>JAOWBW010001110.1:0-315573 GCA_026119855.1 Campanula takesimana
CCATGCGAATCTCCCTCGCATCACCCTATTCCTTAAACTCCCTGAGCTCATACTCCCCACCATTAACAGACCTCAAGTATTTATCCTTGAAGTCCTATCCGATTCTCCACCAAGGCCTTCCACTTCTTATACATCCTGAAAGATTCATCTTTCCCTTTTAAGAAGTAATCCCATACCTTCCTTGTCGAACACTCAATGAAGGTCAGTGTAATATGACACACCACCCCGAGAAATTACCGGGGATACCCCCCTTCTCACCAATGTGACCTAATCGACAGTGCCACAAATCCGTATCACCCTTGGTTGACGCCACCGCGATACTATCCTTGGTGTTGTCAAATACAATCTTCCTTCCCTATTACCCCGAGCGATCTCACAATCCTCCTTGGTAATAACCAGTTCCTGCAGCTAAAAGTACCGTGTAACCTTCTTCACCCAGCTGCCCAACTGATATCAGTTTTTTTTCAACCCGGAATGTGACTGAACCCGTGTAGATGTAAGACGTTCCCGTCCGATGCTCCTATTCTGACATCCCTTCCCTTGATTTCCAAAGGCTCGCCATCCGCCCAGATAGACCTTTCCGAAATCACCCGAAAGTGTAATTTTCCATCGCTCCCCCATGCCCGTAAAAGTGGAATGATGCCCCTGAATCCAGCACCCCTGATTCTAGCGCACTACTATCGCTCAGAATCAGTACATCGTCACCTTCGATTATCACATTCGCCGATTTATCCCCTCGCATGGGACAATCCCTCTTGTAGTGTCCTAACTCCTTACAATGATGGCACTTTACCGATCCTCTTGCAACCCTTGGTCTTTCTTTGTTCTCCTCATACTGATCCCCACCCCCGATTACACTTTCCTTGACCCTGTTCTCCCTTTATTGCTAGAACCGGTTCTTCCCCTACTAGTTACAGCCAAGACCGATTCCGAAGTAGACGGTGTCCCCAACTTCTTTATGCGATTTTCCTCGCCCAAGAGGAAGTCCTTAACATTCATCATACTTTAATTTGTTCTTACCCGCTGAAGCATTTAACGCTGTCACCGTTCCGCTCCAACTTCTTGGTAAGGAACGCTAGCAATAAACATGCATGAACCTCGTCACCGAAAGTAATCTCCAACGCAGTCAATGAGTCTATAATATCCATAAACTCATCGATGTGTTTAGCTATGGATCCTCCCTCTTGCATCTTGAGATTACCCATCTTGCGTATCAAATCAACCTTATTTGCAGCAGATGGAGTTTCAAATCTCTCAGTAAGATAATCCAATAGCTCCTTGGTGGTTTTCGCCTTCCTGGTAGTCTTCGCGATCCACTTCGACAAAGTAGATCGAACCACCTCTAAGGCTTTCCGATCCATGAGATCCCAGTCTTCCTGCTTTTCTTTTTCCGGTTTGACTCCTGTTAGAGGCTTATAGAGATCCTTATTATACAAGAGATCCTCTATTTGCATCCTCCAATATCCATAGTCAGACCCATCAAATTTCTCCTCCGCTAATTTATCCTTGCCCATTCTTGATTGCTTGATAAACCCCTTTAATCGTCCAACCAAAGCTCTTGATACCAGTTATGGTGGAATTGACCTCCAACACCCAACACCCAAGCAAATCGCAAGAAAAACCCCAGCACCAAAACAAGCACAAGAAATAAGAAACACAAAGCAAAAGACAAACGAACACAAGAATTTGTTTACCCAGTTCGTCAATATGTATGACTACGTCTGGGGGCACTACCAAGCCAGGATCTTGCACTATAATATGTAAATATGGAGTTATAATGAGTATGGGGGGGAACATTGCTTATATAGCAAACTTGAATAAACCTAACCCTAGATGGACAAGGAAACCCGAAATCTAGCCCAAAAACGACTCAGCAAAAAAACCTGTCCCGACATGTGGGCGGGCGCCCACTTTGCCTATGGGCGTCGCCCACTCTTGGACTCCGCTGATGATCCAAACTGATCAAGTGGGGCGGTCGCCCACCATCACCCTGGGGCGGCCGCCCAGAGTGTCAGTCCACTCCGGCGAATATTTTTCCTTTTTCTCCGCGAAGCCTAGTACCGGTTGGTCCTCTATTCCAAACACACAACTTTATATTTAAACAAGGAAATAAAGAAAATCGAGTTTGACACGTTTATACACTACGCAGATGATCATCTTTTTTTCTTTTTGATGGGGGATTAAAGCACTATCATAGCCTGTAACCTTATCAAAATATCCATAAATCCATAGGAAACCCTTCCACAAAAACATTGATAAGCATTTATTTTATACTCCATCCGTTTCAGAGTATATGTTCACATTTTCTTTTTATTCCGTCTCATCTTAGAGTATATGTCAATTTCCTTAAATAGTAAAGAATATTTATTATTCTTCCCAATCATTCTCTCTCATACTTTACTTTCACAACACCAATCAATTACTATTCCCTCTCACTCATTCTCTCTCTCTCTCTCTCTCTCTCTCTCTCTCTCTCACGTTACTTTTATACTCACAACATTTACGTTACTTCCACCGTTTCTTAATCTCCGTGTAAATGAGATGATGGACATATACTCTGGGACGGAAAGAGTAATTTTCTTATAGTCCAATTGAGAAAGAGTACATTATTAGTGAATCATTCTTCGTATAAAAATACTACAAATAAAAACTAAATGAATGTTTTTCGCTTTATAATTATTCTGCAAACTTCATTGCCATGATAAAGATATATTTCTTGTATAATTTAATTTATATAGTCAGATTAGCCGACTTTTAACTGTGGCCAAAATACATTTACCCCCCCAAAGTATCCACCGAATCCCACTTTGCCCCCCAGCGCCAAATTTGTCCCACTTTGCCCCCCAAAGCTTCAATTTGTCCCACTTTCCCCCCCAGCTCCAGACTTTGCACCCCAGCACTAACGAATGTTAGAAAATTTAACAGAATAGGTAACGATTGGACTATTTTGTAATGCTTATTAGTTTTTAAGGGTCAAAATGCAAAGTTTCAAATATTAAGTACTAAAAATTTATTTATTTTTCCAAATATTTAACATTATCTTAAATCTTAAATAATTAATAAGTCTTGAAACTAATACTAATTTATGCTAATTTTTTTTAAAAAAAAAAATATGAAATTATTTTTTCTAAATAAATGAAATTTATTTTTTTAATAAAACTAAAAATTAAGTATGTTTTTTTATTTTTTAAAATAAAAATATTTAAAAGAATATTGTACTTTTTTCAAAAAACAAAAAATACAATATTTTTATAAAATAAAAAAAGGCTATAATGTTTTAATTTTTTATAAAATTCTTACAAAAATTACAATTTAAATTTTTATTTTATATTTTTAAAAATATAAATAAAACTTTACAATGTTTTTTTTAGAAAAAAAATCTTTATTTTTTTTAAATATTTTTATTTAAAAAATAAAAAAAACATACTTAATTTTAGTTTTATTAAAAAAAATAAATTTCATTTATTTAGAAAAAATAATTTCATATTTTTAAAAAAAAAAAAAATTAGCATAAAATTAGTATTAGTTTCAAGACTTATTAATTATTTATGATTTAAGATAATGTTAAATGTTTGGAAAAATAAATAAATTTTTAGTACTTAATATTTGAAACTTTGCATTTTGCCCCTAAAAACTAATAAGCATTACAAAATAGTCCAATCGTTACCTATTCTGTTAAATTTTCTAACATTCGTTAGTGATAGGGTGCAAAGTCTGGAGCTGGGGGGGGAAAGTGGGACAAATTGAAGCTTTGGGGGACAAAGTGGGACAAATTTGGCGCTGGGGGGCAAAATGGGATTCGGTGGATACTTTGGGGGGGTAAATGTATTTTGGCCTTTAACTGTCGACCAGATATTATCGATAATTTCAAAAGGAGAAAAACAAATCAGCTAAAATGCGAATTGGGATTCGAAAATCTAACCATGTAGGTTCTCCACTTGATCAATTTCTAGAGGTATGATGTCAAATATATATCTCAAATTTGCAGGTCCACTGAATGGAGAAAAGGCAGTAAAAGAACTCATTTTAATTGAGTATTCGAAAAAGGCGTTCAAGAAACTAACTTTTCAATCATTGTAAATTAAGGAAGGAGCCGAAAGAAATAAGGAAATTAATAAAATGATCATAGTTGTAACACGTTTATAAGACTATTATTAGTAATTTTCTTTTGATTTTGATAGGCAAAGTGGCATATCCCTGTGTGCAAACGTTATCAACATATATCTTAAATTGAGTCACTTTTTAGGGGCATGCCCAAGTTGTACCACTTTATTCAACTAGTATAACACACGTGCCATAAAAATACGGACAAAAAACTTTAACAAATAAAGAAAATAACTATAAATACAAGTAATAATACAATCACATAGTTTGAAAAAAATTCTTGTAAACATCATTTATTGTTTCATCCACAGTTTTTTCCTCTTCATCGCAGATCAATCAATATCTTCAACCCAGCACGATTAGTTATCCTTCATAGAGTAATATAAAATTGACCATGTCTAAACACAAGTCTTTTTAGAAACAAAACCAACATGAGTCAGTGATTTATAAGAACATGGCTTGCAACACAAGTCATTTAGTAATTCCATACATGAAATCATACCTATAATGTTAATATAAAGTATAGTGAATTAATATAATGTGTAGAATTCCTGGATGTAATATTACCTATTTTTGATGGGCAAAGGGGTAATTTAACATCACTAAAGGTTGAAAGGGTGTAGTCCCTAAATAAGGTGTCTTTTGGTTTCATATATAAAGGGTTCTCCATCAACCCTAGAAACCACTCCATTCATTTATTTTCTCTCCTAAATAATCTTCATATTGCTAGAGACATTAGAGAGAAAAGGCACAATCATTTAGAAGAACTCCGTCCCCTTAATTCTTCTTCTTCTTATTCTCCCTACAACATTTGTAATGGATTCAACATGTATTATTTCGCTTCCGCCTTCATCTTCTTCCTCATTCTTATTCTGAATATGAGTATGGCATTCGGGGATCTTAAATTGTTCCAACAATTGGTATTAGAGCCCGCTCATATTTTTGTTTAAGTTTGAGTTCTTTTCGGGAAAGCTTTTATGCTTTATTCGATTCATTTTTTCTGTTGAATCATCAAGTTTTGATGTTGATTAGGGACTCTAATTCATTCATAGAGTACTGATAATAATCATCTGAATTTAAGAAAATGGTTTGAAAAGTTTTGTTGAATGAACACAATGGTTCAAGTGTGACTATCCCTTCATAACATGGTTTTATGTCTAGTGCATACCATGTGGATCTACATACTTGATTCCATTGTTTTAAAGCATGATTATCCCTAAATAACATGGTTTTATGTTGTAAAGAACATACCATGTGGATCTACTTGTTGTTCTACATTTTTTTGGATAAAATTTGGAAAAGTGCAGCAAAGCATGCATGAAACGGTGGCTTTAGCCCGGTCGGGTCTTATGTTCTGCCCGGTCGGGTCTTATGTTCTGCCCGGTTGGGTATTATAAGTTGCCCGGTCGCGCATGTACACTATTCACAGGTTTTTGCTTTTTCAAAGATGTTGCACAATTTTGTTCCTCTTTTGAACAAAACATACATTTTTTCAAACCCTAAGGCCTTGATTAATTATATGCTTTGACAATTTTATTCATTGTTTAAATAATATTATCGCCTAAGTGATTTACGTTATTTAAACTCTAAAATTGTAAAGTGTTGGATGTTTAAGTTGATATGTGAATGGCTTGAATTTTCCAAAGAAGATCTTGACATTTGACTAAACTTGGGCATTCATGTGGTAACAAGTAAAATAAACATTAGGTTATTTTCTTAGGTACTTATGTCGGCCCAAATGAAGATTAAGTATTTATTAAAATATAAGTTCAAATTACTTGTTGCCTAAGGCAATCATTTATGAGTCAACTCACAATCCAAAGATTAGTTTTGGTGTCATGTTGATTGTCTTATTGATGGATTTCGTTGATATAATTAATCATTTATTCATTATGTAGTTTCTTATTTATGTTTTGTTTTCATTCTTTTGTTCTCAAAACCCAACTGATTTACTTATTGCTTCATCCGTTATTACTGCTATGAGTACCATTCAAATGCTTAATGGGACTAATTTTAAAACTTGGAAAATAAATAATTATGATCTTGGGCTATATGGACCTAGAACTAGCATTAAGGTATCCGTTTCTCTTCTTATTGCTTAAGTGCTGAGAAGTGAAAATAATCCAACCGCGTAAGCCTAATGATAATAAAGAATGATGTCCCGGAGATCTTTTGGACAGTGTCTCCGAGGATGTTGATGCTGAAATGTTCCTTGATACCCTTGAGGAAGCTTGTTTCCATAAGGAATAAGGGTACCAGAAATATAAGGGAGTACATTTAGAAATAGTTCACCTATCGACAAAACTAAAAGCACTTAAGTCCGGGATATCGAAAGATATATACTATGCATTTAGTTTTTGATCTTTCTTCCTCCTCAGTTGGTCACTTTGAGGTGACCTATAATTGTCAAAAGATAAGTGAAATATTAATGAATTACTTTCACTTATGACACAAGAGGAAGATAGGTTAAAAGGGATTTAGAACTAAATGTGCTCATTTAGCATCTACCTTTTCTCATAGGACAAGAGAGAGGGAAAGAAACTGTGGTTGAAAGTAATAAGAAGTCTAAGGATCATCAAATGATCATAAAGAAATGCTTCTTTTTCAAGGACCTCACTAACATGAAGTTCGATTACCCTAAGTATCACGCTTGGCGTGAAAGGTATATCATTTGGTCTTGTTTGTATTGTATTAAGGCTAATTTGGTTTCAATTCCTACATATACATGGTGATTGGATTTTGGTGCAACCAATCACATAAGGATGTTTAAATAGGATTGCCTAAATTATCGAAGACCTAGTAAAGATGAAGAAATTCATTTATATGGAAACTGGGAATCCGGTTGAAGTTTTAGGCATAAGGACTCTTTTTCAGTTATTGTTAAGTGCTAAGTATTGTTTGTATGAATAATACATTTATTGTACCGTCATTTAAACGGAATTTAATATCTATCACAATATTGAACAAGAAAGGTTATTTTGTTCATTTGGAAATAATCCCAAGGTTGTTGGTACAAATACTTTGTCAAGTAATGATAGTTTTATTTGCTTGACACTATTCAAACAATAAATGATTTTCATAATAATGAAACCAAACTAGAAAGCAAAAGTTATCAAGTGAAAATTTTATTCCTTATGGCATAAGCATTTGGATCATATCTCCGAGAGGAGAATTGATAACCTTGTGTCTAAAGGAATCTTGACCATACTTGATATTTCAGAAGAGACTTTTTGCATTAAATGCCTTAAAGGAAATGTTCAAACATTAAAAGAAAAGTATTCTCGAGAGTATCAAGTGTTCTAGAACTAATATATATGGATAGTTGTGGACCATTCACTACCCCTTCATAGAATGGTCAACAACAATTTATTATGTTCATAGAGAACTACTCTCATTATGGATACATTTATTTACTTCAAGAAAAGTCTCAAGTTTTGGACCTTTTTCAAGTCTTATAAGACCTAAGTTGAAAGTCAACTTAGGAAGACTATTAAGAATGTTAAGTCCGATCATAGTGGTGAATACTATGATTGGAATAACGGTTTTGGGGAACAACGTCCGGGTCCTTTTTGCTCGCTATCTAGAAGAGTGTGGGATTGTCACTCACTACACTATGCCGGATACGGCTTACATGAATAGTGTAGATGAGAGACGTAGTAAAATCCTTAAGGATATGGTAAGAAATATAATTTCTTTACCTCACTCATTATGGGCGATACATTGAAAAACCACAAATTTAAGTCTCATAAGAGCTTCCTCTAAAGTTACTAATAAAAACCCTTATGAATTATGGACAATTTAGAAACCGTCATTAAATTATCTTCATTTATGGGGTTGTCCAGTAGAAGCTAGGCCTTATATGCCTAATAAGGGCAAACTGGATGCTAAGACTATTAGTAGCTATTTTGTGGGGTATGCCAAGAGATCTTGGGGAAAATAAATTTCACAACCTGAAAACTATAACCTTTTGAAACGAGAAATTGCTAGATTCTTTGAGAATGTTGAATTTAGTGGGAGAATATGGAGTAATATTTTGAATTTGGAAAAGAAGGGGCATCCATTTCTTCACCTCTTTCATAAGTTCCAATTGGATTTCAAATTTTGTACTTGATATTCAAGAAGAATATACAATTCAAAATAAATATGGTTTCCCTATAAATATTGAACAACATGAAAATGTTGATCATAAGAAGGAAATTCAACAACCTCAGAATTAGTAAGAACCGGTGCCCTTAAAGAGATACAATAGAGTAAGAAGGATTGCAATACCGGATAATTATGAGATGTATCTTACCGAGAAATTAAGGACACATAGGTTTAGTGGGAGATGAGCCATTCATCTACCATAAAGCCATTAATAGTCCTAATTCTCATAAGTAGATTAATACCATATATAAAGAGTTGAAATCTTTGAAAGATAACAACTTTTGGGATCTTTTTGTAGATACCCCGAGGAACCACGGCTTGGCTAGAGCGGTGAATTATCCTAGGATGTCTAACTTGTTTTAGATTGTTTAGAGTCGCCACCTATGTTTTTAAAGGAACATAAGAAAAACCTAGAAATAGCCTAATTTATGTACAAAACCAGAGATTCGGGAGAGAAGGGTTCGGGGGTTAGGTGACGGAGTGGGAAGTACTTAAACACCCACTCCGCCCCGCTTACGCGGGTCTTGCTACTATTGGTGTTCTAATATTTACATGTCCTTCAATTAATTAAATAGAAATGTGCTAACAATTGTGATGAGAAGAAAAGGGGAAATAAAGGGGAAATAAAATAGAATTGTTTTATTTATTTAATGATAAAGATTACATGTAACAAGTAATGTTAAAGAATTACATTAAGAGATGAAGAGAAATTAACATGGTGAATTAAAGTTAAGATTAAAATGTAGGGAGATAACCTTAACTAACTTCAATATGTGAAGTAGTCATGTTGGTCATGTCCCATTAATGGGGATTGCGTACATCAAGAAGAAGAAAACAAAGGAAGAAAATGGAGTTGTACCTTGAGAAAGAGGACTTGGAACCTTGACTTGAAAGTGTTATTGTTGTAATGAAATTGTTGTAGAACAATTTGTGTAGAGTCTTGTTACTAAGAACTCTTGTTGGGAGAATTTGTGTATAATGTAGTTGGTGAATCAAGGTTGGAGTCCTAAAGGAAGTCCCTTTCCAAGGTAGAAGATGATGGTTTTTATAGGTAAAAAGAGAGGGAAATGATGGAGGGAAATTGGTCATCCATGTGAAATGGAATGGGCCAATCACAAATAAGATAAATGAATAAAAGAAAAATAAAAGAAATAAAAGAAATCAAATAATAAATGAAAGAAATATTAGTTTTTTGGGAAGAGGCTTAGAATTTGGGATTGGGAGTTAATGAGAAAAGGGGGGATGAATGTGGATGTAAAAAGATGGTTTTTGTGATCAAGAAAAGATGTTTGTAAATAAGAAAAGGGAGGGAAATAAGGTGCAATCCGTTACTGCCAAAGTGGGAAGCGCGCGGGTTCGGATTTTGGGGCGGGACGCGCGCGCGACTCACTGGCAGTGCCGGAAGCGCCCGCGGGTGAAAAATGACAGAATGACAGAATGACCCTAAAAGTTAACTCTGTTATGCAGTTTTAGTCCAAAACTAACGGAATCAGTTAGGAACTTAACCGAAGTAACAGAAATCAACAAAAATAAGTTAAATAAAAATACTTTGTATGCAATCGGGGTGAGAGGTCCAAGGCGGGGTGTCTACAGAGCCCCTCGGCGACGTGGATTGCGAAGCAAAACGCGTCGACGAAAGTAAAAACACCCGCCGAGGACATCGACAAAGAAAAAGAAAGAAAAGAAAGCAAAGACTCGATGAAAGCAGTAATTTGAAATTGCTAGAGATAGGGGTGCACTCCCTGCATGAGCGACTTTTGCTGGAGTGTTGTATTGGAGCTCATGGGAGCTTGTCTCGATATGGACCGAGTTGTCGACTTGGAGCTCATGGGAGCTTGTCTCGATATGGACCGAGTTGCCGACTTGGAGCTCATGGGAGCTTGTCTCGATATGGACCGAGTTGCCGACTTGGAGCTCATGGGATCTTGTCTCGATATGGACCGAGTTGCCGACTTGGAGCTCATTGGAGCTTGTCTCGATATGGACCGAGTTGCCGACTTGGAGCTCATGGGAGCTTGTCTCGATATGGACCGAGTTTCCGACTTGGAGCTCATGGGAGCTTGTCTCGATATGGACCGAGTTGCCGACTTGGAGGTCATGGGAGCTTGTCTCGATATGGACCGAGTTGCCGACTTGGAGCTCATGGGAGCTTGTCTCGGTATGGACCGAGTTGCCGACTTAGAGCCGCATCTGCTTATGTTGTTGACTTTGTGGGGTGTGGGCACGGTTGACCACTTTCTGGCGGGGATGAAGTGATTTGAGTAGCGGATGCTGTTGACTTCGTGGTGGTACCTGTTATGTGTGTGCTTGACAGGTATATGTGTTCTTGCAAGAAGATGCATGAAGTGTGAAATGAAGAGAGAGAAATTGTGCTCGTGGTGTGAGGGGATTTTGGAACACCCTTGCAATGAAAGAGAAGTAAGAATGTAGAGAGTGATCTTGTGTGCGGTGTGATTTTGAGGAAAGCATTGGATGTATTCATACCTTCACTTACCATTGCCGCTTGAGTGGAGATGGATTCTTGATGTCCGCGGAGGATGCTTTGATGGAGAATGTCCATTCTTTAGATGTTGATGAGAGAATGCCCTTGATGTTGGGTTGGCGAGATGGTACTCTGGATGATGGGTTGGTCGTGCCAAAAGGCTGCCTACGTATCCCTTGAAGAGAATCAGACCAGCGTAGTTCAAGGATGATGGAGAATGCTGGAGGAGAAGTTAGGAGCAAAGCAAAGCAAAGCACATACTTTTGCACATAGAAGGAGAAAAAGAAAAATCTTTTTCTTTTTTTTTTCTTTTTTTTTTTAAAAAAAAAAATTAGAAAAGAAAGAATATGCACACATGTGAGGAAAAGATTTTTTATTTTTTTTAGTTCGTGGGTGAACCATTTTAACCATTGTGTGCTTGTGAAGCCAACCCAAGATCAAGTCATGTTCAGTCGAAGTCCGGATTGCCTCGCTTGAATTCTGTTGTCGCCGGTGTGCCCAACGAAGTTGATGTCTAGCCCCAAGAGATTTGTCGATTATGGGGGTTTCAAAAGGCTTTTGATGCCGAGATGAGGGGTTGCTGATTGTAAAGCCCCTAGAATGCCATTGATGCCAAATTTTGTGGGACTTGCATAGCTCCAAGATAAATCAGCTCTTGGACCATTCGAGTAAATCGCCCTTTGTTGTTGGCGTGAGCAATCCCCAAGAGAAGATTATGGATGCCAAGCTTCGAGAAATTTCTAAGCCTCAAATGTCATGGAATTTTTGTTTGTGAGCTTCAAGACGGTGGAATGTAAAGCCCCAAATTATCTTGTGATTGGCTCGGTATTGAGAGCGGATGTACCGTCGGGTAGAATTATTGATAGAGATCCCCTTCTTGCTCTTACTGGGGAGATGAATGGCCTCATTGTGGTTGATACCCAAATGGCGGAGGGCTTATGTCAAAGGATGCAGTAATGTCTTGCGGTGCCGTCGAGGTCACGGAGGATAAGGTCTTGGTGTGATAAAGTCCCAAATGAGTATGCTTGCTTGACTCTTCTTGAGTTGAACTAATGACGGATCTTCGGATGCAACTAGTGCTGTGGCCCAACTTTATCTGAGCTGCACCTTGTGCTTTTGATCTTGGAGAAGGGGTGCTGAATTGCAGAAACATTGGGATTGGCCGTGGCATTTCCCGCTATAACCCTGTTTTGATTAGAGTTTAGCATATTGAATCTTTTCCTTTTCTCTAAGACTTTCTTCATGATCTCGTTGAAAGTTCTAACAAAAATCATCAACTTCATTCATAACATCGGAGTCTTCATTTAAAACCAAGAGGCCTTTGACTTAAAGTGTTGAGAGACCTTTGAAGCTTGATCTCTTTCATGGAGCCATAAGACTACTCCACATTGCATTGCTTGAGCATTGTTGTCCCCAAAGACTGTCGGTTGCGAAGCCCCAATATTGCCCTTTGCTTGAATTATTGTAATGCCGTAGCCCAAAAGATTGTAGATTGTGAAGCCCGTTGAGACCTTCGGTGCCGAATTGGGGAAGCTTTCAATGTTGCACATGACTTGGCTGTGAATACTGCTGGGGAGTTAATTGCTCTTTGTCGAGGGAGCCTTTAAGACTTGACCGTAGCCCCTGGAGTGCCATCATTGATTGCGAGAAAGGTCCATCCTTGATTGGGGGAACGAGCACGGGCACACGTGACAGGAGGGCTTTTTGACATCCCTTTTGAGAGACCTTGAGGATAGTCTCACACATCTTTCTCGATCATAGTCCCTAGGGCGTATTGATTGTCAAGTAAAGCAAAAGAAGTCCTTGTCCTTGAGTCACATAGCCCCTAGGGCGTCACCATTTGAGCAAAGCAAGAGTGACTCATCCTCGTGTGAGGGAATAAACATGAGAGGATATGGCAAGAGCTACTCCATTTCTCGGGAGCCTTTCGGCGTACTTTAGAAGCACATACTTGAAGAAGCCTTGAAAACTGAGATACATGTTGTTGCTATTTGCTACCCAAGCCAATTGACTAGCTAGGGATTATTTGTGCAACATCGTGCCCTTTTATGATGGGCTTGTTCTCGGATGGATCTTGGTTACCACGGGCCTTCTTTTCATGAACCCAAAAATGCACACTGCTGGAGAATGATGCCGATAACCCAAGACAACCTTTGATGGTGCTATATCTTGTCGAGCCTTTTGCAATCCCAAAGTTGACTCGGTGGGGAATTGACTTGCTGAGGAGATTCAATGTAGAACTTGTCTTCTTTAGAGGCCGGGGATCTCCATTTCTCTTTCCCTTCTCTCTCTCACTCTCTCATTTTTTTTTATGACGCACCCTGTTTTTTGCCTAGACCGCCCTTTCGGGTTTTCAATCTAGCGGGCATCTCTTTTGCGTCTTCACCATTTTTTTTTGACTCAATTGATGAGGAAGTGTGCATTGACTCTAGCTGAGGAGATAAGACATGTGATTTTGCGGTGGAGACCTTTTGTCACTAATGATGAGTGACATTGACTTGACTAGGGAAGTGTCCCTAGTATTGACATGCATTTTTTATTGAATTGAATGACTCGCGAAGTCAAGTAAGTCATTAAGAGAGAAGAGAAGGAAAGCCCCAATTTGATTGCAAGAAATTGGGAGTATGCAGAAAGAATAGAAGTCCCTAGACTCGACAAGGAGCGTGAAATGATTCCAAATCTAAGAAAGTTGTTCAATCTTTTTGGTGATTAATTCATTGGCCAATGAATCGTACAAAGATGTCTTGACAAGTTCGAGATGAAGGCCAATCACCATAACGCGCTAGGGCTAAACATATTTTCTTTCTTGCATGAGACCGGACCCGCAGGTTGCCTACGTTCCTCCAGTGTAGAGGCTCAGGTCACCGTAGTTCTTGTGAATTCTCCATTCTTCGGGATGGAATTGTTGCTTCGTCGTGTAGCTTCGTCCTCCTTTGGTGGGTGGAATGATGTTCTTGATGTGAACTTCTTTGATTGAGGGGGATTTTTTTTTTTTTTTTTTTGTGCTCTAACTTTTGCCTAGGTTGATTTGATGGTTTCAACCTAGCGAGCTCTTTTTTTTCTTTTTTTTTTAATCCCCCTTTGAAAACTTTGCTTGACTTCTTCATGATTGTTGCTCCACCTTGTTTGTCTTGGCTTCGTCGTTGATGTTGGCGTCGATGTTTAGCCCCTAGGCGTTCAAGTGATGGCCTTCATTCCAAAACTCGTTTAGACATCTTTTCATCATTTTGCCAAGAATTAGATTGAACAACTTGAAAGAGTGTATGAGGACAAGAACGACTTTTATTTATTCGATGATAAGACTCGACACTTAACATGGGACGAGAGAAAACATTGATGCACACTAAAGAGGACTTTTGACTCATTATTTTTTTTTTTTTTTTTAAATCCTATTTTCTAAGTAGAGAAAGAGAAACGAAGATTGTTGTCGTAGTCCCCATTGTCGTTGTAGTCTTCCATGTCACTACATTCGTCCATGTCTTCATCGTTGAAGCTTGTCTCGTAGGAAGACTCGGCCATTTCTAGGAGCAAATTGTCGACTCTAATTCCCGCATCATACATGATTGCAAAATCGGAGTGAAAAGCCCCATTTTCAAACACTTCAAGAAGATGTCCATTTGTTCTTTCTTGGAAGGCCTATCAACCATCTCGGCTAGCTTGTCGTTCCAACGGCGATAGAAGCCCCGAAATGATTCATCACCCATTTGCACGGTGCTCTTCAATTCTTTCTTGGTGGGACGGAACATGGAGTTGCCTTGGTATTGTGACTTGAAGGCAAGCATAGCGGCATCCCAATTGAGGCAGGTGGAAATCGGAAGACCCATATACCAATCTTTTGCGACCCTCTCGAGAGTAAGCGGGAAGCATTGTGCCATTATTTGAGGAGACACTTTCTTTGGTAGCATGGCCCAAATGTAGGAGTCGACATGAGCGTCGGGGCAAGAGGTGCCTTTGAACTTGCCAATATCGGGCATCTTGAATTTTTCGGGAAGAGCCTCCATTGTGTTCATGAGGAGGGAAGCTTGATGGAGATCGGTGCTCGGGCCCTTGTGCAAATTTAGCCTACTAAGCCTTTGGTCAATGTAGGACATGAGAGTGTTGACCAAACCGGTATCAATGCTTTGGACCTTTCCTTCATTCGTGAGCCCCTTTAATCGGTTCTTGAGTTGAGCAACTTCTTTCTCGTGGACCGTTTTCACATGCTTGTAACGAGCTCGCCATAGATCATCCTTGCGGCGGACATTCTCGGCTAGTGTATCAACTTGCTCTTTCAATGCTTCCACCATGCGGAATAACCCTTCGTTGGACACGGGAATGCCGTTGTCGTTGCCATTTGAAGCCATTTGACCTATGGAGAGAACACGGTTGATCTTAGGATGGCCCCACAAACACCTTTTGAGTAAAGTAACTTCACCCACAACAAAGGAAAAAGACTCAACCACATAAAGAAAAAAAAAGACTTTTTTTTTATTTACAAAGTCGGAAGGACGGAGTCCTTTTTGGGGTTTCTAGAAAAATAGTGGAATCGTCACACTAGTATATAGACCTTCTCGCGGTCCCATATACTCATCGGATTCCACCACGTTTGTGATACCTACATGTGACGGGATTAAACTAAATTAATGTAGTAAATCATACATGCGGGGACAGATTTTTATTTTCGTCCAAAATGCCCACTTTTGGGGACGGAGTTTTATTTCGTCCATTGCAACAAGCTGGCATGTATGATTTGAAGACATTAGTTTAGGGAAATCTCGATACATGAAAAACCGACTTGAGTCACGGAGTGTTAGACCCTAGACTAGAATTGTGTGGTTTGTGCTCAGCTTGAATATGAGGCTTAAAGGTCACCCCCGGCATGTACTCTTGAACTACGCCACGGGCTGAGGTTGACCGCTTCGAAAGAGTCAAGGTCGGGTGGAGCTTGAAACTTTCTAGGACGGGCCTCGACGGGTTTGGGGTTGGACTTGTGCGACTCGATAGTGAGCAATTGATAAGAATATGTGCATGTAGTGTGAGGTCTAACAAGTGACAAATTTTTTTATTTTTTTTTTCAAAAGAAATAAAAAAAAAAAAAACAAATAAGCACATAATTACAACTTTCGAATCACCCGTGTGACCGATAAAAATAAACATAAAGTAAAAACTGTTTTGTGCAGGCCCGGTGCCCACACACTGTCAAAACCACTCTGTTCTGTGCACTGTTCTGTTTCTGGAAAATGCCCAGAAGCGCGCGCCTCAGGAAGTGATGTGGGAAGCGCGCGCATTTCGCAATGAATATGGGAGGCGCGCGCATCTGGGTTACCTGTCAGAATGTTAGAAGAAACTGCGGACTCAGGGGATTGCCCTGGTCCCAAATTATGTAACTTTCCCCTGCAGAAACTTGTTAGCACAGAAATATGAAATTGAAGGACAAGAAAGGAGGCGGGCGATTCTGGTAAATGGGGTCGGACGCGCGCGCTTCAGGCCAAGGAGGCCAGAGGCGCACGCTTCCCACCCTTTTTACCAGAATGCCCAGAAAACGGTAATAAGAACACCAAAAGTTAAGAACGCAAGTTTAACCCTCTAATATCTCCCCAGCGGAGTCGCCACTGTAGATACCCCGGGGAACCACGGCTTGGCTAGAGCGGTGAATTATCCTAGGATGTCTAACTTGTTTTAGATTGTTTAGAGTCGCCACCTATGTTTTTAAAGGAACATAAGAAAAACCTAGAAATAGCTTAATTTATGTACAAAACCAGAGATTCGGGAGAGAAGGGTTCGGGGGTTAGGTGACGGAGTGGGAAGTACTTAAACACCCACTCCGCCCCGCTTACGCGGGTCTTGCTACTATTGGTGTTCTAATATTTACATGTCCTTCAATTAATTAAATAGAAATGTGCTAACAATTGTGATGAGAAGAAAAGGGGAAATAAAGGGGAAATAAAATAGAATTGTTTTATTTATTTAATGATAAAGATTACATGTAACAAATAATGTTAAAGAATTACATTAAGAGATGAAGAGAAATTAACATGATGAATTAAAGTTAAGATTAAAATGTAGGGAGATAACCTTAACTAACTTCAATATGTGAAGTAGTCATGTTGGTCATGTCCCATTAATGGGGATTGCGTACATCAAGAAGAAGAAAACAAAGGAAGAAAATGGAGTTGTACCTTGAGAAAGAGGACTTGGAACCTTGACTTGAAAGTGTTATTGTTGTAATGAAATTGTTGTAGAACAATTTGTGTAGAGTCTTGTTACTAAGAACTCTTGTTGGGAGAATTTGTGTATAATGTAGTTGGTGAATCAAGGTTGGAGTCCTAAAGGAAGTCCCTTTCCAAGGTAGAAGATGATGGTTTTTATAGGTAAAAAAGAGAGGGAAATGATGGAGGGAAATTGGTCATCTATGTGAAATGGAATGAGCCAATCACAAATAAGATAAATGAATAAAAGAAAAATAAAAGAAATAAAAGAAATCAAATAATAAATGAAAGAAATATTAGTTTTTTGGGAAGAGGCTTAGAATTTGGGATTGGGAGTTAATGAGAAAAGGGGGGATGAATGTGGATGTAAAAAGATGGTTTTTGTGATCAAGAAAAGATGTTTGTAAATAAGAAAAGGAAGGGAAATAAGGTGCAATCCGTTACTGCCAAAGTGGGAAGCGCGCGGGTCCGGATTTTGGGGCGGGACGCGCGCGCGGCTCACTGGCAGTGCCGGAAGCGCCCGCGGGTGAAAAATGACAGAATGACATAATGACCCTAAAAGTTAACTCTGTTATGCAGTTTAGTCCAAAACTAACGGAATCAGTTAGGAACTTAACCGAAGTAACATAAATCAATAAAAATAAGTTAAATAAAAATACTTTGTATGCAATCGGGGTGAGAGGTCCAAGGCGGGGTGTCTACACTTTTACATTACCTAAAGATGTGAAACCTATAAATGAGTCTCTAAGACCTAAAATGATTCACAAAAGTAATGTTGAAATATATAAAGACCCATCTAGTTGCTAAAGAATTTTCAACTCATAAGAAAGGCATTAATTATCAAGAAAGAAACATTTCCCGGTATCTTCTAAAAACTCTTTTAAAATCATTATGGCACTAGTAGCAATTTGTGTCTTAAGCTTCATCAAATGGATATTAAGAGAACTTTTCTTAATGAAGACATTGAGGAAACTATCTATATGAAGAAATTCATTTATGACTTAAGCAAACTTCTCATTAATGGTATTTAAAGATTAATCAAGTTATTCTTTCGTTTGGTTTTGAAATGAATCTTGATAAATATTGTGTATACCATAAGTTCAGTGGGAGTAAAAATTATAATTTTGGTCTTATATGTGGGTAATATTTGCTTGCTAGTAATGTTTTAAACCTTAATAAGGAAAAAAAGAAATTTCTTTGGAATGAAAATTCTTGGTGAGGCATATTTTTGTATTAAGAATCCAAGTTCACTGTGAGTATTCACGGAGTATTTTGGGATTATCACATAAGGCCTATATAGAAAAGGTATTACAAAAGGTATAGCATGCAAAACTATAAACCACTTGACACCCCTAATTTTAAAGGAGACATGCTTAGTCTCAAACAGTGTCCTAAAGTTAATTATGAATCCAAGTATATATAGAAAATATCCCTCTTTGCATCAGCAGTAAGAAGCTTAATGTATGCGTAAGTCTTACATTTAATGTTGGGATGCTTGGTCAATACCAAAGCAATCCGGGAGAGAACATTAAGTAGCAGCCAAAAGAATGATAAAAGTATTTACAAAACACTAAAGAACTACTTGCCTATATTTTAAAGTCGGATCATCTTGAGATCATTAGGTATTCCGACATTAGTTAAATTATATGGCTGCATAAGTTTATTAAAAGGACTGCGAATTGTCAATAAGTGTCGAAAGACCGCTTAAGTTTTATGGTGACAATCGGACGGTATTCTTATAACAACAAGAGTTCATCAAAGTCTGAAGGATATAGACATTAAGTTTCTTGTTGTAAAGGAAAATGAACAAATAGAAATACAACATATAGAAAAAAACTCCATTTTAGAGGATCCATTTATGAAAGCGTTATCATCTTCAGTGTTTCACGAGCATGTTGCTCATATGGGTGTAACAATTTTGATAACATTTAATATAGTGGGAGTTTGTATTGTTATTTCATTAATTGTTCTCTTATTTAAAATTTTGATCTCATTTGGTTAAGTTGGACTAGTCGGAAGAATATGTATATATTCATTATTCCATGCTACACATCTACACTTTTGATCTATGTCATTTAGTTGGATTTGTATACGTGATTACTGTGGGTTTAGTTGCGAATCAATTACACCGACTGCCCCTTTAGTCCTTATACTTTTATGACTAATGGACGAGATTGTTATAGATGACAATATAGTGCGCGCATAAGGGTTGTCATTTGTGTTATATTTATGGTTTTAAAGGAAAGACTTTGTTTTGCAACCCAAGTGGGAGATTGTAAGAACATGGCTTGCAACACAAGTCATTTAGTAATTCCATACATGAAATCATACCTATAATGTTAATATAAAGTGTAGTGAATTAATATAATGTGTAGAATTCCTGGATGTAATATTACCTATTTTTGATGGGCAAAGTGGTAATTTAACATCACTAAAGGTTGAAAGGGTGTAGTCCCTAAATGAGGTGCCTTTTGGTTTCATATATAAAGGGTTCTCCATCAACCCTAGAAATCACTCCATTCATTTATTTTCTCTCCTAAATAATCTTCATATTGCTAGAGACATTAGAGAGAAAAGGCACAATCATTTAGAAGAACTCCGTCCCCTTAATTCTTCTTCTTCTTATTCTCCCTACAACATTTGTAATGGATTCAACAGGTATTATTTTGCTTCCGCCTTCATCTTCTTCCTAATTCTTATAATGGATTCAACAGGTATTATTTCGCTTCCGTTTTCATCTTCTTCATCATTCTTATTCTGAATATGAGTATGGCATTCGGGGATCTTAAATTGTTCCAACATGATTGACATTTACTTGTGTTAATTGTCATTGCCTATAATACAATAAATGAAAACTGCCTTCTCTAAAACTTAAATGACAAACTGAGATTAGAAGGAGTTAATGACATCCTCGGGATAAAAACATTATCTCTTAGTGTTACTGTCGTTTGTTCACTATGAGTTTAAGGTTCTTAATTTCCTTTTTGGTATGTCTCAGTTTAAGGTTTTTATGTGCTTTATTCCAAAAATAGAAAAATATGAATAGCGCTTTGGAGAATCTTGCCCTCAACAAGTTCATTTATTACAAAAAAACCAATACTTACCTAATTTCTTTTTCACTCATTTGCTTTATGAATAGTGTTTAGGACAATTATATCTTCACCTCCCTACTTTTGTAGACCGTGGCGGACCTACAGTATAATGTGGGGGTGCACGTGCACCCACTGAACTTTCGTTAACATGTAGGAAAAAATTTGTATTGAGAGTATATATATTAAAAGTGCACCCAGTGAACAAATGTTGTGTCTAGCTCAGATGGTCTAAAGGCATGCTTGTCTGTTTGGAAGGTGCTGACTAAATGTACTTATTGCCTTTTCAATTCAATGATATTTTATTTCAATTTAACTATTGTATTTCTAATTTTATTTAATTAATATTTTCATTCTAAAATGGATGTTTAGTCATTATTATTTTTGAGATTAATGTTCAATTTTTATTAAAAGATGTAATTTATTGCTTCTTTGAATACACACACACACAATATTATTTTAATTTAAAGTTACTTAATTGATTTAATTATAAAATTAATAACGAATTAATCATGTTTGGTTCCTACATACTTATTGTGCCAGTTAATAACAAATTACATGCTTATATTTTGATTTCTCTTTTTTTTTTCTATTTATATTGAATATTTTTTTAACTGTAATCGCTAAGATTTTTTTTTTTAAAAAAAATAGTGTAATTGTGCACCCGCTGAGTGAAAGTTCTAGATCCGCCACTGTTGTAGACCCATTTTTCTTTGTTTTCACTTGATTTCTTAATAAGCGTGCAAAGTCAAACTAAAAACCTTAAACTGGGACGGAAAAGTATAATTTTTCTTTCCAGCACGTGTTCACCTAGCCTTGTGATAATTAGCCTGGTTCAATTACACAACCCTACAATATATAATCAATGTTCCTCAATAACATGAATGACTGATACACCAACTTTAAAGCTCAGATTTTGCACGAAACTCTTTTAAGTTCTCATAAATAGTGTTCATTTATATATAAATGACTACATTTGAAGTAAAAGGTAGACCAATGTAAAAAGTAGATCCATAAAGATTAGGCCAATAACATACTATTTAAAAAAAATGGTACGACACAGTTTAAGGTTTTTAGTTGTTTTATTTCTTAAATGGCAATGGATGAATAGTATTTTGGACAATCTTGTCCTCATAAAGCTCATATATTACAAAACAAAATCATCACTTACCTATCTACTTTTCACCCACTTGCTTTATGAATGAACAGTTATATCTTTCACCCACTACTACTATTGACTCAAGTTTGTCTTAATTCCTTAATAAGCGTTTAAAGTCAAACTAAACAAAGAAAGTTAAACCTGGACGGAGGGAGTATAATATACAAAAACATAACATGTAGAGAGAGAGAGAGAGAGAGAGAGAGAGCATTTATCAAAAAAAAAAAAAAAAAAAAAAAAAACGAAATACTAAAAAGAATTCCTGGCTATATAAAAAAGTTACTATAACAGCCATTGACAAATATTAATGTTAATATAATATTTAACAAAATTTCATAAAAAAATTTATTGATTACTTAGTGATATATCAATAAAATATCTTCAAAATTATTAAATTGCTTAAATGTTTGTTTAAAGTTCACTTGTATTGAATGAAAATGTTAAACATGATCAATAAGTTACACTGACGAAATATATATACTCCCTCCGTCTTTTTAGTCTGTTCATTTTTTGTTAATGGGAGTAAACTTTGACCAAACATTTAATGTCAATCTAATTATCCTAATGAAATTCTAAAAGTTGTAATTGACAAATAATCATTTAATTTATCAATAATAATTTTTAAAATTTCATTAGGATTGTTAGTTTGACATTAAATGTTTGGTCAAAGTTTACTCCCATTGACCAAAAGTGAACAGACTAAAAAGACAGAGGGAGTATATATATATATATATATATATATATATATATATATGTAGGTGCTCAAATGAGAACCTACATATCGTGAGAACCGTGAGAACCAATCATAACCATTAGATTAGAAAAAAATCAAGGGTCCATATGTTAGGTACAATTAATACACTTAGATACATTACAAAAAATTCGATATTACTTGGATACAATAGGTTAATAAGTATTGTATCTAAGTGTTGCACTTGGATACACTATGTTAAAAACTAATGTATCCAATTGTTTTTCAAAAATTAACTAATGTATCCAAGTGTATCCAATGTATCTAATATCTGGACCCTTGATTTTTTTTCTAATCTAATGGTTATGATTGGTTCTCACGGTTCTCATATAAAATGGTTCACACAGGAGCGCGACCCTATATATATATATATATATATATATATATATATATATATATATATATATATATATATCACGTAATTTTTCCAAATATGAATAGATTCATTTTAAAATAAATATAATTTTGCCAAATATAAATCGCAAAATCATGGGAAAAACGCGTTTTTACAAACGCTTAGGAAAAACGTGTTTTAAAAAAACGCGGTGACATTTTTGTAAATAATCAGAACTTTTCAACAGTTCTGGATATCAATATAAAACCTTCTGGATATGAGATTGATAGCCAGAACATTTGAAAGTGATAGCCAGAACCTTTGAAAGTGATAGCCAGAAGGGTTCTGGATATCAATAACAAGCCTTCTGGATATGATTTTCAAGCACATTTGAAAAAAAAATCATGGCCAATAAACTTTCTGGATATAAAGTTCAAGAGGTTCTGGATATAGATAATATAGTCTTCTGGATATAATTTATGAAGCATCTCCAGTGAGAAAAATAAAATAAAAAGAACCTTTGGGACTGATATCCAGAACTTTATAGACTAATAGCCAGAACCTTTAAAAAGTGATAGCCAAAAGTTTTTTTTTTTGAAAAAAAAATAAAATGAAGAGCAGTTGCTTTGTTAATAGATAGCCAGAAACAATGTTTAGGATGTCCAGTTGGTGTGTTACGAAGATCCAACAAGTGTGTTGAGGAGCGCCAGATGATTATGAAAAACACGTTTTTCCTAATCGCTAGGAAAAACGCGTTTTACAGGAGACTAACTTAATATAAATAAAATCATTAAAAATAATTGTGTACTCACATAACGTGGATCAATATAACCCATTATAAGCCAAAATCTAAAAATCGGGCCAAGATATATTAGAAGGGCAAGCCTATCCAATAACCATAATCAGAAACGGCTGAAAAGAAAAGAAAAGAGAAATCAGCCCACTTACAGATTTCGACCCAGCCTATCCATAAATAACCCTAATCAGTCAGTATTCTTTAATGACACACCCGCCATTTTCTTGGCAAGTGCTTCTTGGTTGGCTAATAGATTTTCTAAATCTATTTATGACGTTTGTGTAGGCCAACCTTGGATTGCCGTGATAAACGTAGAATATTCAGGATTTAATACGTTGATTATTATTCTACGCATTCGATCATCTCCAATTTTTGAAGTAGGATCCAATTGCTCTATTTCACGGCATAAGTTTCTGATTTTGAAAATGTAGTCACTGACCGAATCTGTACCTTGTGACGTTTTCATAAGCTCTCTTTCCAAGAGCTGTAGTTGGGCCTCATTTTTCATTGAGAAGAGATTAGCCAAAGCATCCCACGATTCTTTTGGAACCTCGATCTCTTCAATACGAGCGAGCAGACTTTTGTCGATAGTCGTCTTGATAGCATATAAAGCCTTTCCGGATTTAATTTCCCATTTGCGGAGTTACTCGGTGTTGTTCTCGGGTGGTGAGGTCTCCATGCCGTCTACGATATTCCCTAAGTCTTGTCCTTTAAGGTAGGACTTGATGCACGTCCCCCAGTCTCGATAGTTGTACTCGTTCAATCTTTCTATGCCGGAAGTTGTGCCGACAATATCTGCCATGGTGACTTGATACACTTCTCTTACGTGTTATCAAGTAAGCGAGGTCCCTGACCAACTTGCTTCACTATCCCGGATAGTGCACCGAACTCGTAAAATCTCTGCAGCGGTTCCCACGATCCCGGATCGTACCACTCTGATATCAGATTGTTAAATCTGGAACAGAATTGGCAAAATATATTAGTGTTTCTCTTCTTCAAAATGACCGATGCATTCCCAGGAGAACCCAACCCCTATCTATACTACCTCTACGGCGGTGAAGAAGTCGGTGGAGAAGAGTCTCGAGCCTTCCACGGAATTCCGCCAAAGTCGGTGAAGGTAAGCCGTTCTTAATACAGCGCCTTCTTCTCCTCTACTCGAGTTTCTTCTCTTCCAACAGATTCTAGGGCTTTCAAGGAAACCCTAGAAATTTGGGAATGAACCTTGAAGCTTCTAGGGAGAGAGAAAAGCAGGGTTGCTCTTCAACAAAGTAATTAACAGTTCCATTAACGAAGTGACGACATTCAAAAGTTATGTACTTGAGCGAGAACATTAACAAAAAATAACAGTGAGCATTTCATAAATATGTATAGTTTGGTGAATAAAATAGCAGTTTTGCTTTTGAATTTATTAAAATGATTTGAAGGGCCGTGCTTGCCGGGTTCCTTCGGCCCTCACGGCTTAAAATTCTGTAACCTGAAGGCCCAAAACATAAAGGCCCAACATGAAATGATAATTACCTATTACCTACCTAATAAAAGCACAAAACTTTTGCTTTTTTCCATTTACCAACTCTTCTCCTTCAACAAAGAGCGGGAAAAAGCAAAGGGCGAGAGAGAAATGGCGCCAGTGTTGCAGAGCTCTCAGCCATGGGTGGAGAAATAGTAAGTCATCCCAATTTTCTCTATCTACACTCTCCATTTACACTAATCACACACCACCAACACACACGAATTATATAAATGAAGTTCATCCCCAACTTTCGAAATTGATTTCAAATTTCAGTCGACCGAAGCAAGTGAAGGATGTTGCTCATCAAGAAGAGGTGGTTCGAGTCCTCACCAATACCCTCGAGACCACCAATGTAATTTGCCCACGATCATTGTGAATAATTTTCCGTTTGCTTTAAGAAATTGAGCACTAGGGTTTAGTTTTTATGCTAATTTGTTAAAGTTGATCATTTGGATAAAGGGTTTGAAATTGAGGGATTTTCTTGTATAGTAGGGTTTAATTTTATGCTAAGCATATTGTGATTAGAATTGATAATTTGGATAAAGAGTTTGAAATTGAGGTATTTTCTTGGATATGAAATTGTATTGTTTGGCTCGACTTTGAGTGGCTTTATTCTCTATTTTGATAGAACTGATTCTTGGGTTTTGCTTGTTGTGCAGTGTCCACACATGCTGTTTTATGGTCCTCCTGGCACCGGTAAAACAACCACTGCTCTTGCCATTGCTCATCAGCTTTACGGGTACTTTGATTTCACTTATGTGTACATTGATTTTGTTCGTCTAAATACACATGTAGGCACTATTTCTCTCTTGTACTCCCTCCGTCCGACCAAAAAAATTCTCAGTTTGCTCTTTCGTTTGCACCACCCCCTCCCCCCCCCCCCAAAAGAAAAAAAAAAAGAAATAAAAAAGTCCCATTTTTTGTGGAGAGAATATTAAGATTTGCATGTTTCTATATTGTTATTGTGTGTGGAGTTAGCAGTTATGCTAGGAGATTTAAAGGCTTGATTTACTTGGTTTTGTTTATATTTTACAGTAGTGTGAACCATGTAGACTAAACGTATACAAACGTAGAAAATCTTACAACCTTTTATATTGGTCTCTCTGAGTGTCGTTGAGAGCTCTAAACTAGTGATTTACTTTGTTCTACAGTCAGTGGCGTATCCAGGATTTCAAGTCAGGGTGTGCAAAACTTAATGCAAAATAAAATAAAATCCAACATTAAATAATATGCATCATTTTTATAAATAAAAATAAAGATTACAACGATATACGATGCACTGACATTTCCTGAAAGTACTTTATGACTTTATCAACGCTTACATTGTCTAGTACATCTTTTTCAACATAAGACACTAAAGAATCATTAAGCATATCATCCCCCATACGATTACGCAACTCGGACTTCACAATCTTCATTGCAGAAAATATCCTTTCGACTGTTGCAGTTGCTACGGGTAATATAAATGACAATTTGATCAACATATATACCAACAGATAGTCTTATGTTTGTTCTTTGCAACCAACTTCTGAGCAAAACCACTAGTCCCAAGAACAAGTGAGAAGTCTTCATCATTTCTGACATCTCTAATGTAATTCTCAAGTTGACTATCAAGCACATCAAGAGCGAAATCATCAAACTCATATAGGTAAAACATGGCCAACTTAATTAAAGCTTTCTTGTCAAATGAAGCAAACGAGTTAATCAGATCAAGACAAGCAATTAGGCTAAGCAACTCTGTATTAGTGTTATCAAAACGATCATTCAACTCTGAAAGTTGAGAATCTATCACCACATAAAACACTTCAACCCGATAATGAATCAAGTTGCTCACTTGAACACCTTTCCTCGAAACTCTTCCATCCCTCGAGTAAATTATGAAATTATCATCCGTACTTGGTACCCAAATATCATTCTCATCACAAAAGTTTGTAGTTTCGTTGATCAAGTTATCCCAACCATGTTCTCTCAATTCTTGTAATCTGTCTTTGGCTATTTTAACAAGCTTCATGGCATTTACAAGATCTTGATCCTTCCTTTGTAATGCTAGTGACAAATCAAGAGTAATTCCCAAAACCGACTTCATCAAATGCAACACAAAAGCAAACTCAAAGCAATATACATTTCTCAAAAGAGTCTTAGCTTGACCACTATGAGCCGCATCTTCACCACTTTCTTGTAAATGCTCTAGCACTCCAACCGCCGAAGAGAACAATTTAATCAAACTCACAATTGTAAAATAATAAGATTTCCAACGTATATCCCCGGGCCTTTTTAAAGTGCCTTCTTGATTTAAACCTTTGCCGGTCTCAAGATCATCAAAAGACACTCTCACCATAAGCTTTTCGAATTGTTTATCCCGAAGCAACTCTTAACGTTTACAAGAACCACCAACAATGTTTGCCAATGATGAAAGAAATCCAAAAATTTCAGAAAGTTGCATATTCTTCTTTGTAATTTGCACAAGAGCTAGTTGAAGTTGGTGAGCAAAACAATGAACATAGAAAGCACATTTGTTTTCTTTCAAGATTAAACTCTTAAGACCATTAAACTCCCCTTGCATATCACTAGCTCCATCATAACCTTGCCCACGTACACGAGACAAGCTCAATCCAAATCTTGAAAGAAGAGAGACTCAAGGGAGGCCTTTAGGCAACGTGCCGTAGTGTTTGGCATACGAACAATGCCAAGAAAACGCTCCATGATCTTCCCTTCATGATTCACATAACGTAATGCAACTGCCATTTGTTATTTGATCGAGACATCACGAGCCTCATCAGCCAACAAAGCAAAGAATTCATCTCCAATATCACAAACAATCGTCTTGGAGACAAAATGAGCAAAGGCGGAAATCATTTCCTTTTGGATTGTTGGAGATTTCATAATGCAATTTCCCGGAGCTTTATCTAATATCACTCTTTTAACTTCTTCATTGTCTTCACCCATAAGCTCTAAAATATGATGAAACTTTCCTTTGCTTAATGAATCTTTGGACTCATCATGACCCCGAAAAGCAAGTCCTTGCCTTAAGAGGTATCTAACAGCCTTCACTGAAGTCCGCACTCGAACGTAATAGTCCCTCTTTGTTTCCTTGTTTTTGTTTTCAATAGGAACATCAATATGAGCTTTCTTATTTAGTAAATCTTGAGAAGCCATGTAGCAATGATTATGAATACTATCATGGTTTCCCATATGTTTCTTTAATCCATCCTTCTTGTGGCAATTCGTATAACCTTCACTGACAAATGTACCACCCCCCCTGATCTCCATTTTGAGGTTTAAAAAGATAACAATATAAACAATATGCTGCAACTTTACTCTCACTATATTCCAACCAATCAAACTCATCATACCAATCAACATTAAAACCGACGTGGGTGACCATAAATCATGGTTTGAGGAAAATAAGAAAGGCGCGGTTGACAAGCCTTTTTGAGTAAGTAGGCTCTACGAATTATTTCAAGCTCTTTAGGATTTTTAGCAACGCGAGACAATGGTAATCTCAAACCCGGATCAGACTCAATTCTAAAAGAGTTATCATTTACTTGTGGTTGAGAAGAAGTACCTTGTGCGATTTTTGTTGAACCCTTTCAACATTAACAATATTAGGAATAGGATCAACTGGAACCGAAGGCGATGGCTCACTTCGAGGGCGGTTGGAGAAGAATCCATCAAGCTTAGATTGCTTACCTATCAAAAATGATAACAACAATTGCTCAATAAATCCCCAAATCATCAATTTCAGATTTTCAAACCCTAAAATTGAATTAAAAAAAAAAAAAAATACCTTTTTGAGATTGAAACATTGCTATGGAGGAAGGAAAACTGGGGCAGATCACGGATGTATGCCGACATGCGACTTGCCGTGGCCGGTGGCCTTTGCTGTGCGGCTGTGCCGGCGTCTCCGTCGATTTGCAAAGTGCATAATCGGAACGCGGCGAAAAAAAAAAGTTTCAGTCTGTTCTGCGCTGCCTGTTTGGTTTAGTCTTTTAGTAATAGTTTTATTTTTAACACTCTGCACAGGGGTGGATCCACTATGTAACCAGGGTGGGCAGCTGCACACCCTGGATTTCCCCCAAAAAATTACCGAGTAGTTATAAAAAAAAAAAAAAAAGCAAAAAAACTTAAGGGGTGTAAATTGTAATTTTTGAAAGAAGAGGGGTGCAGAATGTTAAAAATAAAACTATTACTAAAAGACTAAACCAAACAGGCAACGCAGAACAGACTGAAACTTTTTTTTTTTCGCCGCGTTCCGATTCTGCGTTCTGCAAATCGACGGAGACGCCGGCACAGCCGCACCGCAAAGGCCACCGGCCATGGCAAGTCGCCGTCGGCAAACATCTGTGATCTGCCCCTGTTTTCCTTCCTCCATAGCAATGTCTCAATCTCAAAAAGGTATTTTTTGTTAAATTCAATTTTAGGGTTTTAAGATCTGAAATTGATGATTTGGGGATTTATTGAGCAATTGTTGTTATCATTTTTGATAGGTAAGCAATCTAAGCTTGATGGATTCTTCTCCCAACGCCCTCGAAGTGAGCCATCGCCTTCGGTTCCAGTTGATCCTATTCCTAATATTGTCAATGTTGAAAGGGTTCAACAAGAAATCGCACAAGGCACTTCTACTTAACCACAAGTAAATGATAACTCTTTTAGAATTGAGTCTTGATCCGGGGTTGAGATTACCATTGTCTCGCGTTGCTAAAAATCCTAAAGAGCTTGAAATGATTCGTAGAGCCTACTTACTCAAAAAGGCTTGTCAACCGCGCCTTTCTTATTTTCCTCAAACCATGATTTATGATCACCCACGTCGGTTTAATGTTGATTGGTATGATGAGTTTGATTGGTTGGAATATAGTGAGAGTAAAGATGCAGCATATTGTTTATATTGTTATCTTTTTAAACCTCAAAATAGAGATCAAGGGGGGGGGGGTTGGTACATTTGTCAGTGAAGGTTATACGAATTGGCACAAGAAGGATTGATTAAAGAAACATATGGGAAACCATGATAGTATTCATAATCATTGCTACATGGCTTCTCAAGATTTACTAAATACGAAAGCTCATATTGATGTTCCTATTAAAAACAAAAACAAGGAAACTAAGAGGGACTATTACGTTCGAGTGCGGACTTCAGTGAAGGCTGTTAGATACCTCTTAAGGCAAGGACTTGCTTTTCGAGGTCATGATGAGTCCAAAGATTCATTAAGCAAAGAAAAGTTTCATCATATTTTAGAGCTTATGGGTGAAGACAATGAAGAAGTTAAAAGAGTGATATTAGATAGAGCTCCGGGAAATTGCATTATGAAATCTCCAACAATCCAAAAGGAAATGATTTCCGCCTTTGCTCATTTTGTCTCCAAGACGATTGTTTGTGATATTGGAGATGAATTCTTTGCTTTGTTGACTGATGAGGCTCGTGATGTCTCGATCAAAGAACAAATGGCAGTTGCATTACGTTGTGTGAATCATGAAGGGAAGATCATGGAGCGTTTTCTTGGCATTGTTCGTGTGCCAAACACTACGGCACGTTGCCTAAAGGCCTCCCTTGAGTCTCTTCTTTCAAGATTTGGATTGAGCTTGTCTCGTGTACGTGTGCAAGGTTATGATGGAGCTAGTAATATGCAAGGGGAGTTTAATGGTCTTAAGAGTTTAATCTTGAAAGAAAACAAATGTGCGTTCTATGTTCATTGTTTTGCTCACCAACTTCAACTAGCTCTTGTGCAAATTACAAAGAAGAATATGCAACTTTCTGAATTTTTTGGATTTCTTTCATCATTGGCAAACATTGTTGGTGGTTCTTGTAAACGTCAAGAGTTGCTTCGGGATAAACAATTCGAAAAGCTTATGGAGAGAGTGTCTTTTGATGATCTTGAGACCGGCAAATGTTTAAATCAAGAAGGCACTTTAAAAAGGCCCGGGGATACACGTTGGAACTCTTATTATTTTACAATTGTGAGTTTGATTAAATTGTTCTCTTCGGTGGTTGGAGTGCTAGAGCAGTGGTTGGAGTGCTAGAGCATTTACAAGAATGTGGTGAAGATGCGGCTCATAGTGGTCAAGCTAAGACTCTTTTGAGAAATGTATGTTGCTTTGAGTTTGCTTTTGTGTTGCATTTGATGAAGTCGGTTTTGGAAATTACTCTTGATTTGTCACTAGCATTACAAAGGAAGGATCAAGATTTTGTAAATGCCATGAAGCTTGTTAAAATAGCCAAAGAGAGATTTACAAGAATTGAGAGAACATGGTTAGGATAACTTGATCAACGAAACTACAAACTTTTGTGATGAGAATGATATTTGGGTACCAAGTATGGATGATAGTTTCATAATTTACTCAAGGGATGGAAGAGTTTCGAGGAGAGGTGTTCAAGTGAGCAACTTGATTCATTATCTGGTTGAAGTGTTTTATGTGGTGATAGATTCTCAACTTTCAGAGTTGAATGATCGTTTTGATAACACTAATACAGAGTTGCTTAGCCTAATTGCTTGTCTTGATCCGATTAACTCGTTTGTTTCATTTGACAAGAAAGCTTTAATTAAGTTGGCCATGTTTTACCCATATGAGTTTTTGATGATTTCGCTCTTGATAGTCAACTTGAGAATTACATTAGAGATGTCAAAAATGATGAAGACTTCTCACTTGTTCTTGTCTTGCTCAGAAGTTGGTTGCAATGCAAAGAACAAACATAAGACTTATCCGTTGGTATATATGTTGATCAAATTGTCATTAATATTAAAGGATATTTTCTGCAATGAAAGATTGTGAAGTCCGAGTTGCGTAATCGTATGGGGGATGATATGCTTAATGATTCTTTAGTGTCTTATGTTGAAAAAGATGTACTAGACAATGTAAGCGTTGATGAAGTCATAAAGTACTTTCAGGAAATGTCAGTGCGTTGTATATCGTTGTAATCTTTATTTATTTATAAAAATGATGCATATTATTTTTTCCTGGATACGCCACTGACTCTGCACCCCTCTTCTTTCAAAAATTACAATTTACACCCCTAAAGTGTTTTTTTTTTTTTAATAATTACTCGGTAATTTTTTTTGGGGAAATCTAGGGTGTGCAGCTGCCCACCCTGGTTACATAGTGGATCCGCCCCTGTCTACAGTAGTCTAAACCATGTAGACTAGATGGATGCAAAGGTAGCAAATTTTACAACTTAAACTGGTACCTCAGACAGTCGTTGGATACACGTGTAAGTCTCCAGCTAAGCAATTACAGTCAACAACGATAAACAGCAGCATTTCATAAGAAGAAGAAAATTTGCAGCATGGTGGAGTCTATTTGACTTTAAAGGCTTACAAAGCTTAATCTGTTCTTTTCTTGAGTATATTTTCATAAATCTTGGGCATAAGCTATTACAAGGTTTTCACGTCTGTGAGATATTACTGGGAGGAGTCAGGACAATGGATGAACCGTTAAGGAGGTGCTAACTTTGCTTTTGTATATTCTACTTAAACAAAAAAGAATTAAAACTTGCTTGTGTCTACTCTAATGTTCCTTTTTATTAAAATAAGGTCGCGAGAATGAATATGCCTTGCAATTTTACGATATAAAAATCTGTTGTATTAAAAAAGCCAGAATTTGCCATGTATTGGCATTTCAATTTGAGACTTTTGCACGCTGCATAAAACAAATTTCATAATTTTCATGTGTCAACCTGTGTATTTTTTTATTAAATAATCTTTGCTGATGACTTTTGCTCACTGCGAGAAGTGGAGTTCTTAATGTGCTGTTCTTGATGTTTTAGCTCGGAAATAAGGTTGCAGTGACACTTTTTTGCTCTTTTCGCTTGGTAGGGAAGTTTTTGCAGCCACTCAGGAAGCAATATTATCTAACTTATGATGGCTTATTTTGGATTTTGTCCGTCCTACCATAATAGAATTTTTCTATATCTATATCTCAGGCTCGCTTGCGTTGATATATTCATCTTGATCTGTTGTATTAGGGGATCTAATTCTTTTTCATTCTTTTTACAGTCCTGAGCTTTACAAGTCCAGGGTGCTAGAGCTCAATGCTAGTGACGATCGTGGGATCAATGTAGTTCGCACGAAAATAAAGAATTTTGCTGCAGTTGCTGTTGGTTCTGGTCGTCAAGGGTATATAATCATAGACAATTACTTCTTGTAGCCACAGCCTTCAATTTTACTTTCAATTTTCTCGGTACTGTCTCATAGTCCAATCCTAATACCCACTTTTCAGGGGATACCCTTGCCCACCTTATAAAATTATCATCCTTGATGAGGCAGATTCAATGACTGAAGATGCTCAGGTTAGTCTGCTCATTGCCTTCTACTCCCTCCATCCCAAAATGAATGACCAAGTGTTGCAAAACTTGGTCTTCATCAAGAGCAAATTTTGAAAGTACAATTGGCCATTCATTTTGGGACGGAGGGAGTAAGATTTATATGATAAAAATGTAAAATCTTGTTCTACTCTGCAGAATGCTTTGCGTCGTACGATGGAGACTTACTCTAAAGTTACAAGGTTCTTCTTCATCTGCAACTACATCAGCAGGTTTTTTTCTCTCTCTTTTTTGTAGTGTCTTGTTGGAGTTGATGAGTAACTTTCAGCAAATATTCTTGAGCAAGAATGAAAAGATTTTAGCTTCTTTCTTCGCCTCTGTCTCCTTCTGTACATAGTTATGATTGTTGTTATTGATCTTTGGGTGGGTGGGGTGATTGCGGGGTTGGGGTTGAGTTGATGTGAAATTGGTATTTTAGTTGTGGCTGGATTCAGAATCTGTTTCAATATCATTGTGGGGGATATTACTACTGCTTTTTTTTTTTTTTTTTGGGTGCTGAACGTCTGAAAAAATAATGAGAAATTTTTGCAAGTGGTTTCGTATCTTTTTTTTAGCTGTAGGATGGAATGGCAGTGTGCTTTACCATTGTGTGCTTGGTTAGCCAGAGGAAACATTTTATAGAGGAATGACCATCCAATTCCTGTATTTGCATCTTCGAATGATGGTTAAGCATCTTCGTCTTCCCGCTTAACTTTATTTTCTATATTTCTCTTCCCGCCCTACTTTGATTTTGAAATGAGTCTGCCTTTAGATAGCTTGAAATGTTGACTTACTTATCCTTTTTCATAAGTTTAACATATGAAGATTAATATTACTTGAGAGTTGGCACTGTGATTCCGATGATTGCCTTCAACCATATCCTCCACAGATGGTCTTTCTCTTGTGTGAGATTGTTAGTTGAGTGCAAGTGTTTGAGAATATTCATAGTTTGCATTATTGTGTCAATCCAGGATTATTGAGCCACTTGCTTCTAGATGTGCAAAGTTCAGGTTTAAGCCCCTTTCAGAGGAAATCATGAACACTCGGATATTACATATTTGCAGAGAGGAAGGACTTAACTTGGATTCAGAGGTGAAGATCCAGTTAACTGGTGAATTTAACATAATAGCTAATTTATACTACCTCCATCCCAGCTCAATGTGCACAGTTACTGTTCATTTGATCAACTCAATGTAACTTTGGCCATAATTTTATAAAAATCTAGATAAACTTATGCTATTCTAAAATTTGTTATTGTTTTTCACCGTTAGGAATTGTATCAATAACACTTTTTAGAATTGCGTAGAGATATCAAGATTTTCGTAAAATTATAGTCAAAAGTTGACCAAAAAAGTCAAGCTGTGTGCATTGAGCTGTGACGGAGGTAGTACATGTATACTTCAGTGTTCTAAAAGACGCCCGGCCTAGGCGCTAGGCGTTCATGAAACGCCTAAGTCCCGCCTAAGATATTATAACTATTTCTGAATTATCGGCCCCGCCTAGGCGCTAGGCCATGCTGCGGCGCCTAGCGCTTTTTAGAACCTTGGTATACTTGTATGTAAATAGCCCATACCACATGGACTTAAATAAGGGAAATCTTCTTTTTATTCAGATTTATTTATGATTTGATGATGGACATGTCTTCCCTATGCTTGTAGGCCCTTTCTACATTAAGTTCCATCTCGCAAGGCGATCTTCGTCGCGCTATAACATTCTTACAGGTTAGAGAACTCATTAACATCCAAGAAACCATGGTTTGTATGGAAGGAGAAATTAATGGATGATCACTTGAACAAGTGATAAGCATCATATTCTTTTTGCACAATGTTTTCTGCGCCTTTTGATGCATAAGAGAATTAAAGATCAAAGTTGAGTATTTCAAGTTAACTTGGGTCCTGAACTGGGAAGCAAAAGATATGTGACATGGGATAAAATATTGAGGAGTTATAGAGTCTTTCTTAAAGTAAGTACAACTATTTTTCATATGGTGCAACAATCATTAGTTACTTCTCTTTGTTTCGACAAAAGACAACATTGGTTAATCTAATGCTCCATCCGTCCCAAATTGATAATCCCGTTTGACTTTTCAAACATTGAAGCGTTAATTTTGGTAATGAGACTAACTTTTTGGTACAAACAAAAAGGGGAAACGGGACTATCAAGCATCTCTAAGACAAATTCAAGTTCTGAATGTAACTTGACGTTCATGTATATGGCATGCCTTAGTGGAGATATTTGTGTTTTCAGGATATGGCTCACAGGTCAAGTCAAGTATATCTATTTGACACCTAATATCTAATTTGTTCAACTAGTTTATACTCCCTCTGTCCCCTAAAAAGTGCCACGGTTTTCTTTTTGGTCTGTCCCAAAATAAGTGTTGCATTTCTTAGTAACAAAATATTTTTTGGTGTGATTTTGCGATGGTACAAGCAATGTACACATTCCCTAAATAGTTTGACAAGTCAACTGCGACACTTATTATGGGACGGAGAATGTATATGTGTTCATGCCAGTGACGGACACAGGAATTTTTTGAATGGGGGCTAAATAATTTTTATTAGTATAAGGGGGCAAGGGGGGGGGGGGTAAAGTTTAATTTATTGCACTGATCTAATTATTATTATTTTTTTTTACAAACGGGGGTCGCGGCCCCCTTAACCATGTATGTAGGTCCTCCAGTGGTTCATGCATACAGTATATATCCCTGATCATATGGACACAACGCTATGAATTGAGATTCTAGCGCAGTGTGTCATTTGGCCATTTTGAATCCCTAACTAAAAACATTTTCTGGTTCGATTTGTTACAGGGAGCTGCTCGCTTATTTGGATCTTCTATTTCTTCCAAAGAATTGATTAGTGTTTCTGGGGTGAGTTAAGCTTTTTTGAACCCCAACATTCAAATGATTTTCATTTCTAGTCCTTTGACAAAAGTAATAATCCGTAAATGATTAACTGAAAGGGAGAGAGAACGGTTATTGATGAGTTAATGTACACTCAATCTGTCCTTAAATAAGCCATCCCCTTTTGAAAATGTACGAGTGTCTTTCTCTTTTCTCATGAAGTTACTAAATTCACCTTTACCGCTTATCATGTCCCAGTATGCATTTGGAATGCTATAATGTTAAAATTAAGAGTAAATCAGTAAATGTATATATGCAACTAAAATCGGTCAAACATGAACTTCCTCAAGAAACCAAATGGGACACTCATTTTGGGAATAAGGGAGTATTAATCAATACCGTTTCAACTTGAAATGGTATTGGAGGGAATATTAGGCTACTTATATTATCTTATAATCTCTTACTTTTTTTTATAAATAACACTAATAATATTTACCATTGGAGCGTTGGAGGGAAAATTAGGCTACACATGTGAATGGTTGTGTAATAATAAAGTAATATACACAAGTGGAACACAATATGTAGAACAAAAACATAAAGTGAACTTGCCAAGTGTCTACAAGACATATCTAACTTGAAGGGTACACAAGGGATAGAGCCATTCATGGGCAAGGGGGTCAAATGACCCCCCCCCCTGAACCTTTAATAAATACTACTTTAACCCCCCCCCCCCCCCCCCCCCAACTTTAGAAGAAATACATCGGTGTCCAGTTTTGACCCCCCTGAACTTTGGTAAAATTGGCTATTTTACCTAAAAGTTTAAGAAAAGTAAGGATCGTGTAATGAAATGTGGAAAATTTTGAAAGTGTTCAAGAGAAAGGGTTATAATTTTAATTTTAGTACTCACTCGGCCTCAAAATGAATGCTAAAAAAAAAAAAATAAAAAAAATTGCTCTTATCAAAGAGCAAATTCAAAATTTTTTTGGGCATTTATTTTGGAGTAGTTTTTGTAAAACATAAGGTTGCTTTAATTTTTATTTTGACCCCCCTCGATCTGTGTTCTAAAAATCGGCCTAGGCGGTGGTCTTCCGCCACGATTTCCTTCAAATCGACGGAATTCGGCAGTAGGCGAGTTAGGCGGGCCTAGGCGGCGGTGGATGGGCGGCGACGGAAATGGAGATATTGGTGGTGCCGTGGCTGAGAAGAGGAGGCTGGTGGTGGCGGTATGTGGAGAAGGAGAAAAAGAAAGAGAAAAGAGGAATAGAGAGAGAGAGAGACGGGAGAGAAAACCAGAAAAATGAAAGAAACGAGAGCAGAAAAAAAAAACGCGATAGAGAGAAGAAAGAGGCGACGGCGCTGCAAGAGAAAGACTGAAAGAGGAGATAATAATAGTTATTAATTAGGAAAAACTGCAAATATAATACCTGAACTATTGGGGTTATTTTGGATTTGGTAACTGGACTCTCATTTTTTGCACCCGTCATACCCAAACTCTAATTTTTACTGTATCCGTCATACCTACCACTAACGACATCCATTTTAGTCATCATGTGACCATACACGTGATCAATTTTGCAGGGGTAAAATAGGAAGAAAAATGTCAGTGGGTACCCTGAAGGACTAGGCCCGGTTTCAAAGTCTTCAGCTCGACCGGTTCTCCTTCTATTACCAGGGAAACGAGATTCCCCCACTCCAAACCTGATTCGAATCACAATTCACAATTCCCCCTTCATCGGAGAAATACTCTCCGCTGCCGCAGAGACGACGACGACGGCGTTGAATTGATAAACTTAAATCGAACAAATTATTAGTATGTGATTGTGAGCCACTGCCTCTAATATTTTCTTTCCGCGTTGAATTCTTTCTCTCTATTTTGTGTCTCTGATAAAAGAGTGTAGATCCGTAAGCAAAGGCTATACAGATTAAGACTGTACTTCAACCTGTTGGATTATCTTCTCCCCTTTTACCCAAAGTTGTAGGGTTGGTTCTGTCAATCTTTTGATCCGATTTCCATTTCAGTTCACACCCAATTTTCCATTTTCCTTGACTTTACTTCCTCAGTCTCTCTTGCCCTAATTCTTCTCTGGTTTAGTTTCTTGATTTTCCATAAGTTGGGGATAAATCAATGGATATTTGATAAAGGAAGTGGGGAAAACAAGAATTTTGAATAAATTTAGTTGTTTGAATTTTTAGTTAAAATTGAGTAATCATGAGAGCTGGATTGAGTACGATCCAACAAACCCTAACCCCTGAAGCAGCGAGTGTATTGAATCACTCAATTGCGGAAGCAGGTCGCCGGAATCACGGTCAGACGACGCCGCTTCACGTTGCTCACCCTATTGGCTTCTCCGTCGGGATACCTCGGTCAGGTGTGTATACGGTCCCACCCCAATTCGTCACATTTGTCTTCCTATTTTACCCCTGCAAAATTGATTACGTGTATGGTCACATGATGACTTAACTGAGAAAAATGAATGTCGTTCGTGGTAGGTATGACGGATACAGTAAAAATTAGAGTTTGGGTATGACGGGTGCAAAAAATGAGAGTCCAGGTACCAAATCCAAAATAACCCCAATAGTTCAGGTACTATATTTGCAGTTTTTCCTTAAAATTAATTATTTAAAAAGTAAAATATAAGTGTAGTGATATACTCCCTTCGTCCCACCCGAATTAGGATTTTTGGGTTGGGCACGGGGATTAAGGAAAAAGTGTTAGTGGAGTAGGTGTTGTAAGTATGAAAAGTAAAGTAGGAGAGAGAAAGTGGGTTAGAGAATAATGAGTGGAAAGTTGTTGTGAATGTGGGTCCCATTAAATAAAAACACTTCTTTTTTGGGGTTGTCCTAATTCTAGTGGGAACACCCAAAATGGAAATTTGTCTTAATTCGAGTGGGACGGAGGGAGTAAAAATATTTATAAAAATCTATATAATTATATTTAAATATATATTATAATTACATATAAATTTATTAAAAAAATATAAAAAAGTCTTAATTTCTCGGCCCCGCCTAGGCGCTAGGCCCGGGCTCGCCGCCTAGCGGGCACCTAGCGCTTTTTAGAATACTGCCCTCGATTCAATTCCTGGCTACGTCCCTGATGTACACCACGAAAGATACTCCCTTTGTCCCATAATAAATGTCACACTTTCCTTTGGTCTGTCCCAGAATAAGTGGCGCATTTAAAAAAAAGGCGATAGAGAGAAGAAAGAGGCGACGGCGCTGCAAGAGAAAGACTGAAAGAGGAGATAATAAAATTAGAGTTTTACTAGTTTAGGGTGTTGGGGAATGGGTTGGGGATGTAAATGGGCTGGGATGTAAATGGGCTGAGTTTTTTATTTTTTGTGTGGCGTGTGTGGTGTGTGTTTGTGTTAAAATTGTTAACTATATTATCTTTTCGTCCGAAAATAATAGTTATTAAAATTAATTATTTAAAAAGGAAAATATAAGTGTAGTGATATACTCCCTCCGTCCCACCCGAATTAGGATTTTTGGGTTGGGCACGGGGATTAAGGAAAAAGTGTTAGTGGAGTAGGTGTTGTGAGTATGAAAAGTAAAGTAGGAGAGAGAAAGTAGGTTAGAGAATAATGAGTGGAAAGTTGTTGTGAGTGTGAATGTGAGTCCCATTAAATAAAACACTTCCTTTTTGGGGTTGTCTTAATTCGAGTGGGACGGAGGGAGTAAAAATATTTATAAAAATCTATATAATTATATTTAAAAATATATTATAATTACATATAAATTTATTAAAAAAATATAAAAAAGTCTTAATTTCTCGGCCCCGCCTAGGCCCCTAGGCGCTAGGCCCGGGCTCGCCGCCTAGCGGGCGCCTAGCGCTTTTTAGAACACTGCCCTCGATTCAATTCCTGGCTACGTCCCTGATGTACACCACGAAAGATACTCCTTTTGTCCCATAATAAATGTCACACTTTTCTTTTTGGTCTGTCCCAGAATAAATGGCGCATTTCTATATATGGTATTAGACATGGTACAATTTTACCATTGTATCATCAATGTACAAACATATGTAACACCTCTCTTAAAAACGTTGACAAGTCTAATGCGACATCTATTCTTGTAGAAAGGGAGTATCAACATCTATTCAAGCTCTAATTAAGTTCTTGGAATGAGATGATGTGTTCAAGAATCGTTTTTTTCTTCGTCGAAAATATTAGAAGAAAGCTCAAGTTTTAACAAGCTCAAGAAGCAGAACCTACCACTGTCCCTAGGATATTTAGATCTTTTCAAGTCTCAAGTGCACTTTGATGTAGATTTCTGTTATGCTTTATGTGACTTTCCGAAAAGTTAGTTTTGGTAATGAAATTTAGGAACGTAGTTATCATCACTCCTACTCCCTCCGTTCCCTTTTAAATGACGTTTTAGCCCAAAACACAACAACCAATAAACCCTTTAATCATACCCCCAAATTCCATATATACCCTTCTACATATTAACTCTTCACCTCCCTAACATAATTAATGTGTCCCTTCTCACATGCATATATGGGAATTTGGAAAGAGAAGCTGACTGATGGCAATAAAGATGGACTATTTGGTCCATTGCAACAAACCAATACAAGAACGTCAAATAAATAGGAAAAAAAAATGGAACTCCAAAACGTCTTTTAAAAAGGAACGGAGGGAGTAATAACTAATGATCTTTTGTATACCAATGCTCGTTAATCATTTGATGGATGATTGTCCCTCGCTTTGCACAACCATGAAGATACTCCCTCCGGCCCATAACAAAATTTACTGCCATATCCTCATTTTGCGATTCTGATTTGTCCCAGACCTTTCCAATTTCTTAATCTTCTTCCCACATGAGGGCTTCATTCTCTGCTGTTTAGAAAGCAAAAACAAGTTCTTACCCCTGCAAATTGCAATTAACCAGGTCATCCCACAAGAGGTTGTGCAGGCTCTATTTTCAGCTTGTAAAAGTGGCAACTTTGACTTGGCAAACCAGGAAGTCAACAATGTAATTGCGGAAGGATATCCTGTTTCTCAGATGCTTTCTCAGGTACCTCTCTTTTTCATTTGCTCAGCAAAATGTGCACGTCCGTTGTTGCATTAATTCACATTTCTTCTGATTTTGCCGATTCTTACATCTCAATTGATGGTATGATGTTCAGTTGTTTGACTTGGTGGTGGAAGCTGATGATATATCAGATGAACAGAAAGCTAGAATATGCAGAACAATGGGTGTAGCGGATAAGGTATTCTTCTGATTCAACTTGATTTTTTTGTAGCCGTGTTTGCATTCTCTAGCTTTTATTTACCCGTAATAAGAAGTGATGTATTAGATATTTGCAGCTGTGGATATTTCTTTGTTCTTATTATTATTTTTTATTTTTTGTGGGAATGTGTAGCGGCTTATTGATGGAGCGGACGAGTATTTGCAGCTACTGGATGTTGCCAGCTCTACGATGCGAGCACTTTGTAACATGCCAGAAGAATTTCCACAAGATTGAATATGTACCATCTTGGAGATACTTTTCAAATAATAGGACTGAATTTGGGATGTGTCCTTGGACTTGTCCAATATGCAGTTAAGTTGTGCACAAATTTTCTTCAGTAACTATCTACCTTGTTGACCAAAGCTCAAGGAACCAGAAATTGATTATACCATGTGCCTTAAATCAAATTTTCTCTTCCTCCATACCTATGGACCACATCCATCGCTCCTCCATGATCACTAATTCTTTTTTAGCAAATTTGATAATGAGTTGCGGTTTGAAGTGTCGTTTAAACTATGATTTGAGTCGTAGTTTGAATTATAGTTCGAGAGCTGCAGTTTAAACCACAATCTGAATCACGGCCGCAAAGTCCTAACGTAGTATAAACTAAACTGAACCAAGTCATAAAACTTGAAGAAGTCTTGTGTGATTGTGTGAGACAGTCTCACACATGAGACGACACATGAGACGAATCATGACGAGAGAAGAAATGGGCTTGCCCCGCCCCGGCTATATGGGGCAAACCATTACTATCTCAACAAGACCCATCTCACGTGTGAGACCGTCTCACATAAGTTTTTGTCATAAAACTTTGGTTCAATTCACTAATGGTAAGGTCTGTAAACCGAACCATTTTTACTACTCCCTCTGTTCCAGACTAAGGTTTTTACGTTTCTTTTTGGTTTGTCTCAGACTAAGGTTCTTAGTTGCTTTATTACCTAAAATAGACAGTGGGACACACTTCTCATTCTCACAACAAAAACTTTCTACCCACTTTCTCTCTCCTACTTTCTCCTACATTACTTTTAATACAACATTTATTTTTTCATAATCTCCGTGTATAGTCAAACTAAACTAAAAACCTTAGTCCGGGACGGAGAGAGTATTATAAGACACTGTACATGCCAATGACTTTAATTGAAACAGTTTCAATCAAACTAAAACCACTTATATTTCTTCCCCATATATTTGAAAATTAGCTTGGGCTTTCTTGGACACATCATACAACAAATCTTCAAAACGGGACCACCAATCAGTTTTCCAAGCCTATAATTCCGCCTTGACTCACTTCCCTCCATCTCTAATTTGCCATTATATATATAATCATAATAATCCTGCAGATGGAAAAAAAAAAAAAAAGTGCTATTAGCTTTGTTCTTTGTATTCTAACATATGGCTATGGAAGATTATTTCTTCAAAACACCAGTCTCTGTCCCATTCAAGTGGGAGATCCGACCCGGAGTTCCCAAGCTCCATCATCAACAACAAAAACCATCATCTAATCACCATCACAGCCACTCATTCCCCCATCAAGAACAACATTCCACCAATCGCAACTGCTCATCAACAAACCTCCCACAAAAGCTTACACCTCCACCAGCAGCTGGATTCACTTTCCAACCTCATATGGAGCTCCGCACCCGCTCCATGCTATCCATTCCACGGACCCGGTCTCGGCACAACCGGTTCATCTTGGCACAACCCGAAATTGTTTCAGCTGGTTGCTTTACTACTAAACCTGCCACAACGTCGAAAGAAAAGAAAAAGAGAGCTCCTAAGCTCACAACTGAGTCAGAGCCCGAAACCGATTGTACATCTGATCTGGAAACATTGTCAAGATGGTCTGTATCAACTCAAAAGTCGTTATCGCCTTTTCGTGACTCACCCTCCTCTTCTCGTTTCTCATCCTACCAGTCGTCACCACGACTAGTAAGTGATGCCGAGTGGGCTGGATTTGGCCTTTTTTAGGAGCAATGCTTCATAGTCTTATGTTGTATAAATTGAGGTGATATACAACACCACAACACCTTAAATCATTTTCTATAACAAAATTTCTAAAGAATAAAATTTATGTGTATGTATCATCCTTTTTAATAGAAATGTGGAATGTCCATAAGAGAAGTCTTGTATATTTACCATATCCATTTTCTACAATGTGAAAATTCACTTCTTTCAAACAAACAGGGGGGGGGGGGGCAAGTATTCATTTCATTAAATTCTCAGTTGAAAGGTTTTTGAAAGAGACCAAACATCGAGTCTCTTCCGTGATTAGGGGGCCTGTTTTATTTCCTGTTGGATCGTAATTTCATCTCCATGCTCCAACAGTCAAACTTGTTCTAGTCTTCCTATTCGAGAAATTTTAGGAAAAACGCGTTTTACAATAGTCTTAGCATTAGCGTAAACGTATTTTTCATATATGGAATGACATTTTTGCAAATAACTGGAACTCACGAAAACTCACCAAACATTTTTTTACACTGAATGAGGCATTTTGCAAAACTACATGAGGCACTTTTTAATAATAAGACAGACATTTGTTTTAGAACTTAGAAAAACTCGCTGGACACTTACAAAAACTCACTAGGCACTTTTTCACATTGTAGGAGACATTTTTCAATATTACACGATGCACTTTTTAAAACTAGGACAGACATTTGTTTTTAAAATTTTAAAAACCCACCAAACACTTGTTGACTATTGAAGAGACATTTTCATTAATCTAAGAGGCACTTTGTAATACTAAGACAAACAGTCTTAAGACTACCATTAAAAGTGCCTGTTTGAATGATTATAAGTGCCGGCTGAATGTTTTACAAGTGTAAAATTAGAATAATATTTTGTAATATTAGAACATGCACATGATTATATTAGATAAGACAATTGTGAAAAACACGTTTTTCCATAGCTTAGTGCAAAACGCGTTTTTCACAAGACCGACTCCTTCCTATTATGGTATGTTTATGTTGTTATATTAATATCGGTTTTTCTAACGTGTGCCTTAGAGCATATGATAACATTTAATTATAGGTAGTGAATCTAGCAATTGTTTGTATAAAAAAATAGATTTTTTTTAAAAATGAAATTGCTATAATTAAGTAGATTCACTATCATAATTAATGTTATCCAGTGCCCTAAGGGCACACGTTAGAATAATCAAATTAATATATGTAAGTGAAATTTCGAGAAAAAATTGTTTTACAGTCGTTTTAGTGTGAAATTTGTTTTCATCATTTAATACTCCCATCGACCCAAAATGATCTTCACGTTTGACTATTCAAACTTTTTAAGGATATGAACACTTGCTTCACTAGCCATGTTTTGTTTATGAATTTTTAAGCCTAAATTGTATAAATATGATGAACTTTTTGGGACGATAAGAAATGGCTAATGAGAAGATCATTTTGAGGCAGAGGGAGTATAAAACATAATCTCTTAATACTCACTCTGTCCCAGAAAGATAGTCCCATTTTGACTTTTTATGGTTAACAAAAATGAACTTTGACCAATCATTAGTGATAATATAATAATTTTAGTGACATTCTAAAATTTGTAATTGATAAATCATTAAGTGATTTATCAATAACAATTTTTAGAATTTCATTGTCATCATTAAATTGACACTAATGTTTGGTCAAAGTTTATTTTTATTGACTATAAAAAGTCAAAATGAGACTATCTTTCTACGACAGAAGGAGTATAAAATAGGTTTTACACGTGTAAACATAAAACTAACTCTATATATAAATGTGTATTGAGCAATGCTAGGGGCACAAAATAAGGTCACAAAATCTTGCTCACAAAATGAGGTGACGATATTTTATTGGTTGAATCGATAATGGACCCGCCACACTCTAATTAAAAACACCAATAACATCATTACACCTAGGATTTTGTGAGCAAGTTTTTGTAACTTTTTTGTGCCCTAGTATTATTCATGTGTATTTTCTTTGCATCAAATCGAACTAAATCAAATGATGTGGTTTGTTTTGGTTTTTATTATGTGGATCTCAATCTCATCTCTACGACAAGTGAGTCTAACAATTAAAAATTATTAAAAAGCTAAATATTTTCCGTACGGGGATTTTGTGAATGCCTTATTAGGGCAGTCTCTGAGTTTTGCTTGGAGGAGTATTCATGCTTCTCAAGACATCATCAAGTTGGGAGTTGGATGGAAAATATGTGATGGACAGTCAGTTTACATTTGGACCGATGCTTGGCTTCGAAGGGATACAAACTTTTTTGTTGCTCCGCCTACACGTCTGTTTCCACACATTCACAGAGTGTGGCTTAATTATGCCAGCCACCAAATCTTGGAACCATGATCTGATCCGTGCTATCTTTTCTATCGAGGATGCTGATTCGATACTTTCCATACCTCTGCGTTCTCCCTCACAATCACCTGATTGTATGGTGTGGCACTTTACAACAGATGGGATATATTCGGTTCGGAGTTCTTACATGTTAGCGTGTAATCTTACTTTATCTTCTTTACATGATACCTCATGTGTTTGGGGCCTAATTTGGGATTTGAAACTCCCACCAAAGGTTAAATACTTTCTGTGGCGTTTGGCCAAGAATTGCCTGCCAACACGATCGAATTTACGGGACAAGGGCGTTGAAGTGACTGACGAGTGTGGTTTATGTTCGTTGGGCATGGAAGATCGCTGGCACCTTTTTGTTTCTTGTCAGTTTGTTAATGATTGTTGGGTGACTATTGGGATGCCCGAAGTGGTCAACAACCTTGCAGGCCAAGCGATTACTTTTGACGAGTGGTTGTGCACCTTCTACTTCTCACTACCGTGCCTCAAAGACAAAAGGTCGCCATGGTTCTTTGGACGGCTTGGAAAGAGCGAAATAATCGAGTGTGGCGACAATCTTCCCAACCTGGAGCGAGATGTTGTATGCTCTCCCTACATTTTCTGGATGAATGGCAATCAGCCCAGAAGTACTTGGAGATAGACGTTGCTCAAGTCCAAGGAAGCAACTACCCTCCTTCCGTCACATGTCCGAACTGGAATCCTCCTCCCCCTGCTTTCGTTAAATGTAATTGTGATGCATCTTTCTTTGCAACGGAGCAGCGGACAGGTTTAGGTTGTATTGTACGTGACGCACATGGTCACTTTCTAACAGCTCGAACGGAATCAATACATGGTGTTATGAATGTTGATGAGGGTGAAGCTCTTGGGTTAATGAGTGCTTTGGAATGGGTTGTCTCACAAGGTCTAATCAACGTCCAGTTTGAGGTTGATAGTTCCCGGGTCTTTCATGCACTTCACGCTTCAACAGTGAACTGCTCAGAGTTTGGCGACATCATCTCTGACTGTAAACATCTTTTAAGGGATAATTCTACCTTCCCAATTCACCTTGTTAGCCGATTGGCAAATGATGCTGCCGATGGTGTGTCTCGGGCAGCCTTGTCATATGTACTACCTACTACTTGGGATGAGCCACCTGACTTTGTGGCTGGCCATCTCCAACATTGTAATCTTTGCTCTTGAATAAAGCAATATTTCCTTTGGAAAAAAAAAACAAAACAAAAAAATTGTAACCTCTGACGGCAAATGTTGCAATTTTAAGTGCGACAGAGTGAGAACAACGAGTTTATTGCCACTTTGACCTGCGTACTATTAAAAGATTGACGATTTGCCCTAGTACTAAAGAAACTCACACTATGACCTGCGTACTATGATTTTAATAAAAAAGTGCCCAAGGATAACGATGACCCGTTAAAAATCTAACGGGCTGTCAGCATATGTTAAGAATTTAACACTTCAAATGAGATCTTGACTTGTGAAATATCCACAGAAAAAAAACCAGCAGCTCATCCCCAAACAACGCCGATCGACAACAATTCCGGCAGCCGTTCTCCTTGCTCTCTTGTCCAGCGAATCCGGCCTTGATTCGTCTGGTCTCCAGTGAAATGGACAACATCTCCCACCTCTCTTGCTATCTCCATCGACTCCGGTCTCCACGCTACTCGATGTCGAACTGCCAAAGCCACCATTCCAATCTCTTTTTTAAATCTCAATCATCCCACCCCTAATCCATATCCATCAATTTATTCAATAGCACGTACCCGTTAATTGAAGACTCCAGGCACCCGTTAATTGAAGAATCCAAACAATTAGATGATATAAAAGCAGCAGATTTTAACCAATCTGGGGGTTTGCATAACTATGTGGGTTTGAAGATGAATTTTTTGAAGGTTTTTGTGGTGTTTGCATAATTATATTTATGGGTTTATAGAACAAATCCGGGTTTAACATTCTCAGATCTGATTTGATTGTTTTTGTTAATTTCTAATTTTATTTTTGTTGAGGGGAAGAACAATCTGGGTTTTCAGATGTTGATCTCTCAAGTCTTCGCTCATAGATTTTTATGTATTCATTCTTGATGCTTTTGATGGCGTTAGCAATTACAACAATGGTGGTGAATGTGGTGTTAGTTTTAATGGTGGTTGTGACTAGTGGTGGTGATGATGGTGATGGTATGGTGGTGAGGGGCGGTGCTTGTTGTTATAATGGTGGATGGTAGGGTAAAGAGAGATGTGGTGGGCGACGGTCGCCGGAGTAGAGGGAGACGACCGCTGGAGGTGGGGGGAGATGGTCGCCAGCGTAAGGCAGGGGAGAGTTGGTCGGAGATGGTATGGTGGAGAGAGAAAGAGTATAGAGAGAGAGAGAGAGACGAGGGAGGAGAGTGTGTGTATTTTGTGGGTGTAATCTGGAAAGAAAAGGTGTGCATAGTACAATTTAAAGTGATAAGGGATTATATGGATCAAAATTGTTTTGGGACAAAGTGAGTATACCAATTTATTAATATAAAAAATTCAAAATAAAAAAAATATAAATAAAAATAAATTTTGGACCATTACAACATTATTATCATTATTAGGGTCACATTTGATTTTTTTTTTTTTTTATTGCAAATCTGTTAAATTCTTAACATATGCTGACAGTCCATTAGATTTCTAACGGGTCATCGTTATCCTTGGGCACTTTTTTATTAAAACCATAGTACGCAGGTCATAGTGTGAGTTTCTTTAGTACGAGGGCAAATCGTCAATCTTTTAATAATACGCAAGTTAAAAGTAGCAATAAACTCTGAGAACTATCTGAGTTTGTTTTAAAATATTTACCAAGATTTTTGCCCCCATCTTCAGTAACTGCCAAAATGACCTCAAAGCAGGTAGTGAAGCAAGTCATGGCTGCAATGATCCAAAACCACCCATTCAATGCAAAGCTCACTGCACCCGTCTCCGACCAAGCTCAACTCTCCCCTCCAAAATTGACTTCCCAATCCGTTTCCGAGGTACTAAGATCCATACCCAGATACTTTTTCCAATCCCCAAGATCATTTGGTCGTCAATCAGGCTTCCGCCACCGCACTCCTCTTAAACAGAGAAACCCCCGGCAGGAATCCACCAGAGCCCGCAAAGGCGCCCTAGTGCTCGGCCCGGCTGCTCATGTAGACCCGCACAAAATAAAGCTGGGATTGGCCAAAGCATCAGAGTTCTTCTATTGGGTCGAGACCCATTTCGATTTTGCCCACGATGAGATGACTTGTAGAGAGATGGCTTGCGTGTTGGCTAAAGGGGTTAAATTGAAAACCCTTTGGGAATTTCTTAAAGAAATGTCGAGGAGGGAGATTGGTGGGCTTGTTACGACTGAGACCATCACCTGTTTGATAAAAGTCCTAGGTGAAATTGGGCTAGCTGACGAGGCATTGGCTTCGTTTTATAGAATGAAGCAGTTTCATTGCAGGCCTGATGTTTATGCCTACAACACTGTTATTTATGCGCTTTGTAGAGTTGGGAATTTTAAGAAAGCGAAATTCTTGTTTGAGCAAATGGAGTTGCCTGGGTTTAGGTGCCCGCCTGATACGTTTACTTACACTATACTGATCAGTGCTTATTGTAAGCATGCTTTGCAAACCGGGTGTAAAAAAGCGATTAGGAGGAGGATGTGGGAAGCGAATCACTTGTTTAGGTTAATGCTGTTCAAGGGGTTTAATCCTGATGTTGTTACGTATAATTGTTTGATTGACGGTTGTTGCAAGAGTTACAGGATTGGGAGAGCTTTGGAATTGTTTGATGATATGGTTAAAAAGGGTTGCTTACCTGATCGAGTCACCTATGATTCTTTTATTAGATACTATAGTGCCACCAATGAAATTGACAAAGCTGTGGAGATGTTGCAAAGGATGCAAGAATTGAGCCATGCAAAGCCGACCACAAGCTCTTATACCCCAATTATCCACGCCCTTTGTGAGGCAGGTAGAGTTATAGAGGCACGGGATGTTCTTGTTGAGTTGATTGAAGGAGGATTCATTCCGAGAGAACATACTTACAGATTGGTTAAGGACATGTTAAAATCAACAGGGGATATTAGTTTATTGGATGACGAATTGCGTAGAAAAATTGAAGATGGCATTCAAAATAGATATAACCAAGTGATAAAAGTGAAACCAATCATGCTACACAAAACCTTACTGTAACAGAAGGGGGTGGGTGAATGTATCATTTGGATAAGTGGGCATTCATTTATTCCAAGACTTCAGTTGACTACAGGCTACACATTAAATCACTGGCTTGGAAGGGGACCGCTACATTGATGAGTTCCATAGGAAGCATGACCTACTGGTTGTGTCAGTCACGCAAAGGCTGTAAACACGAGAATGATTTACACATTATCTGAAGGTCGTCTACTTGGTATTGCTTCATATCTTTTCACCTTACTACTTAGTTCACACCCACATTTTGGTAGTACTTGCCATAAGAGAAACAATAAACAACTTGTATTTGTTTCATCTGTTAAATAACAATGCTAGTTCCTAGCTATTAGTTATCTGTAACTACTTAGCATGAAATTATGCAACTGCGCTTCTGTGGCCACATCTAGTCTATAAGATAGGTCTTGTACTTCTCGAGTATTCCCTGGTTGGACTGTGACCTTCTTTTCAGAAACTTGTAAAGTGAAAAGTACCTGCAGGGTTTCCCATTAGGATTATAATAAAAAAAATTCTACATTAGAGATTTGATAGGATATACAAATCCTTTTAAGAGAATTTTTTTTCTCGTGCGGTGGTGATAGAGAGAAGTAGGGAGGTAGAAATTTCATCCAACTGATAGAATTAGTACCCCCTCTGCCCATTGAAAAGTTCAATAGCCTAGTTAGCTTTCTAATGTTAAATTCATCTTAGACTTTAAATCCCATATCTTCATTGTCGCTTATGAGAAGTTTGGTGGGTCTCAGGTTCTGATATAAAACTGTTGTCCCAGATGGTGATTATAATATGCTTTGTGCATTACAAAATTGGAGGTGGGAAGAAGTAACAACAAACCAGCCTTTGTGGCTGACTATAGATTCCAAAGAGAGGCTACTTGACATGATGAATTGGTATTTGTGCATGTGCACAACCGTGTGACTTATTTTTTGCGTGAGTGTATCTTGTAAGAACCTATTTCCTTGCATACTACAGTATAAATACTTTTCAGAAGAAGGTGCCCTTCTTTTTATGTTTCTTTTCCCATTGGGAAGCGTATACTCCCTCCGTCCCACTTCACATGAGACTCTCCAAATTGGTAATCTTTTTATAATTTTATATTCAATCTACCCCACCCACTCATTGTCTCTCTTATTTTCCACCACACAATTCATTCAACCAACCTACTATTAACCCCACTCACTCTCTCTCTCTTCATTTTCTACCACACATTTTCTTTATTTTATTCTTTTTTCTTAGTTATTGTGCCCACCTCTTAGGTCTCAAGTGAGGTGGGACGGAGGGAGTATATACATATATACAATTCTCACCATATAACATTGTTAGTAGAAGGGTAAAACTAGAAGATTATCACCACCAAGGAGCTTTATGTAACTTTCCCAAAAAGAAGGTCATTAGGTCAGTCATTTTGGGACAATGTTTTTGCCAAAGTGGACATTCATTTTGGGACGGATGGAGTAGATGATTGTTCTGATTCATTGGCAATACACTCAAACTTTGCTTGCACTCTAAACAAACAGGTCTGGAGTAGCTTGGTCCATTTACAGCCTAGGAGTTAGGACTTAGGACTCAGTGACCTAGTTTCCTTTATTCTCTGATTACATGGTGCCTGAGTAATATCAGTACACTTCTATTATAAATTCATGTACGTTCTGGTTTGCCATAAGCTATTTAGCACCTTCCCCTCGATGAATACTTGGAAATGTGTCTTCCATATCGTAAGCTATTTACTGTCATATTATTCATCCATATTCCAGGTGTTTAATCTTTTGTCTTAGCAACAAAAGAAGAATCTTCCCTGTTCTTGATCCCCGTCTCGAAGGTCAATATTCTATAGCTCGAGACATGAAGGTGAACAATGACGGTTTTGCCTTTTTCAGGGAATATTTAGCGTCTATTATGTTGTTAAACGTAGTGTACATTTTCTTTTCACGTTGTTGTATTTATAAGCTATTTGTTGAAGAATGTTCAAGTGTACATCTGGAAATATGAGAGAGCATGAATGATTTTTTTTTTTTTTTTGCAGAAGCAGAACTGTCTTGCTGTGTGTCAGTATAACATAAATTATTTTCTCTTTTTCTTAGCAATGAAATGCAGCATTTTGTATGTTTGGCAGTTTGGGGATGCATCTCTGTGTAATTCAGGGTAATATTTTCTTAAACTTATTCTATGTTGATAATCTTAGTGAGACTTGTGGGTAGTATGTGATGGAGTATAGATTTATCTTGGGTGCCTGCAGAGTGTTTATAGGGATGTAATAGTACATTCATATTAGCCATACATAAAGAGTTTGAAATTTATTTTAACTTTTTCAAACAACTGAGAACTAAAAAAGTGAGAACCTAATTTCACAGTTGTTTATATAGGATTGCTTAAGCTACATAAATGATTTTAACCTTATTTAAACACCTGAGAATTATTATTCTCAGTTTTTAAGCATATGAGAAATATCATATTATAGTATTTAGATCTCATTTGCTTAAATGTAACAGGACAACACATTCGTCTTAGTTATAAACACTGAGATTTATGGGTTGATTAAGTGAGCACCTAAATTTTTAGGTTTGAACAAGTTTAAATTGAGATATTTGGAGTTTGAACTGAATTTTTTGTAGTTGTGAACAATTGAGAAATAGTTTGTGAACAACTGAGAAATTCTTAGTTGTTCACAACTAGAAAAATGAACTTTCAAAATTGCCCTTATGATCTAAAAGAGAAAACAAGTCACTTCCACATCAATTTCAAATTGGCGGAACTAGCTGCTGGCCACTGACATTGGATAAGTTACCTCTGGCAACTGAAAAATATCCCAATCTCAAAAACCTCAACAATTTATGACTATGTGAAAAGTAAATCACAGTACCCATTTGCTTTTAAGAACGAGAATCAAAGGAAAGATGTTGAAAACAAAATGAAATGAAAAGGGGAAAATAATTCAGGACTAAAATAAAAATAGGTCAATAGGTCAGGATAAAATGATTTTTAACTCACTCTTTTTCCATTTATACTACTCCCTCCGTCCTCGAGTATATGTCTACCCTCTTATTTGCACTGAGATGTCTACCCTCTTATTTGCACGAAGATTTAGAAATGGTGTAAGTGATGTAAGTGTTGTGAGTATAAAAGTAAAGTATGAGAGAGAGAATGAGTGGGAGGGAATAGTAAGTTGATTGGTGTTGTGAGTATAAAAGTAAGTAGGAGAGAGAATGAGTGAGAGAAATAGTAAAAATTCTAAACCATTTTAGGAAGTAGACATATAGTCTGGGACGGATTAAAAAGGAAAGATAGACATGTAGAGGGAGTAATATTTTTTCAATATACTCCATCCGTCCCACACAAATGAGCACTTTTGGACAAACTTACTTGAACTTTGACTAACATTTTATGCTAAATAATTTATCTCCATAAAAAAATTAAAATAGTTATTGATAATATTTCTATTACTAATTTAGTAACTTTTTTTAATTTTTTTATGGAGATTAATAATTTAGCATAAAATGTTAGTCAAAGTTCAAGTTGGTTTGACTAAAAGTGCCAATTGGTATGGGACAGAGAGAGAGTAAATACATTACTCAAATATGACGGATGAGTAACATCTTTTACTCCCTCCATCCCAAAACAAAGTACTCATTTGCTTTTAAGAACGAGAATTAAGAAAATATGTTGGAAAAATAGGTGTTATGCGTGAGAAAGAAGAGAGAGATATTGAGGTATGAAATAGTAAATGGATTGTTGTTGTGAGTAGGATGAAAAGAGAAAGTAGAAGAAATTATTTTCCTTTTAAGACCATCTTTATCAACAATCTCACTCAACCCAATCTGCAAATAAAATACTATTTTTTCCTCCTCCACCTACACAATCTACAACCTCAATCAACTTTTTCTCTTTTCATCCTTTATTCACAATCTAAGTCAATCCAACCCAACCCAAATTAACTCTCATTTTTCTTTATTTCTTTTATAAAATGTATTTTCAAATTCAATTTTTATTATTCTTTTATCTTATAATAGCTATACATGACGAAAATAAATAAACATATAAAATTGAAATTATAAATGAACGTAAAATATATGCATATAAAAGATACTCCCTCTGTCCCAGAATGATAGTCCCCCTATTTTCATGGGTTTTACGAATGAACTTTGAGTAATAATTAAGGCTACTTTTAATTATTTTAATGAAATTTTTGGGACGGAAAAAAAGTAGCATTTATAACTACTCAAAGTTCCCTCGTAGTAACAACGAAAAAAAGTGGACTATCTTTCTGAGACGGAATGAGTATTATTGTAATGGATTGCTAAAAAGAAAAAAGAAAAAAAAAAAAACCAACAAACAAGTGCCAAGTGTCCCACCAACTTGGCTTCTTTTGCTCAATCAAGATTGTGATCCCGTTCGGTTCACCGAACGGATCGTCAATCTCTCTTTTTTTTTTTTTTTTTTTTTTTTTGCAAAATGTTTTGTCTTCTTCCTACGATCTTGGTTGAAGATTGCCAATAAAGATGGTCTAAAGTAAGTGGTACTTTTTTCAATGTGTCACTTAATATTAATATGGCAGAATAAGTACTTTGTTTTGAGAGGGATGAAGTATCTTGTATGACACAAGAAGAAACTTGATGTGCATGATTTGAATGCTTATTGTCAATTAGGGGTGAGCAAAAAAACCGAAAAAACCGATAACACCATTAAAAACCGAAAAACCGAAACCGAAAAAAACCGAAACCGAGGCTTTTGGACCGGTCCGGTTCACATAATTTTTAAAACCGAAATTTTCGGTCCGGTTTAGGTGTTTAAATTATAGAAACCGGTAAGAAAACCGAGCCGAGCCGATAGTACTTAAACTACGTCGTTTTATCAATACTATATATACTATTATTTATCTTCCTTCTCAGTTCACACACCACACAGACTCATTTGGTTGAACAGGAAGTCTAGAATGCGATGCCCTAATTTCTTTTAGCGCTCGACGGCGCTACATCAAAAAGGTGATTCGCTTGTGATTCCACCGCCTGCGCTACCGCCGGCGCTCCTGCTACCGCCGGCGCTACTTCAACAGTGATGCGCTTGTGAGTTGTGATTCCACCGCCGGCGCTTGTGAACCAGCAAACGGTACTTTCTTTCTCAAAACCCCTTTTCCCCTTAAATTGCAAACCCTAAGATTTGAATGGGTTGTTTCTCTGAGATTGTGCCTATTTCTTTTCAATTTAAGATACAAAGGATTTGAATGGGTAATTGGGTATTATGTAAATGTGATTATTTATTTATGTAATGGTTTCTGCTGAAAGTTGACATATTGCCTAATATTCTCAGTTTATTTAGGAATTTGAAATGAGTTGTTGCATTACTGAGTGGGTGTTATGTGTATTGAATTATTTTATGTGTAGTGATTTAGTGATTTTTTAATGTGCTTCAATTTAATTGTTTTGGCTTGTATGTTTTTGTAGATGGAAACCATTGATGTTGAAATTGGGGATGAAAGCAAGAATCAAGAGATAGGTTGATGAACAAATTTGTAACCAGGAAGGAAAAGAAACCAATGAAGAAAAAGATGGGAATGACTCGAACGATGAATTGCAAGAGAAGTTAGAAAAACTTGAAACTGGTATGAAATTTTATTGATTTTTTTAGTACCTTCTGGATTTTTTTTTAAATGAACTTGCTTCAGATTTGACATATTTCATCATTTTGTTCTTTTAGATGCATTTGGAGGTGGATCAAAGTTCTTCGAACCGTCCTTGGTTGATGATGATTGATTGATATTTGGTACATGTTTACTGGTTTTTCTCATTTTGCTGTCTCAATGTCTTCGAACGGTATTTTGGACTGTGTTTAGATGATTGAGCCTGCATGTTGAGGCCTGCTGCCTGCTGGTATGTTTCTAAATACTGTGTCAAAACCTACATTCAATTTGTCATGAAATTTAGCAGATAATCAGTGACCTGTAACTGCTGTATGATCTTGCTGTTATGCACAATTAATTATTTCTAGGTTACTTTTGTTACAATTATCAACTTCACAGGTAGAGAAATAAACTAGTAGTAATGTAAGAATCAAAACTTAAGACTACTATTAAACTGGAGATATTGTCTCTGTAATATCAAAATGTTAAAATAGGATAGCACAATAGTAATATTGATACTTGTTTGTGTATGAAACAGTCATACATTTTTATGTCATACTATGCCGAATATACTTCTCTTTATGGATGGTTGTTATGGAATACTCAAATACACTTGATATTAGTACACAAATGCAGAATATTCAACATCATCCTCAACTAGTTGTTTACACTTGATACTGACATGCGATAATTATACTCCCTCCGACCCAAAATGATCTTCATACTTTTTTCAACGTTATTGCGAAGGATTTTTGAGCAATAATTTTAGGTTGAGTCAATTGTACTAATGAAAATCTAAAACTTGTTATTGACACATCATCATCAATACTATCAATAACAAGTTTTAGATTTTCATTAGGATAAATTAATCAACCTAAAATCATTGCTCAAAGTTCTTTCGTAGTAATGTTGAAAAAAGTATGAAGATCATTTTGGGACGGATGGAGTAGTTGTTAATCCTTACAGCTATGTGTGTATCTTGCTGCTTACTAAATAGTTTTATGTTTACTTGCATTATTCATATGGCTGGTTCCTTGTGTTGATACTTTAGAAATCAATGGTCCCCCATTTTTATTAAGTATACTTTTTTCGTTTTTGGATTGTGCAGGAGTTACCTTTTCTTGAAGTAATGAAGATGAGGAGATTGATTGTTGGACAATTCAAGAGGATATTTTTTTTTTTTTTGACCAAGTAGCACCTATCTATCTATCTATCTATCTATCTATCTATCTATCTATCTATCTATCTATCTATCTGTTATGTTATATTTATTTTTAGACAATGCACCTATCTATTTCTCTTTAAGACTATGGTTGGATGTCATTATGGATGTTTTTAGTATTTTAGATTATGAAGAACATGGATACCTATCTGTTTTATTTTGTTTTGATAATGGTTTGGTTTAAAACATGGGGCTGAGTATTTATGTGAGCCAAGGATGGAATTGTTATATTTATTTGGGGGAGTCCAATAATTTATGGGCCCAAACAAACACTTGCAGCAAATTGGCCCAACAGGCCCAACAGTAGCCCCCATAGACACCGAACCAAACCGACACCAAACCGACACCGAAATCCACCGAACCATTAAGAAACCGATCTTTCACGGTTTCAAAAGCCTTACACCGATAGCTATTGGCTCGGTTTCGGTGTTGGCTTAAAACCGAGCCAAACCGAACCGAGCTCACCCCTATTGTCAATCCCGAAAAGAAAGATAAGAATGCTGGTTTTTGCAGGGCAATTGAAACATGACGACCCAAGGTTTTGGTCGGCTGGCATTTTATTACTGGCTGCTAGCCTTGCAGCAGATCAGTAATGGGAAAGGTAAATATTGTGTTTTTAATTATAAAATACTCTCTCCATCCCCACTCACTTGACACTTATTTTTATTTTAGTCTGTCTCAGCTCAATTGATACTTCCCCAAATAGCTTAGTTTTTATAATTTTATATTCACTCTACCCCACCACTCATTCTCTCTCTTCATTTTTCACCACTCAATTTATTCAACCAACACTACTATTTACCCCACTCATTCTCTCTCTTCATTTTCTACCACACATTTTCCTTAATTTATTCTTTTTCCTTAGTTATTGTGCCCACCTCTTGGGTGTCAAGTGAGGTGGGACGGAGGGAGTATACTGTAACTCATATTATTATAAAATAAAATGTAATTTATGCAAAAAAAAAATATACAGTATGTAATTCATTTTTATTCTTTCAACGAAAAATGTAACACAATTATTATAAAATGTGATTTATGTTATTATAAAAATGAAACTCTTCTATTATAAAAATCAGACATCACAAGCATTGACTCCAATGTGAATATGATAGTGTGATATACAACTTGCAAGTGAGACCCACAAATTAAGTGTATGCGTATGATAAGTTGGGTTAAAGTAAACATAAAATTAATAAAAAAATATTTATTTTAAGAATTGAGCTTATCAACAATATCTCAAAAGGAAAATGTGTTGAGCTGAAACTAGTTGCGGAACCAGAAATTGCTACCGGCTTGGGCAAAAAAAAAAAAATTAGCCTCACGCACCATTGGGTAATCGTTATTTTGTAACTGTATTTACTAAGTGAGGTAAAGTATTAGAGAGATAATTTATAAATATATATTTAATTCTCTCTTTATAAAACAGTTGTAGTAATAATTGTATTTTTCAAAAGAAATGGTGCAACCCCCAAAATAATATTCCCGGAATGAACTTCATATATTTTTTCCGGTATAAAGGCACTTTGAGCAGTTATTTTGGGTCAGATGAAATATATTTCCGGTCGAGAAAACATACAATTAAGGTAAGGACTAAAGAGTAACCAAGTCAATGAAGCAAGAAACGGCATGAAACATAGCAATTACTCAGATGAGATGCATGTTAGAAGAAAGAAGATTTTTATACTCATTAGTAAACATTGACTTGAAAAAGCTGATATCTCAACTGACAAAAAATTCTTCAATTCGTCATTACTCTTAAAAAAAAAAAAAAAAAAAAAAAACAATCTTCCATCAAATTGGTGTTCAAATTTCTTTAACATAACATAAATTATGTAAGAGCACGGTCCATTATGTTTTCATTTTTTTTTATGTAAATAATTTGATTGTAACTATCTTCACACCTCAAACTTCCAAATGAACGGCTTCACTCATGATACTTGCAGATGTTTTTCTATTCTTTCTGTAAGTCAAAATTTAAGTTCTAAGCAGCCATTTTATACCTTTCGTTTCATAATACATGTCGGAGTAAACTTGTCAGATTTTATAAAAGAACATATTTTTGAGAATGTGGACACTTATTTTATTTTTATGTTAGTTTTTAGTAAAATTGCAATGAAAAGTCTAAAATTATTGTCTTATATAAAATTTCGGGCACTTATTTATTAGAATGAAAAAACATTCATAACACTTGATAATGGACAAAATGAGAAGTTGCACAAAATTTCAGTCGTTAAGTCATCTTGACCTTTGGTTTTAACACTAAAGTAACGTTTTGGGTTAAATCAGATCCTCATACAATTAAGACATACACATGACATAAGTATATACTCCCCCGTCCCCAAATGATGTTCTCATTTGACTATTCAAACTTTTTAAGGATATGAACACTTCATTCACTAGTCATGCTTTGTTTATGCACATTTAAGCCTGAATTGTAGAAATGAGAGGAACTTTTTGGGACAATGAAAAATTCTAAATGAGAAGATCATTTTGAGAAGGAGGGAGTATTCCCTCTGTCTCATAGGAAGTGTCCACCCTTCTATTTGCACGGAGATTAATGAAAGTGATCTAAGCAATGTAAGTATGAAAAGTGAGGTAAGAGAGATAAGGTGTGATAGAGAGTAGTAATTGATTAAGCACTGTACTTAGTTTCTGTACTAACTTTTCTGCGAACACTTGCTGCTTTATGTGAACACTTGATGATCTCCACAATTGCTCCAAAGGCACGTACTTAGTACGTTTTCCTTAAGAAAATATTCGCCCTCTATCCGGTGCAAAAGGTTGCTGCGAATAGTCTCTAGGATACAATAGAGTCACTGTTTATCACAGCTTGGTATTTGTAGATCGCACCTCTGAAAACAGCCTAATTCCTCTGTATTTAATCAGCCTTGAGTGATTAGGAGACTGTATTTGGCCAAGTACAATCTCCCGCAAAGGAAAAGAAAAATTTGTTTGTATAGGGAGATTAAGAATGAGAGAATCTGGAATTTGTTTGCTGAGAGAAAGTCAGTTTGTGCTTAGGATGATCAAACCAATCTAATTTATAATGCAGCAATGTCTTTTCTAATAAGTCACCAATGTGATTGAAAATATTTAATTTACGGTGAAGTGTTGTTAGTGCTTACTGCCTTCTCTTTCTTTCCTGTTTTTCTTTTTTCTTAAGTGTTCAACTTGGAAACCATCAAACTTGGATACAATGTGAATAAACTAATCAATAAGAAGATTCACTGAACTTTGGCTAATTTTTCGTGCAACCATAATTTTTCGTGCAATTTCCTCTTTCTGTGGTATTTAGATGATTGCGAACAATGAGGATATTTCTTGTGCGAATGTTTTTATCAAAACACGTACCAAAAAAGACGGCACCATACCCGATGATGATACAAGGAGCCTCGTTGTAAGTTGCTTTTTATATGTTTTTACTATGGCGTAGTTAGTTTAACGTTTATGAGTTTTAAATGTTATTTTTTATGTTTTTAGGAAAGCATGAATGACAAACTACAAGAGGTGCCTGAAGAGGAGCGGACTGAAGCTTATAAAGAACAAGTATTTGTCGATCTCTTTGGTAAAGACGGACATGGGCGTGTGAGAACTTTTGGTTCAGGGCCAGCTCCTCGTGATGTTTTTGGAGCTAGATCATCTTTAACAACTACACCAAACTCAGAAGATATACAAAAGTTGATAAAGTCTCAAGTGGATGAACAAGTATCTCAATTTAAAACTGAGATATTTAAGTTATTGGAGTCACAAGGGATAATATTAAGGCTTCCAACTGAGGACACAAATGGCTCTAGATCTATGTTACTCTTCTTTATAGTATAGTAGTCTCATATATCATTTGGTTGTTCTAATTTCATGCAATTTACAATAACTATAATTTTTTATTTATTGTAGGGCCGGACCAACTCACCAATAGATGATTGAGTTAGCAATTTTCTGGAGGAGACTTTTGCTTTTGGTTTGCTTTTGAGTGTTGATATTAGATGAATTTGTTGGAGACTCTTTGGATTACTTTTTATTAGGTGAATTTGTTGGAGACTCTTTGGATTATTTTTGCCTGTTAATGGAAACTTGAATTTTAGTATTTATATTTACCAATTTTTTCAAGTTTTGCTCTACGCTTATTATATAGCTAATGATATCCTTCTATTGTGGTTGTTGACATTTGAAAACCAATATATACAGTGGTATTTATTGAGTCTCAATTCCATTATTGGGAAGAGAAACAAAACTGTTCCAAACCATGACAAATACCATTTGGGAAGGCAAATACAGCCTTGCTAAATGTTATTTAGGAGAGCATATAACCGTCCTAATTGTTATTTGGGAGGACATATAGTCGTGCCAATTACTATTTGGGAAGGTACAAATACCGTGCTAAATAGTATTTGTGATGGCAATATAACCGTGTCAAATACAAAATATTTGGCACGACAAACTAAACTGTGCCAAATGCCAAGCAATTAGCACTAACAATAAAACCGTTCTTAATACCGTGCCAACAAGTATTTGAGACGGTTTTGAGCCGAGAAAAATGTATTTGGCACGCCCGTGTATTTGGGAGGGACCAGAAACCGTCTCATAACCGTCCCAAAAACCTTTTGGTATGGTTTTGTATCTATATAGGACGGTTTTTTACCCTCCCAAATACTCGTGTTTCTTGTAGTGAGAATGAGTGGGGGTAATAGTAAAAACTATTTGCTATTTTAGAAAAGGCACACTTACTCTAAGACAAACTAAAAAAAAAAAGTGGATACTAAACTCTGAGACGGAGGAAGTAATAACAAATACTCCATTCGTCTCCGACTAAGGTTTTTAGTTTGACTTTACACGGAGATTAAGAAAAAGTAAATGTTGTGAGTATGAAAAAGCAAGTAAGAGAAAGTAGGAGAGATAAAGTTGGTAGAGAGTTTTTGTTGTGAGAATGACAAGTGGGTCCTATGGTTCATTTTAAGTAATAAAGCAACTAAGAACCTTAGTCTGAGACAAACTAAAAAGAAAACTAAGAACCATAGTCTTGGACAGAGGGGAGTACAGTATATAAATGTGTGTGTTGGAAAAACAAGATATGGTCCATTATAAATAGTAGCACCAAAGTGAAACCTCAGTAACCAAATCCTCCACACACACTTATACACATACAAAGAGGAGAGAGAGAGAGAAGGAGAGAGAGAGAGAGAGGGGGAGAGATGGCCAGCCTGCAACAAGAACAGCAAGTGACCGGCGGGAGCAACCGAGTGGCAGCCATTCATGATCATCATTCAAATGAAACAGGCCAAAAACACTATGATCATCATGACGACAATCCTAAGGATCAGGTCTCTCTCTCTCTCTTGCATGCATTGCTTCTTTTAATTCATCATCTCCTCATACACATAAAAATGTTCGTTTTGATTTTTGAGATTAATTGATTTTGATTATATACTGTATGTAATTATATATTTAGAAACCTGGATGGAGAAATTTCCTATCATATGTTGGCCCCGGATTTCTCGTTTCTTTGGCTTACCTCGACCCTGGCAATTGTAAGTCTTTATATAAAACAGACTTTTCTTCGTAATCTAATCGAATCGCTCATACATTATTTGGGATTAATCTAAATGTTACTATTACAGTGGAAACTGATATGCAAGCAGGAGCAAACCATAGATATGAGGTAACGTACTAATATATTAATTTATACTCCCCTCCCCCCCCCCCCTCAAATTAATTTCCCTTTATTTATAGAGTTAGTCGTATGAAAAACTTGTTTTACACTAAAAATTGAAAAAACTGTTTTCATATGAGATATAAGAGATGATAAAACAAGTGTAAAACAAGTTTTTCCATAGCTCTGTAATTTTAATCTTTTGGAGCATGAATTAAATAGTTTTTAAATACAGCTACTGTGGGTGATCCTAATTGGGTTAATCTTCGCTCTCATTATTCAATCACTAGCTGCCAATCTTGGTGTAAGCACAGGTATGAATTTCATTCATTCTAACTGAATAGTACTAATTATACTGCAGTTCTATAAAATAGTAGTCAAATGTAATTTCTTTATAATTAATATTAATACTCCCTCCGTCCCGCCCGACTTAGGATTTTTGGTTCCGACACGGGGATTAAGGAAAACTATTATTTTAAGAGGAAAGAGGATGAGTGGAGGAAGTGTTGTGAGTATAAAAAGTAAAGAATGAGAGAGAATGAGTGGGAGGAATAGTAAAAAGATTGTTGTTGTGAGTATGACAAGTGAGTCCTATTAAATTAAAAAGCAGTATAACCTTTCCATTTTGGGCCGTCCTAAGTCGAGTGGGACGCTCAAAATGGAAAATCGTCCTAAGTCGAGAGGGACAGAGTGAGTATATTTTATTTTCTGAGTTTTTTTTTTTTTGAGGTTGACATAATAATATTTATGTATGCAAATACAGGAAAACACTTGTCAGAGTTATGCAAGGCTGAGTACCCAATATTTGTTAAATATTGTTTATGGTTGCTAGCTGAGCTTGCTGTTATAGCTGCCGATATTCCTGAAGGTGTGTGTTCATGATCCATTTCCCCTACACATTCCAATTCTGCAGCGTCCATTATTACTTTTTTTTTTTAAAAAAAAAAAAAAATTGCCCCTAAATAAATACTGTATATATTTATTTTTGCAAACCCCTAAGTGACCATGTCCCTGAATGAGTGTTACATTTAAAAATATTTCGTCTTAAGTATTTAAAAGTATTTTTTTTTTCAAAACGTCTCTCAACTAAAAAATGAACATTATTCTCCGTGTAATACTCCCTCCGTTGCAAAAGTTATTACTTAAGGTGTTATTATATTTGATTGAGTGATTTCAGATTTGAGTAATACATACTCACTCCATTTCGCTTGAAATTAGGCATACAGTCAAATTCTTTACACTTTGATCGATAATTAAAAGAAAATTAATTATCCTATGAAAATTTTAAAATTGTTACTGGGAGTATTATTGATGGTGATAGAACAACAATTTTTAAATATTCAGAAGGATAAATATTTTTCCTTTTAATTATTGATCAAATTGAAATTAAGTTGATCATATATTTAATTTCAAGCGGGACGGAAAGAGTATATTATACCATTGACTGGTAAGTTTTAACATGTCTTATTAGTTGGTTAAATCCTTAATTATGTTATCTAGTTGTGTATTATACTCCCTAATCATGCATTTGTTGAAAATTGTGCTGTCAAATTTAAGCATTTGAAAATTAATTTATAAGTAATTTAACTTTATACAATGTGTAATTAAATGGGATATTGGTTACGGCATGGGTGCAGTGATTGGGACGGCGTTTGCACTGAATATACTATTCAGTATCCCAGTTTGGGTTGGAGTTCTCCTCACTGGTTTCAGCACTCTCCTTCTCCTTGGCCTCCAAAAATATGGTGTAAGTTCATTTACTCCCTCCGTCCCCAAATCAAATGATCTTCATATTTTTTTTCGTTGCTAATGTGAAGGAACTTTGAGCAATAATTTTAGATTGATATAATTATCGTAATGAAAATCTAAAACTTGGTATTGATAGTATTGTTGATGGTGTATCAATAACAAGTTTTAGATTTCCATTAAAACAATTAAATCAACTTAAAAGTTCCTTCGCAATAACAACGAAAAAAGTATGAAGATCCTTTTGGGACGGAGGGAATACTTATTTATCATTTATCCACTAAATGTTCATTTTTAATGAGAAAATAAATAAATAATGAATATAAAAACGCTGTAGGTAGATTCGTTGGCAATTAATCAATTACTCCCTCCGTCCCAAAATGATCTTCGCGTTTGACTATTCAAACTTTTTAAGGATATGAACACTTGCTTCGCTAGCCATGTTTTGTTTATGCATTTTTAAGCCTAAATTGTAGAAATGTGAAGAACTTTTCGGGACAATAAAAAATGATAAATGAGAAGATCATTTTGGGACGGAGGGAATATGTAATATTAACTGATATCTAACCTTTCTTTAAGTGTTTTTTTTTTTTTTTTTTTGGCAACACCCTCGATGAAAAATCTACCACATTTTGGATGCTGGACGGTGAATTATGTTTACTAAAGTGTATTAATTACAGAGATAAATCTAATGAAACCTATAACTTAATTCCATTACTTGGATCAATCACCTTGGATATAAGATTTTTATTGCACAGCATATTTGTAGTTTTGTACCACTTTAAGATTCTTTTGCTTGACTTCACACAAGTAACATATTTTTGATGCATAGGAGATAAAGCTCAACTATGTCACCGTAAATATAAATACTCCCTCCGTCTCAAGATAAATGTCCAAAAACTTTCAAATGTACTCTTCATCAAAAGAAAAATTGGTTTTTTTTATTGGTCAAAGTATAATAGGCTGGACTCTTGCGAGACCGCCGTACGGTGTGCAATGGCTCATATTCAAGCCGAGCCGAGCCATATATATTTTTTCCCTCCAACCTTTTTTTTCCACGCCATTTTTTGTTTGCCAGAAAAAGTAACACTTTTTATAAAGAAACATAAAATGTAACACTTTTTTTTAAAAAAAAATGTACCATAATTTTGCTGAAATAGATTAAAGATAACATAAGATTGACAACTAAACTAATGTTACATTTTATAATAAATAAATGTGACAATTTTTTTTCTCAATTGTAACACTTTTCTAGGGTTTTACATTCAAATGAAATGCAAACCGATTATATACATGGATTTTTACTCTTTTTTTAAAGAAAAAAAATAACATTTACTCTATAAAACTGTTACATTCATCTATATAGCAAATTACAATCATATATGCACTGTGTTACACTTCATTATTTTTCCTAATTACAATTTTTTATTTTTCATTTTTTGCAAAACTGATGTTACATCTTACAATAGTGTTACTTTTTTAAGACTAAACTGTTACTTTCTTCATAAAAACGTGTTACATTTTTTACGACGAGCAGCTCACTTTTTTATCTGTTAAAAAATATGCCTTTTAAAAATATATATATATATATATATGATGACCTATCTAATTTTATTCGTCTCGTCGAGACGAACACAACGATATTTTTGGATTTTTTTTTTCCGACTTCAGAATATCAAAATATAGCATTTTAAATTTATTGAGATTTTTTTTATTCGCGACACGTGTCGCGATTTGGAAGGCGTGCGACAGGTAGGAGCGGGCGGGTTCGACCCGTGGATAGCTCCGTCTCACGAGATGCGGCCGTCGCACCTGAGTCTTTGTCAAGTATAATTTTATTTTTGAATGAGACGTAGGGAGTATATATATGTGTATGTATATATATTTTTAAATTTTTTGATAAATCAACTTCGTCATTTATTTTGAAACGAAGAGAGTAAAAAAGATGTCAAGCACTCAGTCTATCAATTAAGTAAGAAAAAACATAAAATAACAAGAAAAAGAACCAGAAATCCTAATTCTATAAATGCTTTACCTCCAAACTTTATTTATATTACTTCAATTTGGAACTCAACAGTGACCGTTCCTGAAAGATGGATGTTGACTTCTAATTGCTGTTAATTTAACAATATCAACACATTTATGATAGTATAAGTGCATTTCATGTGCTGTTATTTTCATATTAGAGAAAGTTTCTATTTAATAAATATGGAGTGGCTACATAAAAGAAAAAGACAACCCTAATAGTGGCATATAATTAGGTTGAAGACTCAATTATATATTCATGATTGTGGTCCTGAATTGTTTCTGGTCCCTGGAACATCTTTACTACTCAGTCGGTCTCGGATAAAATAAATGTCTACAGTCAGGCAGGGGCGGATCTACAGTTAGGCAGGGGCGGATCTATGAAGGAACTAGCGTGGGCGACGGCCCCCACTGAATTTCCCAAAAAAAAAAATAACAATTTTTTTGCTATATATAGATATATATTTATTGTTGAAAAGTGACATATATTCAAAACCACGCTATTAGTTTTGTTTTTTGTTTTTTTTCTAAAAAGAACTAAAGTTAAATTAAATTATAGTATTTTTTTTTAAGAATAAAATTAAGGAAGTTCTAACTATGGTATATAATTAAATAAAGTACACAATAACAACTAAATTACAAAAATGTGAAAAAATAGTTCATTTCAACTAAATAATTGATTTCGTGAATATACATACATATTCATAATAATAATTAAAAAAAATTGCGAGATACCACATCTGTTTGCAAATTGAATGACATTTTTTTGTTCTAAAACAAATGACATTTTGAATTTTTTTTCTAAAAAAACTCTACCCCTAATTTTACAATTATATTTCATAGTTTATTATATTTGAATAATGTCACAATGGATTTTTTTTTTGGCCCCCACCGAACATTATTCCTGGATCCGCCACTGTCTACAATATTTCTTATTTTAGAGACATTATGCATGTGAAAAAGAGTATGTCTTATGAAAAACATGTTTTACACTAAGAGATAAAAAAATAGGTTTTCCATAAGAGATGAAAATCATGTTTACACTAAAACGAGTGTATAACAAGTTTTTCACGAGAATTTTTGAGAAAAAATAGTACTAGTAACTAAAATGTGAGAACATTCTTGCTCTACACAATTTTTAGGCTTTTTAGTATAAAATGAACGATGACAAGTAAGTATTGGTGAAAAGTTATTATGATGAAGTTATTTAAAAAATATGTAGTCATTTTCAGACAAAAAAAAAAAAAAAAAAGGACATTTATTTGTGATGGAGATAGTATAATTCTCATATCTCTTTTCATTCAAAATAGTAATTTGAGACTGTGGCCATGCTCTCCCAAGAAGTTAATCTGGCCAGTGCATCTCCCTTTCCTTGCCAAGTGAAAATTTTCGAATTCAATGGTGAATCATTTTTTTCCCCATTTTCTAGAGAACAAAAATCTCATAATTGACAATGTATTATGTTGTGTATATAGGTGAGGAAACTGGAATTGTTGATAGCAATATTGGTGTTTGTGATGGCTGCATGTTTTTTCGGAGAAATGAGTTTCGTAAAGCCTCCTGCTAAAGATGTTCTTAAAGGAATGTTCATCCCTAAGCTCTCCGGTCAAGGCGCCACCGGCGACGCTATTGCCCTTATGGGCGCCCTCGTCATGCCGTATGATATATACACATACACATACACATACATATACATATATGTGTGTATATATTAATCTGTTTTTTTCATTAGATAACTATTCAGTTTTAATATATTATACTGCGTTTATATATATAGACGTCGATTATGAAAGAGTACTAACTTTCATTATTATTATTTTTGTTATGTCACGACAGGCATAACCTTTTTCTTCACTCGGCTCTTGTACTCTCTAGGAAGATACCAAGTTCCGTTCGTGGCATCAATGTAAGTTTACGCTTGTAAAATTACTAGGTTACGCTTTTGACTAAAAACTCCGTTTTTCAATATTAATGTTTGAGTTAATTGTTGAATTTACAGGATGCGTGTCGTTATTTCTTGATAGAGAGTGGATTTGCTCTATTTGTAGCATTCTTGATCAATGTATCAATCATCTCAGTTTCGGGCACTGTTTGCTCAGGAGATAACCTCTCAAAAGAAGAACTCGACCAGTGCAGCGATCTTACCCTTAACTCTGCATCTTTTCTTCTCAAGGTTAAAAAATCACCATCAATTTATATACTCTCTCCGTCCCTAAATGAATCTCCAAATATTCTAAGACTAATGCTTGTTTAAACTGAATTGAATGATCTGTTGCAGAATGTTCTAGGAAAGTCAAGTTCCACAGTTTACGCCATAGCTCTATTAGCCTCAGGTCAAAGCTCTACAATAACAGGCACTTATGCTGGACAATACATTATGCAGGTAAATTAAGACTTCAAATATAATGCACCCGTTTCTGTGTGTATTAATTTGATAAGTCATACGCGACAAAAACTCACACCTTTCTCACACACAAAGATAAAGATCCGGAAAAAAATATATGCAACAAGCGATGCGTATGACTTACCTACTTCCATACTTCTGACTATATATGTTCTCCTCAATTCCCGTAAACTTTCAATTTTGTGTCCTTACTATGGGACGGAGTGAATATATATATATCGCTTGCATATGATAAACACAAAATGTGGCCCATATACGTACAGGGATTCTTGGATTTAAAGATGAGGAAATGGACTAGGAACTTGCTGACTAGGATGATTGCAATTACGCCTAGTTTAATCGTCTCTATCATCGGAGGATCTAATGGAGCCGGCCGCCTTATTATCATTGCTTCTGTAAGTATTTATCGAATTAATACTGTTTACTAGATTGAAGTTTTATATATACAGTATGTTTTTTGATTAAGTCATATAAGGATACATAGATCATGTTCTGATATAATCTAAGTTTGCAGATGATTCTGTCATTTGAGCTTCCATTTGCTCTCATTCCCCTCCTTAAATTCAGTAGCAGTGCCACCAAAATGGGCCCACACAAAAACTCAATATATGTGAGTTACCAACCACTTGGTTAAACAATAAATTGTACTCATATTCACTATATATCTCCACATCTGTCTCTAAATGAATATCTATTTATTTGCAATTTATAAATGCAGATTATCGTGTTCTCATGGGTACTAGGGTTGGGAATAATCGGGATCAACATATACTACCTAAGCACAGCGTTTGTGGATTGGCTAGTCCACAATGACTTGCCTAAAGTTGGAAATGTGTTAATCGGATTACTAGTATTCCCGGTCATGGCCATATATATAGTCTCGGTCATATATCTCATGTTCCGTAAAGACACAGTTGTTACATTCATTGAGCCAACAAAACTCGACCCTGTCATGCAAGCACGCATGGAAAGCGGTCAAATAAAGTCCGATGGAGGGGTCGAGATGAGAAATGCAGCTCCCAATAGAGAGGATCTCGCTGATATCCCGTTCCCAGAATGAAAGTTTCTTGCTTCAAGTAAAAGGAAGGAAATGCAAAAAAAAAAAAAAAAAAACACAAATGGGAAGTTTTGTTCAGGTGTTGTTATACTAGTAGTTTGTAGGGTTTTGGCTGTTTTAATACAAGCTTAATGCTTTTGTATATTTCGTGTGGATTGTGTATGTACACGACAGAGTTGAAATGGTGAAGTTTGCAAGAATGTAAAATGTTTTAAATATATAAGAGTAATAAAGATATGATATATTAATTAATACTCTAGTACTCCATTTATCTCATAACAACAAAAAAGTGTCTATTCTTGTTTTCATCCATACCAAAATAAGTGTTGCTCTCTCTCACGTAAAATATTTGCGTTTTATTTTTAACCGTCAACATAAATGAATTTTGATTAAATGTCAATGTCAATAAAATTATTATAAAAAATTCTAAAAAAATGTAACTAATAGTAGAATTTTATGTGGATAATTTTTTTTTTTTTTAATTCATTGCTTCGCAACTTGAAAGCACATAATTTTGTCTAATAAAAAATGAAAATTTGGAAGGGGGGGGGGGGGGGGGGGGAAGGGTATAGGTGTGGAAACTGGAACTTTTAGATAGCAATTTTTTGTGTTTGTGATGGCTATATGTTTGTTTTTTTGTAAAAATGAGTTTCGTAAATGTTTGAGCAATTATCCTACATCGAGAATACCGAATACATCGAGAATGCAGCATATAAAGATGTTTAGTCACACCTTTCATAATTATTGGTTTTAAGATGAAAAGTCACTTTATCATGGTATCAAATTGGGCTCATATCATAGCCAATTAAAGTTGTGGGTTTGGGTGTGAAAAAGGTGTAGATGCAACACGCAGTTTTCCTTCTCTGATGATGCTGTCATTTGCCAACAAAACCCATATACACACATACTCCCTCTCCCACCCGAAATAGGACGTTTTGTCATTTTGGATGTCCCACTTGAAATAGAACATCCCAAAATGAAAAGCTTTTATTACTTTTTAATTAGTATGACCCACTTATCATACTCACAACAACTTTTCATTTATTATTCCCCACCCACTTTCTCTCTCCTTCATACTCACAACACTACTTTTCAAACAACTTTTTTATAATAAAAGATTATTATTCCTTAATCTCCGTGTCGGAACCAAGAATCTTATTTCGGATGGGACGGAGGGAGTATACTACAAGTGTATATATCTTCATACGACAGGGTTAAGTGGCATCCGTTATACTCCCTCCGTTCCGGGTAAGTTGCAACAATTTGCCAATTTAAGCATTCCACTTAAGTTGCAACAATGCCAAATAAGGAAACTCTTTATTATTTTTATAATCCTCCACTCATTTTCTCTCTTCCTCACAACCACTCATTATTCTCCACTCATTCTCTCTCTTCCTCCCAACCACTCATTATTCTCCTTTCTTAATTTATGTGCTTCCCCTTCCATCCATGTTGCAACTTACCCAGAACGGAGGGAGTATATAAACCCGGCCGCCTTATTATCAATAAGTATTTACCGATGAATAGATCAAGTTTCTGAGGAGTACAATCTCAACCGTCTGTCATTTTGCTCTCTTTCATCTCCGTATAAGTTTCTTCATCCAAATGGAATGCAGAAAAATGGTTGGCATGTTTTATTTATTTCCCAAAAGGAATTGCTAGACTATTCTCTATTACATATAAAGAGTAAATGTTTGAAAATCAAACTTATTTTGTGGTCTTCAAAAGTTAAAATTTTGTATACCCTATTTAGAACAAAAAAAAAAAAAAAAAAAAAACATTATGAGATAGTACAGTCTAGCAAAAACAGCCACCAATTCCCAGTAGACTCAGGAAAAAATAAAGAGTAGAATGAATCAGATGGAAAAATAAGCTTAGGAAATAGATTTTCTCAACTGTACATGTGAGTACTGTCTCACACAACATTTTGAGATGAAAATTGGTCAAAAGAAAATCAAATGAGATTGTGTGCCTGTTACAGTATGCGAGTACTGTATCATTATGAGATACTCCCTCCGTCCTGTCCCACAAGAGCAATTTCGGTCATTCATTTTGGGTCAGAAGTAGTATGATCCTAAGATTAAGAGAGAACCCCCAAACACCTTCTTGCAAGTGAACCAAAATTAGGTGACATGTTCTTGATGCCCAACACAACTCTGCTAAACATTAACGGACCGATTATTAGTATACCTCAATTTCACATGAAAAGTAAAAGTAGATTAACAAATATGAGCTGAAGACAAGCCTTTTAAAATTGGTTGGGGACGGAAAAAAAATAACAACAGAAGGCTTTAGTTGAGATCCAACCTATGCTAGTAGCTGGTAGAGCTATCAACCCACTTTGTTTGTCACCTGACTTGCAACTTGCTGTACCGATCTGCAGCTATGGACAGTGATTGTATTGAAACCGGGAAGGATGGACCCATCTGCATGTGTATAATACCCGAAACAATATTATGTTAAGACAACGATCATAATAATAATAATAATAATAATAATAGTAACAATGATAAAGATAGAAACTATAAGTCAGCAAAAGCTAAACTATTTGAACAGAGATAACTCTAGTAGCATAAACGAGTAATATTTTTTTAACTTAATCTCATACTTGTCTTTGATACTTACCGAACTGCAAATATGGAAGGTGTTCACATACCCAGCATACTTGGAACCTGCGTGGAAGAAAATAAATGTTTCACTAAGCAATGAAAACATTGGTACAACTGGAGAAAAGACAATCCGCTATTGCTAATGATTGGCAATACAATAGTCACATTATCACAATAAAGGGGTGGGTGGCCATTGGTTTTACGGGTGTTAGTGTTTGTAACAACATTGTACAATGGTTTAAAGCATCATCCAAAAACACCCGATTACCACCCCTGTTCACAAAGTCATGAACTCTTACTCAAAAGTTAATGGACTACATCTGTTATATAGGTCAACAGAAAACCAAGCTATTCAATTAAAATTCCCATCTTCTCTTATACTTGCAAGTGTTTTACATCAAATTACCCCGTCTACCAAGAAATAAACAATACAAACTATTTATTGTTATGAACTACATGCCCCAATTTTTGTAAATTTTCTTAGATGATAAATTGGGAAACAATTAAACAAGGCTGCACAGTCAACATGAAGAATGGATCATTCCTTCAGCATCCTTCCCATGAAATACGCAAGTGCACTTCAGATAACTTAGAACTGATTTTTTATTTACCGAATTCCCCATATAACTTGCTTTATACTACCCGTTTCCAAAATGATCTTCCCAGTTTTTTTTGCCGTTGCTACGAATGAACTTTGAGCAATAATAATAGGTTGATTTCAATTATAATAATGAAAATTTAAAACTTGTAATTGATACACCACCAACAATACTATCAATAATACATTTTAGATTTTAATTAGGATAACTAAATCAACTTAAAATTATTGCTCAAAGTTCATTCGTAGTAATGACGAAAAAAGTGGGAAGATCATTTTGGGACGGAGGGAGTATTTAATGTGCACACACATACACATGCATTCAGAGATGCGAGACGGTGAGGTCTATATGGGATAGATGCGTTATACACATTTTCAGATGCTATGGTATAGATAGTAAGTTAAATAACCCTCTCCGAACAAAGTTGAGCCATATATTCTGACAGAGGACAGGATCTGATCTGACCCATACAGTTTGGGCTTCAATGAAATAGAAATGGGGCTAAATATGCTTGGCCAAGGACAAAATAACCTTTTGCAAATCACACTTCCGGTACCATAGGAAGAAAAACAAAAATAGTTCCATGTACAAACGGGATTTTAGAGCATCTTGGCCAAAAAAAAAAAAAAAAAAAAAAAAAAACAAGCTTGAATACATGAAACAAACACCACTTACTTTTCTTCAAGCCAGCAGGCTTGGCAAGCAAAAGGGCATTCACAAATGCACCAACGTTTTCACTTAGCGCCTCATCCGTAAGATTCACCTGAAGATAATTGTTTTCAAGCGTAGGGTCAAAGCGCCATTAAGTTTTGTCAAGGTTTCATGTTATGTAGCATCTTAAAAGCCAGTTCCGTCACAATACCTTCCCAAGTCCAATGTGAACAATTGCAGATTTATCTTTCTTAAATTCAGTTTTTTGCTTTGCTTCTTTCACGGCCCTTGATATATCAGTGGTTACAGAACCATCCTGTAAAATACATTACATAATTTACTGTTGGGTACATTGTAAGGCATTACAACGCTGGTTAGAAACATAATGGGATGCGGAGAAGTATGACTTACTTTTGCATTTGGTGTCAAACGATTGAGCTTTTTTGATATCTGTAGAGTGGAAAAATAAACATCAGTAGTCAGCTGAGAACTATATCAACCGAGCAGGCCAGTAGACATCAAAGTAATAAACCTGTTTTCCAACGCGTGGCATCATTTGAGGAGTTGTGATACATTTGTCAATGTCATTTACTTTAACATTTCCTGTAGGAAACCCATTCAAAATTAGTAAGAGTCCCAAACGAAATGAAAGCTAGTTGCTTTCCAGGGACTAAATCAGGAAAAGTTAAGGCAACATTATTGAACAAACAGATAGCAGGAATGATATATTATTGCTTTTCAACAAAAGAAAAAAGAGGGCTGATTCAGAATATGGAATGGAAATAAGAGAAACTAGTTTAAGGTGATGTTGATAAACTGCAAGCAGAACGAGGTTCAGAATGGATTATGCAGAGAAATCAGCTGTATCTGCTTCCTGTTTGACTGAGCAGACATAGACGTATAAAGAAACTGTTATCACTTTTAATAACCCTCCCAGATTTGGATCAAACATATACAATATACCTTAACGTGTAAGTTAAACTATGCTCACCAATGCTATTTGTTCCTAACTTCCTACCAAGCTAGAAGACATTTCATTCTCCCTTTCTTCGCACTCTGTTCCTTGCCAATACTTCCTTTACCCAAGACATTCAATATAAATTGATTCACACCACAGAATACGGCAAAGTGATATATCAGAAATAAAGCTGATACAGTAGGCATACAAATAATTCGAAGACATTCCTACTCCGAATAACCTAAACAAACGCTCCAGACTTGCCCACTAAAGATGAAACCCTGATCCAAAAGAGATTTTAGTTTCTAATAAATGTGGTAAGTGTAAGCTCTAGAACTGGAAATAAGAGCCTAGACATATACTAATACCCAGACTTTTCAAAGCTTCAAGAATCCATGTCCGCACTTGATCTTTGCATAGAGGAATTGTTTTTGGTCATACTTCCATCCGTAATGCCACTAGGAGGTAACTAAAGCTCAGCAGCAGAAAAGTTTCGTAATACTCAAATATTGCCAAAAGCTTTTAATTACTTCTGTTATTACTTCCTCCGTCCTATTTGAAATTGCATACATACAAACATATACGGAGTATACATACAAATAAATACTTCCTCCGTCCTATTTGAAATTGTAAAATGTTGACTAAAATTGTCAACTTGATTATATTTTGACCAAGAATTTATGAAAATCTAATATTCCTAAAAAAAAAATTTCGTTATTGATACAAATCTTAATGGTGAATCAATAACAATTGATTTCCATTACGATAATTAGTTTTTCTATAATTTCTTGGTCAAATGCAATTAAGTTGACAAATTTTCAAGATTATGCAATTTCAAATGGGGCAGAGGCAGTGTGTATATACACACACACAAGCACTCCCTCCATCCCATAACAAATGATCCATTTTGCCATTTTGGGTGCCCCATTGGGGAGTCCCAAATTCCTAAAATGGAAATTTCATATTACTCCCTCTGTCCCTAAATGAATGTCGAAATTTCAAATCAAGAGACATCTGAAAATCTCTATGTTTCATACAATTTAGTAGCAAAGATTCACATATAATCATGTAATCCTCTTTCCAAACATTTAGTTTCATGAGTATAAAGAGACTAGTGAAAAAAATTTGGTAAAAAAACAATTAGGGACAAAGTTATTTCTAAAAAAGACATTTATTTAGGGACAAAAATTTCTTAAAAATGTACATTCATTTAAGGACAGAGGAAGTACTTCTTTATTAATGGGACCCACTTGTCTTACAACAATTTTCCATTTCCTATTCCTACACCACTTTCTCTCTCTTCATAGTCACAATACCTACTTTTAAAACACTTTTCCTTAATTCTCGTTCTTAAAATAAAATGGGTCGTTTGTTATGGAACGGAGGGGTATATAACATGGGAGTAAAGCCCAAAAGGTGTAAACCACGTGGGAGTTTTGGCTTTTTACCATGACTTCTAGTCAAAAGGAACTTGGTTGCTATTGATGGAGGAAGTGATAAAGAGACTGTCTTGTGATGCATGGCATTGTTCAAGAAATTCCAGAATATTATCAACTCCAATTTGTTTATCTTTAGATACATTATAATTGCACCACAACCAATACTTCATAGTCCCTTCACCCCAAAGATTACACTACCCCCAAGACTTAATCCTCGATACGTTGATGTTCTTATCAAAGACCCCAAAAACTCAGCTTAATTTATACAGCCAGGTAGCTACTTTTTTCATCCATAAAACCTTAACCAAATTTAGCTCCCTATTCAAGCCACCCCTAACACTGCCGCTTATCATAGCCATGTAAATCAGAAGCCAATAACCCAACTCTAATACACAAAGCCTAGCCATCTGGAGATTGCACTTTGCTCTTCCGTAAGAACTAAAAATTATAAGAAACATAACTATTTTCCCCCGTACAAATTTTCGAAACAGCCAACTAGTGTTTAATGTGCTCAGTTTATTGAGGACCACTAACTTTGAGGGATTGATGCAAGTTTAACATTGAATACGTAGCCAATTATATCAAATAAATCTCTTTGAATACACAGCCAACACTGTCATGATCTCATCAATTCCAGATTTATGGAATACACTCATAGAAGAATGCCTCCGTATCAGTAAAGTTGCCCCCATATTAAAAAAAAAAAAAAAAAAAAAAAAACTGTCCGACAAGCAACTTACTGTAAAGGAAGCACAACTTAGCAGCATGGTGTAGCAAAGGTTCAGTCTCTTACCATTCTTGATTTGCTCAACAAGTTCCTCACCACCAACAAGATCAGCTCCTGCCGCTCTGGCCTCATCTGCATGTGCCCCTTCCGCAAAGACAGCTATACGCAGAGACTGCATGACAATAATATACAGGTAATGAATCAAGACAGCTGCATCAATATTTATGAAACCGTTCTCTTCAATAAGCATATATTGTACCTTTCCAGCACCATGAGGCAGAGACACAGATCCAGTAAGTTTCTGTAAACGAAAAGATGAAAGTTTGAAATCAAAACCAAGAAATCTAGGGAAAGAGCAACAATGTTAGATTTCACCCGTTCCAACCTAGTAGGTAAATATAAAAAGAGGTTGTGATTGGGAAATAACTTATTTCTTTATGGTATTAGAGAGGATCGAAGAAAGACAAATCAGATGACATGGTACATTACAGGAGAGAGTTTCCGGTAATATTTTGTGGTGGATCCTTTATTAAACAGAATTTCTAATGATAAGCACTAATGAATAAGCTAATAAGTCTAATGCCCAAACTTGAAAGACACTCAAGAGATGGGCTTGTCAATAGTAAGCAGTAAAGACACTCAAGACATGGGCTTTAAGTAAGCTCAACTTTAAAGTTAACACAAAATCTATCATGTTCTTTAAGTAAGCTAAGCTTTCAATGAATGACTTTGTATGATTCTTGTGTTGTAGCTATAAAACAAAAAGGTGTCTTTGTTTTATATATATATATATATATATGTGTGTGTGTGTGTGTGTGTGTGTGTGTGTGTGTCTAATACTCCCTCCATATAGACCCACTTTTTTAGTACTACCTCCCTCCCAGTTTAAGGTTCTTATGTTTTTTTGTAGTTTGTCTGAAGGAACTTTGAGCAATAATTATACGTTAATATAATTATCCTAATGAAAATCTAAAGCTTTTTATTGGTACACCATTATAAATACTATCAATAACAGTTTTAAATTTTCATTAAAATAATTAGATTAACCTTTAATTATTGCTCAAAGTTCCTTCAGAAAACATAAAAAAAAAACTAAGAACCTTAAACTGGGACGGAGGGAGTAGTAAATTTGATCGAACGAGATTAAGGAAAAATAATTATCCTAATGAAACTCTAAAACTATAATTGGTAGTATTTAAAATGGTGTATCAATGACAAGTTTTTAAATTTCATTGGGATAATTACTGTTTCATTAATCTTTCGTCAAAGCTCAAACAAATTAACCACTAAAAAATCGGGACTATCGATTTTGAACGAAGGGAGTAAGAAATTGTATGTAGGTTGTCCTAAAAAGGGTTGTATCACGGGTCTATAGCTGGCGTTACATACGAACCACCAAAGAGAAATGGAGAGGAGTGAGAATAGGGACTAACTAGGGTTAGGAGATAACAAGTATTGTCTGCGTTCCGGAAATTATTCTTGTAAATCTTCCTTAGCTTCTTGACTCAGAGCCCCTTTCCATCTTCTTATCCTTTTGCCTCGTATGTGTGGTAATGGAAATCTCCTTACAAGATGCGGGCATTTATGTGGATTTTAGTACTTAATAAACTCAATACTACTAACAAATTGCATATTCGTAGGCCTACTAAATGTTTATCGCCAAATTGGCGTGTGAATTAGATGAATCACATGATCACCGCTTTCATTGTAGCATCGTACATTCTCTTTTGTGACGTTTGTTTGAGGTGGTTGGAGAAGTGTGGGTGGGTCCCATTCCATTTCTTTTTTTTCCTTCATATTCAGTTAGAGGCTTTGGTAAAGATGGAGATGCAAGTCTTTTGTGGGCTGCATAGTTGTTAAAGGCGAGACGCGAGAGGTGGGCGGGAGATATCTAGAAAAGGCGAGAGGCGAGGCGGTTGAAAGGCGGCAAAAAGGCGAGCAAGTCGTTAACATAGAGCAAACAAGTAGTAAAAATATATACTCCCTCCATCCCACTCGAATTAGGACAATTTGCCATTTTGGGTGTCCCACTTGAAAGAGGACAACCCCAAAATGGAAATGTTTTATCTAGTGGGACCCACATTTACACTCACAACAACTTTCCACTTATTATTCTCTATCCCACTTTCTCTCTCTTACATCACTTTTCATACTCACAACACATACTCCACTAACACTTTTTCCTTAATCCACGTGTCTCGAGAGAGAATCCTATATCAAGTGGGACAGAGGGAGTACATGCAACATATATTACTACAAAGACTAAAACATGTTCCAAACAAGAATTTTGCGTTAAATAAATGTCACAATTCCACATGTAATTGTAACTTAACACAATTAAAACCTCAAAAGTGAGAATTCTACGACAAAGGCACATTAATTTAAACTAAGATGTTCAAATCATCAAATATGTATTAAAAAAAAGGTAAATTTTATTTCAAAGCATGTAAGAAATGAGAATAGTGTAATATTAAATTAAGTTAATATTTAGTATCAAACCTATAAGTCCATACCTAAAGATGAACATAAGAGCAAATGAGATAAAAACTTCAAAGCAAGAAGAAGAGAACAAAGTCAATGGCCAAAGTTAACATTACACGTATGCCTATTACGCCTTTTGCCAAAGGTGGACGCGTCATGCCACTAGCCATATCTTAGAAAGGTGTCTCCTGTGCCAAAAGGCGCTCAACAGCCAGCCTCAATACCAAAAAGCGGCTGACCCCAAAAGGCGCCAAAAAGGCGAAGCGGGCGAGGGAGGCGCTAGCCTTTCACAACTATGGTGGGCTGTGGAGTTTTTGCTGTTTGTTGGTGTCTTTGGATGGAGGAACGCTGGGATATTTAAGAATTGCTACTTACCTAAGCATCTTTTGTGTGGAAAAGTGATGTCTTTAGCTTCTCTTTAGGCGTATATCAATGGTGCTTTCAGAGGTTTATTGTTGAATAACAAGAAGAGAGACTGTGTTGCTGCAATTTCCTAGTTAGTGTTCATGTGTTTTTTTTTTTTCCCATTATAGAACGACTCCTTGTCCATCTATTTGTACTTTTGAGTTTCTTTGAAGACAATCTCTTTTTCTTATAAAAACAATAAATAAAGAAATGGAGAGGGGCGAGAAATGGGACTTACTAGTGTTAGGATAGAACAAGTATTGCGGCGCAGACTAGATGTGTTACTATATTTGGCCTTAACAAATGAGCCAAGTATTTATAGGAGTCCAAACTCTAAGGATCCGTACCACACACGTAACCATACCGACGCTGGCAATCATTTATTGATTTGTCTGTCCGGATTCACGAAATGGTGTTGTTTATCCCTTGTCGTGACCAATCGTGCGTGCAGTTCTCCATTTTACCGTATCTAGGCCACTTGTAGTCTCGCAATTGGGCTGCGTGGCTAACTCTACTATTCTAGCCTCCAATCCAAACCTCCTCAATGGTTCCCATTTGCCGAATAAAGAAATCTGCTTGGCGTTGTTTAACCTAGGAGATTTACTTAGACAGATATCTCGTTTTATTGCGGAAAGAGGGTGCACAAGCGAAAAACACACAAGCGGGAAGAGAGCGTACGCGGGAAATGAGCTTTTTGATCGAGGTTTATCTAAAGAACTAAGTAAAAGTTACATGAGGTAGATCTTATAATGCATAAATAATACAAAAGCTAATCAGGCAGCTCTTATGATTCAATTAATTGCAAGTTTTAACAGTCTCAACAGTTCCATATTTCATTGCAGTTATCAGGTTGCAACTCCATATGAACATGCGCCAAACAAACTAAAAAGGAGAGCTGATAAAATTGAGATATAATTCACAACAAAGTAGGGATAAGTGACTCTTGACAAGATCCAGAGTCGACATAATCAAATCTCAAACTGGTTGATTCCAACATTATGCATATACTCCTTCCGTCCCGGAAAGTTAGTCCCTCTTTTTTCATTGTTAGTTTGAATGAAATTTGGGTAATAATTTAGGTTACTTTTAATTATCACAATGAGAATCTAAAACTTGTTATTGCCAATATTTATAATGGTTTATCAATAATAAGTTTTAGATTTTCATTAGGATAATTAAAAGTAACCTAAAGTATTGCTCAAGTTTTATTCACACTAATAACGAAAATAGTGGAACTAACTTTCCAGGACGGAGGGAGTATTCAATACAGTGTCGCGGCTTCTTCAGTTCAACTATAATTTTGTGCAACCCAATATAGTAGTTATATATATACGTGTGTCACAAGTACATGCAAACTAACAACTCTCTTCCAGGCTCTACTTTCTAGCTTAGACATGACCGTACGTTGACAAGTTTTCTGTATACATAACTACAAGACAAATAAGGCATAGACATGCTAATGAAATTTGTCATTCAAAAGAACAAGTGCATACCAGATCAGTTCGACGTAGTTCAGGAGTCAATTTTACATGAGCTTCCAAAGTCTCAACAAAATTCCGTTTGGCATTGACCTGTAAGATCACCATAATAATTCAAATCAAGGTTTCAAGAAACAATGGATATGCACGAAAAATATGCATGAAACAGCTACATGGCCTTATTTTAACTATTTTTCATTGAAAATTGATAACATAGTAGTATAGAGACTCGACAAATATATCAAACTTTAACACTCCCCCTCACGTGTGACACGTGTAGAGTTAAGCTAACATGCCACGAACCAAACATGGTGCAACCATGCAATCACAATATGGAGTAACAAATGCAAGTGAAATGCCTCGAACCCAAGCCCTCTTCAAATCAGAGACCTGATACCATGTTAAGTTACCAACTCATCTAAAAGCTTAAGCAAGATAGAGACTCAACTATGAATATCAAGCATAACCAATCTGAAAGAGCCCCTCTATTATATGAACGATAAGCAGTATGATGCTAGTGAGAAATGTAACAAACACAGTTTCAACATATAGAACTACAAGAAAAAAGTGTCTATATATAAAACAAATTTCTTCAATTTTAACCCCGGGAAGGTGTCCAACAAATAAGAGTAGCTCAAATTCACGTGGCACCACTCAAAAAGCCAAAGAAAAAGAAAGTAGTGATATTTATGTTTCCTATCGGCATCTACACATTCTCAGAAGAACCCCGAAGCTTTGATAGCTTTGGTCATTCACTTCTAAAAGAGTATTCAAAAACAACGACAAAGCCTAAGTCCCAAAATAGTTTGGGATCGGCTAACATGAATCCTCATATGTCCTCGTGAGAAAAGATGCAAGTAAAAATAAAAAATAAAAGAAGAAATAGGTGGGGAAAAATAGAAAACAAAAAGAGAAGAAACAATTATTACTCCCTCCGTCCCCGAGTAAGAGTCCTATTTTTTTCGCTGTTAGCACGAAGGTATTTTGAGCAATAATTTTATGTTGATCTAATTATCCTAATGGAGATTTTAAACTAGTTATTGATACTCAATTATATGTACTACCAATATCAATATCTAGATGTTCATTAACATAATAACCTAAAATTATTGCTCAAAATACCTTCGTGGTAACAGCAAAAAAATAGGACTCTTACTCTGGGACGGAGGTAGTAATAAGAAGAAGAATAGTGATAATAAAAGAACATATATATGATAGATAGTGAAAATGAAAATAATAACAATAACAATAATAGAAGTAGTAATAAGAAATAAGAAGATTAAAAAAAATAGAAAAAGAAATCAAACCCCATCGCACACATGAATTTTAGCCCTCCACTCCGGCCTCTTAAGCGCCATATTTTCATCAAATCCAAGTAAACTCATATCATTTTCAATCACCCTGATCCAACTTTGCTTGGGTCTTCCCCTACCCCTCGCCATTTTATCACTTCTCCATTCTTCACGCCTCCTAACCGCTGCATCACTCGCCTCCTAACCGCTGCATCACTCTGTCTCCGTCTCACATGACCAAACTACCTTAGACGATTCTCCATCATTTTATCCTCAATGGGCGCAAAAGAGTATAAGAATTACAAAAATAAAATCTAAATTTCCATGCTAATTGACAGCTTTGTTTGGTCATTCACTTCAAAAAGAATTGAAAGTCTGAACTGATACTATTCACTAGAGGAGTTAAAGCTAACTGCTTTTAAACAGTTGGACGGCTGAGGATCCAGATTTCAAGAGCAATACCTTCCTATCGTGCTTCTGAGAGATAGAGGTGCATATTCAGCATCTTACTGAGCTTTTCCATAGTTAACTTTCAATTACGGTCACAGATAACTATAGTAACTGAGCAGCAATCCCTCCTTTTTTTTCTTTTTCTGTTTTCCTACTTAGGAAGATCCTTCTCGACTATAGTTTATAGCCTCTCCCAATTCCCAATAAACTTTCTCATGAAGGAAAAAAAATATTATACTTGTTACTTAAAGGAAACATTGTATTATGCGTTAGAGACACATATGTCATGTGCCTGTAATATCTTTCTCTACAGATGTTCTAGCTACCAGACTACTATGGGTGGATGGCCACTCACCAACCAATCATGTTAAATGTTTTAACCAGGGACAAAATCCTATGATGGCTTCAAGACTTTTAACCACAACGTAACACAGCAGTATTAACACAAGCAGCAGTAATATTGCTTGGCATTTTTTTTTTTATAAGCTTCCCTGAGAGGACATACCATCAATTAAAAGAATAGTGAGAGAAAACACAGTTTGCTCAAAACTTGATTTATAAACTTCAAACCAAAACATAGAACATCTTAAGTAAGACTTGACATGATAGAAATTCAAAGAAACGCCTACACACCAACATGCCCAATCTTACACAAGTATATCCATTATCGTCTAAAAGGTGTTGCATGGATCAGTAATTTATTTCTTATCAAAAGAAAATAATAAATTTAGAAGGAAGAAAGATGGCAAACAAAATGACCATGACCCATCATACGAAAGGAAAAGAAATGCACCTATAAAAGAGCCCTCTAATCCCACTGAAAAATGGGGACCTCACAAGAGTCTCACACGTGAGAACAACCTATCCCATAGGTAATGCCCGGTAGAAGACCATAAACTTCCTCAAAAGACTTAGAGCAATGAAGGAACAGATGGTCATGAGACTCCATGTTCGGATTACCCGTCATACACCAATCTTTCAAATGATTTTTTGTGAGAGCTGTACTTCTGTAAAGTTCAATGGTATTAAGCTTGTTCAGCAGTGTGGACTAAACAATGGCTCAACAAAGAACTCGCGCCTTCCATAAAAGGAAGCAAGAGGAAAGTCCAAAGAAACTATCGAGACAGATGGACCAAGAATGATATACAAATAAAGCATCACAGCGATCGGATATGCACTACCAACAATCAGGAGATCGATATATACATATACGAGTCATCAAGAGAACCCAGTATGGTAACCACCTTTTCAATCATCCTACAATTTAGATTTCTTTAAAAAGTGGAAAATCCCATGGAAAATTAGTTCCCTCCCTAAGATTGAAATTGGGAATAGGGCTTTCAAGAATTGATTGAAATACTAACACTGATCGGTCCACCAGCATGTTGCTAACAGTGAAGTGATGGATATTAGAAGTAGAGCGCAAAAACCACAGAAATGATGCAAATAGAAGCTGGTAATTACGTGCTGGTTTTCAGGTAACTCCTTATCTTAACTCGTGGAGCAGGTATCAATGACATGAGCATTGAATGTAACATCAAAATGTTAAAAGCGATTCCAACAGTACATACAGCCAAATCAAGGAATCAATATTCGTGAAGGTCCTGCTATATAGTCATCAAAACATTTCGATAGTGAATCTCCCACCAATACCCCTTCATGGTAAGTGTTCTTAATTGCAATGGATTGAACTATTTGGAAAGAAGAATATGCTTGTTCTTCAAATGTAGAACAAAGAATGGTAAGTTGTGTCTCCAGTAGAGTTTATAAAATCCTTTGGAGACGCGTTTATCAATATGATTACTGAAGCATATACAAAATTTAAATGGGCTCGAGGACTGAACAGGATTAGTTGATCTGAATTCAGTGTCTACTCTTAAAAGGCTTTGACGTCCATCAGCATTTCAAACCGAATTAGTACGAGCCTGTATTCAGGTTGAATCAAGCAACACTATCTGCAGTTAAATTTTGACTACCTACCAATAAAAAATATTTAACTGGACATGAGGAAATTACTTACTTTTTTCTTTTTCCTTTTTTTTTTTTTTTTTTGATAGAATTTATTTTATGTTTCTAACACTGTTAAAGTGTCAAATGGTAAATAAGCTTAGTTTTGTCATTCAAAATTTATCCGACAAAAAATAGCACTTAAAAGTACATGTACATCCCATCAATGAAGCAAGGAGTACATTCAAGTTTTTGTTACAGTCAGATTACTAGTTTGAAATTCAACAAGTGATCTAAATCAAGAAAATGTAATTGCTCATAGGTAACTATAGTACACTAGATTATTAGCAAAACCAAAATGAAACTACTGACACTTGAATCCATTAACAACAAGAAAAGAAATCACCGACCTTGACGAGCTGAATAGCCTCTTTAAGATCATGAACAACTTTGTCCTTCCCCTTACTTTGGTCCCCCTTGATCAATGTTGGGAATGGAAGCTTGGGTTCAGGATCAACCCGAAAAGTCCTCCTAATTACTCTATTATCAGCTTCAATCCTTCTCCTCTCAGCCTCCAGCTGCTCATTCCTCTCTTCATTATTAGCAGCCCCATCTTCCCCGGCCGGTCTATCCTCAGGTAAAGGCGCAACTCGGGTCGGGTAAGACACCGTCGATACAGGCGACAGATTTCTAACGTATCGAATGTCTTCGCGCGTCCAAGTCGGGGATTCGGACTCGGCGTTTACCGGGTAGGATGGACGCTGGTCAAATTGTTCGGGTCTTCTCCGAGGAAGAGGAGATTCTTCAGGAGGAGGGGATGTGTCTTTGGGTTTAACCGGGTAGGAAACGGGTTGAACTTGTACGATAGGGGGTCTGGGAGTGGGATTGTTGAATTGAGATTCTGGGGTGGATTGAGGAGGTGATGAATCTGCTGCTGATGATGAACAGAAAGATCGATTGGGAGATGGAAATGAAGGGGTTGGAGTGGAAATGGAGCGGAATAGGAGAGAGAAACGAGAAGGGGTTGTTCTGGAGAAGCAATGGCGGCGAGCTTGGTTGAGAATGGCCGCCATTATTGAGATGATCGGAGGAAATGGTGGGAGCGGGGCCGCGGGGGGTTTAGGAGGTTGAAGACGGAGGAGGGCTTTTGGGTGGGTGGGTGGGCTTTTGCGTTGAGGGTTCAAATCTAGACACAACTTCGGCCCGTTGTGATTGTATGGAAGAAATTTTCTCAAAATATTGCTTTCTAAAAATGTGTTTCCCTTTTCAAAAAAATCCTAAAAAACAAATGTGTAACATGAATTTACACGTTTCAATTGATTATCGAATTTGTTTTTGTTTTGTTAAGTTGATGTAATGTAATATAAAAATGAAAAATTCGTTATTTTTAACAAAAATCAATGAAGTCAATGATAAAACTGCAATGTCCACCCCTCCGGTTCAACTTACTCACATTTTTACACCAATAATTGTAACATTTTTACATCAATAATTGTAAGTACTCCATTCCAAAAAATCATTGGGGTTCTCCACCTTCCAAAATTTGGAGGGATCAGGGTTGAAGGGCGATAGTGTCAAGCTTTACTGCTCACCACCCTTCTTAATAGAAGCTCCACCAGACCCAGTTAAGAAAGTTAAATTAATTTATAATTATTGTTCAATTTTTATTGTATTAACAAACAATTGATAAGCTTAAAATTATTACATTCTTATAAAATAATTATTTGATAAAAAAAAATTTACTTTTGTTTGTTTTAAAAACTGATTATTTCCATTAAAAAATAATTAATACTATAAATTATTCAAAATTGAGAAAATTTTAATCATGATATTTAGATTAAAAAAGACTTGCATCTTACCCCTTGTTAACTAATACTTATTTCAAACTAGTCCATTTAACCATCACGCGATGGTGACTTAACGACATTTTCTAACAATTTCCGTCGCTAGGCCCAAATTGACAAGTTGTTACAATATTATATCCACGCTGAAATTGAATTATGAGGACCTCAATTGGGAAAACCATGTCAACATTGAGTCCAAGTAAGTTTATCATTTGCCCATTAATTAACGTCCATCTAAATTTGCAGAATGTGTTAGGAAAGTCTAGCTTTCATATTGCACTCAGGGCAGGTTGAGGATGTGTTTTTTCTGATGACTTCTTCTAGTTATTATTCAAGATAAACAACAATTTGGTTCAACAAACTGGGGTTTTTGGAGCTGAAAATCTGCGCATCGCCATCATGCCTAGCTTAATCGTCTCCGTCATTTGAGGACCTTCTGGAGCTGGTCAACTTATTATCATCGCGTCAGTTTGTATTTTTGTTTTCTTAAAGTCAATTTTTTTTTTTTATTTTGACTATGATGAGGAGATAGATATTCATATGTATATATATTGACATACTGCCGAATCAACTGCAGATTTTTGAACTTCCATTTGCTCTCATCCCTCTACTAAAATTCAGTAGCAATAGCACCAAAATGGGGCGGGGAGGGGCGGGGCGGGGCCTCACAACAACTCCAAATATGCGACTCTTTCTTCTTCTTCTTCTTCACTAGCAAAGTACCAACAACATAGTATATAGTTTGCAATAAGTTGGAGCATTCTATAAAATTAAGCCACCCTAAATCAATTTTTGGATCCAAAGGAGCAAACTATAGAGATATGATATCCCTAGATGGAAAGCTTTAATCTACTTTCCTATTGTCTCTATACACATCAAGGATCAAGCTTCCTACATTTCTCCTCACTACCTTCATAATTATCCCGACCAGACACACAAATTTAGCGTTAAAAAAAAAAAACATAAATTGTACCTTTAATAAAAAGCTCAACAAAAGTCACCCCATCAACTTTGGTAGTATCATCTTCCACTTCATAGACCCTGCTCTCCCAGAATTCTTAAACTCCTGATAATTTCACTACCCATCAACCCAATGAGAAAGCAAATACTTTCTTTCTTCCATTCTTACCCTTGGACTGCACTTCCTTTGCTCAATTGAAACCTTGCCTACTATTAGGTCTCAAATTTGGATGAGCACCCCCAGAAGAGGAAGACGGGTTAATGGCATTGAGGGGCAGCCTCGGTCCAAGTCCATGTCCATAAATAGGCTGTTGCTGCTGCTGCTGCTGCTGGTGGTGATGTGGCATGTGGGGGTGAATAGGTGGGTTATTACTAAATCCACCCATGAATTGTTGGGAAGAGGAGCTGGGCCCCACCTGTTGTTGCCTGCTAGAACTACCGGCATTACTATTAGCTAGTGAAGGGCCAATGCCTGGCAGTTCAGGGGTTCGGGTAGGGCCAGAAGGTCCAAACTGGGGGGATGATGTCATGAGGGTCCGCTCAGCTGCTATTCTCTGTCGAGCTCTTTCAACCTGCTCGCATTCTTTCATCAGTAGGGTTTCCACTTCAGCAAACTGCTTCAGCTTCAGCTCCAGCCTCTTCAACTGTGGGGATCAAAAGTTAAGCCAGCACCAGAAAATGATTAGTGCTCCCTCCGGTCCAATTAATAAAACATAACAAGTTTCAATGCAAAAACAAGAAGGACATTTAGCTGAAACGTGACACTTATTTTGGACCAAAATTTTGGTTCAAAAGCGACAATTATTTTGGACCAAAATGTAAAAGTTGTCTTTCCGTGCATGGGTCAAGGTCATGATGTAGAAAATCTACCTAAGCTTACACATAAAACATAATTTTAAGTAAACACACTCCTTCCATCCCAAAATAATTGTTGTAGTTGACTTGTCAACGCTTTTAGTTACTTATTTGTACATTGCATGTACAATGGTAAAATGGCACTGACACTCTTTCCCAAGTTAGAAATGCAGACATTTATTTTAACGGACCATAATGGAAAGTGTGACATTCGTTTCGGGACGGAGGGAGTATGATAGGACATTATTTGTTTGTTGTTTATTTATTTATTAACACAAAATGGCAATTTTGAATTGCAGTTGCAAAATCATAAGTGGATGCTGGTCAAACAATTGAGACTTTGCCAAACAATTGAGACTTTTTAGGAGGTGCAATTCCGTTTCTTTTAGAACTCCAAATTCTAATCCCTTTAGAAAGCATATGAGTTCTTTTAGGATCATACATATTTCAATATAGGGACTACATAATAACTTCAATTACTCTGAAAAGGGGTATTTTTGGAAAGAAAAGTTAAGACTCTGTGATCAGATTCAGACTTACCAAAGTGGATAGTGGTATTTTTGAGCAACTCTAGGAGATAAATGAAGACATGGACTCTAATAATTTATACACAAAATTTTAGGAACTGACTATTATTAGTTTATTACAGGAAAGATGAGAGATTTTATGCCTATTTCTAGAGGGTAAAATTGGAAATTGGAATATGAAACTTAAGACACTTAAATTTTGGAGAAGAATTAGTAACAATAGCCTCCAATCTAGAGTATCACTATGTACTTTTGAAGTTAAAACAATTTTCAAAAGAGTAACAAGTAGTAGCATGTTAAGCAACAACAGTACCTGATGATTTATGATATTTGCAGATAGTCTTTGAATTTCTCGTTCTTCATGATCTGCAAACAGCTTGGCCTTCATTGCAGCAGCAGACAAACCAGCTCTTGCTGCTTTAGCACTCTTTCGGAAGATAAGGGGGAACCATCTACATCATCTTGATTCAACGGACCTTGTGCTCCCAATTCTTCTGCGAATTATTATCCAAGATGTATTTAGACGGAAGAAACAGGTAACAAACAACCATATTAAAAGGGGGGGTTTTTTTTTTTTTTCTTGAAATGAGTTTGTAATACCTGCACCAGGACCCCCTTCTGTGGCATTCCTATTTTCCGAATTCATCCTTCAAACACAAAAATCTTACAAGTCAAACCAAATAGTTTGGAATAACCAAAAAAGAAAATGGAAATTTAATAAATATTTTTTATAACATGAATGATTTTCTGGAAACAATTCATTATCTGCAGGAGAAGAGGGCAACAACAACAACAATAACAATAGAGAGAGATACCTATTAGCAGGTGCACAGCCATTAATCATCCCCAGTTTACCTAAATCAGCAGCCCGATCACCAATAGACAATGCTGCAAGGGATGCATGGGCAGAGGCTGCAGCAACTCTTGGACCCACTGCCGAGGCCAGAAATGCAACCTACAAACTCAAAATAAAATTTGTATAAGTAAAAGAAGAGCAGTTAATAGCAGACATTAATTTAAGCTGCTACTGCATCTACATTATATTGGGGGGAAATCAGTCAACAAAATCTTTGACCCTTAAATATTCTCCCAGCTTCGGCAAGACAAAAGAGTAACTTTCAACACACGTAAATCAGTACATGCAAGAGTCAAAACTTGAGGATTCAACCTCTTTCAAGAAGAAGGTGGACTGATGCAGTCAGGTTAAGGAAGAATCATTTTTTTCTTTATTGGATGTCTCAAAGATTTTGACCACTTTAAATATCAATGAGCATTTATTGATTTCTTTCCCATAATATACTTAACCAAGTTAGGTTTATACAAGATACATAAGTTGTATTAACAATAATCAGGTTTGAAATACTGTATGAATGCTGATGCATTACCTGCCCAACCTTAACTAGAGTTATTAAGTGCCAAAATAATTGAGACTGAGGGGGTATCGTGATTCTGTTCCTTCATCTTGGTAAAACTATTTCATATGTCGTTATTAAGTACCAACTCACCTAAAATAGAAAGCTAATATAACGTATATCAAGTTAAACTCTCTCCAAACTAAGTTTAACTGTAAGAACCCCACGCGTCAGGCATAGGTTTTTTTTTTCTAATCTTGTCTTCTTCCAGTCGTCCTCTTCTTCACTTCTATTCTGAATTTTATTTTAGTGTATATTATGCTACAAACAGAATTTCCTTGCCTCAACAAAATAAACAATAGTGTGCAAATATCATCATTTAGGATTTGCTTCTAAATCTTCTTATAGACTGGGCACATTCTGATCACAGTGAAATTTGACTTGTGATTGTAGTATAATTATGTAAATTCTCAAGATCCTCGATTAGCTATGGCATCCTAAGATGGCGTTATTGAAGCTGGTAAGCAGGAATTCAGATAAGGGGAAATCTGATGCCAACTACTTTTCTTTATGGATGCCTTCTTTCAACTATATAAACTTCCACTGACTGAAAAATAATAAGTTCAATTTAACGAGGATGGAAATGAAAAGGCCAACCAATACCAAGATCAATATATAACTTCCAGCAACTAATGATCAAGAATATAAGAATTCCACAAAGGGCTGATCATAGCCACAAGCTACACATTCAACTGGCCTGAATAAGAAATGAACCACAATTCAGGAGAAGTAGTCTGAAATGTCATGTTCACCTTTTATATAAAAATATAGCATCCCTTAAAACTGGTAAGGGTGCACGGTCAAGGGAAAGCTAGCTTATAAAGATCTTGTTTCAGGTGTTGCTAGCTTTAAGATACATATTCTAAGACCAAGCCTATATCTACTTCAAGGAGTTTACTTCTGAGAAGTTTTCAGAAAGCGTATTTCGATCTATAACTGACGGTTTGACCTGATTTTTATTGGCTACCATCCTCTATAATGCACATATTTTTCTTGAGGAAAACATTAGTGGAACCCAATGTGGGTACAATGATTCATGACCTCCTTACCACATTATTAGTTTATTTTCGTGAGGAAGGGCCTCCATATGTTGCAGTAAATTCAAGGAAAACCTCCTTCCTTGAAGATGATATTAAAAAACTAGATGAAATCAGGCAACATGCACTTGTATCTTTTTCTACACTTCCGATAAGCTGCTTTTTCTTCTTTTTGATTTTTCCTCATGTTGCAATTGCAAAATTGGTAGCCAAGTGTAAATCAAAGTCAAAATTTGTTCAGAATATCTCGCTGGATAAGGTAGGTAAGAATTTAGTTTAGACGAGATAGTATATGAATAAAATTAAAGCAATCTCTCTCTCACTCAGTCTCCCTCTCTCTCACTCCCCCTCCCCTCACAAACCCACAACTATTACCAGGTGCAATCATTATATGTAAAAGAAATATTTTCTCAGATTTGGTAAGTAGTTATTGCTAAAGGGTTTTCAATTAGTTGGGTATCTTGGAATCAGATAAACAAAGAATGGAGCGTGTTGTAGCAAGGACATTCAAATGAAATTTTTAATTTGGAAATTCCCAGCATGAAATTGACCGGTCAATAAGCTTATTTGATGAAGACACTCATTTTCCAATATCCCTCTACAGCCCCTCGGACAAAAATACCCCAGGCCTAAGTAATTCAGGAGCGCACTCGCGCTTTAAGCCATATTTCATCGCGCTTCTCAGAGTTGTCTTTCTGAGGTGAAAGAACTTGAGAGTTGTCTCTCAAAGTGCAAAGTTAAGAAATAAAGCAAAAAAAAAAGACCAAAAAATTAAACCTTAAGAAATAACTCTCCGGCTCAATTATAAAACCCAAAGAACAACAAAAAGAAATGTGAATAACATCACTGAACTAAATAGTCTAAATTGGGCCTGCCCTATAAACAGCCATAAGTCAGGAACAATCCCGATGAAAATGATGGTAAGATGGAAGCAGGGTAACATGAAGGAGAAATAATGACCCACTTGCTCTGTCCCAAAGCTTACTTAACATTTCTCTCTCAAATCCAACATCCAAACATTCACACTAAAATCAAAACACGTGAACATGTTAGTTAGCAGCAGTTGAAGTCCATTCATACTTGAGCAACTGTATCATCACAACTCTAGCACGTCTCATCTTCAATCTTAAACTCGTTCCTTCAATCTTCGAAGAGGCACAGATTGCAGATCCGAGTTAAGAGGTCGAAGGCATTACCAATTTTTCATATGAGAGTGATATTCGCAGTCGTCTGTTGAGAAAGAAGAACCGTTGTTTCTAACTCCCCCATCCCCCCGAACCCCCACCCAATTTTTGATATGCGAAACAAAATCAATAAAGACAAAGACAACAAAGGGAGTGGGAGGAAGGAAAGGTGCCGGAGAGAGTAAGAAGTCGGTGACCAAGTCCTTCAAGGCCAGTTCCCCATTGGCAGGCACTAGGTTACTCGATATGCTCAGTGCACCAGCTTTGGTGCTCCCAGATACCTTGTCGGAAGATATACAGAATCTGCTCCTGGAGGACGGGGAGGGGGAGGAGGAAGGGACAAATCCCGGAGAAGAAGAGGAGGATGGGAAGAGGGTAGATAGTGATAGATTGTAGAGAGAGGGGGAGGTTACAAACTGAGGTAAAGGATGTGCGTGGTTTAGGGTTTGGGTGGGGAAGGTGCATTTAAAAAGGTATTAAAACTAATGGGGTTTTATTAAGAATTGAATCTGGGCCTAGTAAACCTGATGGCAACAGTTCAAATGAGCTGTCCCAATTAAGAATTGGGTGATATTTGCGAAGCCTTACGGCAGTAAGTCCTTTATGAAGGCAAGGATGTATAAACAGGGGAATTTTGTCATTTCACACTGTACTTGTCCCACATCGAATAGGTGTGGAAGTTTAATGTGCCCTATAAGTGACCACAATCACAACTAGGCACCAACAACATCGATGGACTTTTGGGTAGGTCTATGGTGGGCCTAGTTGGCCCAAGTGCTTAGTGGGTCAGTACATTGCGAAGTGAACCAGACTTTCAGGCTAATGGTAACAAAATGTTGTGAAGGAAAAAGTGCTACACCACGCGAGACGAGGTGAGAGACACCTCTTGGACTCGTGTGAGCCAATTCTTACAACGCCCAGGTTGACTGGAACATCGAGGATAAGGGGGTGATTGGAATACCCAGTCCCACATCGAATAGGCATGGAGTTTGGTATGTGTTATAAGTAGCCGCATACAAATATATAGGCGCCAACATTATCCATGAACTTTAGATTGGGCTAGTCATCCCCGGCACTTAGTGGGTCAATGCATGGTACCTGCGTAGTGGACCGGGCTTTCAAATTTGGATCATTACGCGCACGCCGACTTGATTTGACAAGATTTGATGGAGGAAAGACGGAGGAGAAAAGTATATAACGTGGAGTTATGATCAAAATTTCAGGATATCTGAAAGGAAGGTCATGACAATTTTTCCTATCATATTATGGAAGCAGGCATCTCTTGTTCTTTGAGCAACTGGGCGAAAAGAATGATAAATCCATTGAATATCTTAAGTTCGCAAGAGTAGTGTATATTTGAAAAATAGAAATCAAAAGGGAGGAAAACAGAACAGGAAAGTTAGCAAAATTTATAATGCCAAACTTCAACGTAACAACAAAAGAGTGATTGAATAAGCATAAAATAGTTACTTCTTTCAACATGGATAATGTCAATTCTAATGGTGGAGATGATATAGGACCTTGAGCAATTGAAAGAGGTTAGGATATCAGTTGATGAGATTGAAGGACTGTTGAGGAGAAGTGTACTCGAGTCTGATAATTTCAATAGCTCTAGGGAAGACTTGAAATGGGATTTATCGCCCATTGATGGACTACTGCACTGTAGGCAATTCAGTTAATTGTCCACATGGGTATGCCATATCCGGAAAAATGGAGTTTGACAATCACAAGTGCTCTGATCAAGTCTTGAAGAAAAAATGATATTAGATGTTGATAATGCTTTATTATTATAGCCATCATTGATGTAGAGACTCTAACTCTACCTCAAGACTGAGTAGTGTTAATAGTTAGCTGATGACTGAAGTTGTTGTATTTTGCTGTATAGGGATTTACTTAAAGCACAATTGCCTCCTCTACTCCGTATCTTCCATATGCTCCATTACTATTACTTAATGAGTAATACAAAAGGCACCAAAAAAAAAACTCAAAACTTTGGCCAAAACAATCATTGTCTTCAATCTCGATTGGCTACAAATTATGTGACCCCACACAAATAAATGAAACACCGATCAACAACTTCCATCAGTGATATTTTGGCCTCAAATTTATGAGTTTTTTATGCTCCTAGAATTACTCATATTTATTTCTTTATTTATCTTTTTGAGAGGGGGAGGGTAATCTTGAGCTTTTGGCCTTTGGTAAAAGTTCATCCTTTAAATCAGATTTCCCAGAGTTCATACTGACTTTGAACACCATGAGAATGATATAGGAGCTTAAACGGCCTGATATCGCACTAAAGCAAGACCTGACTTTGGCCTTTCTCGTAAGCTAATCTTCTAAGCCAGCAGCAAAAAAAAAAAAAAAAAAACAGCCCGTAAACACCAGGCAAATGATAAGAGACTTAAAAAAGCCTGATGCCACGTGAAAGTAACACCTGCCATTTGCAACTAAAAAGTACTAGAACAAAGCTATACTCCATGATCTACAGAAAGTAAAAAATATGTAGAAGAAGATAAAGAAACTAGAACATAAATATTGGATTACCCCGCCTAACCCGTGTGGGACACTCATACCCAAGTTGTGTCGACACGGGTCCGCGGAATAAACCAAAGAGTCCGAGCATCACAATAAATATGAGAAACCTACAATAGTAGAACATAGCTACTCCCTCCGTCCTAAAATGATTCCCACTATTTTTGTCATTGCTAGGAATGAACTTTGAGCAATGATTTTAGGTAAATTTAATCATCATAATGAAAATCAAAAAACTTGTTATTGATATACCATCAACATTACTATCAATAACAAGTTTTAGATTTTCATTAGGATGATTATATTAACCTAAAATTATTGCTCAAAGTTCATTCGTAGTATCGACAAAAAAAAGTGGGAACATCATTTTGGGAAGGAGGGACTATTATTCATCACATATTTATGGCAATAGGTATTCTTTGGCAAATAAAGTATCAGGGAGCCTCATGCAATTAGATAATTTCAGATAAATTCCGGGATCAGTGCTAGTATTCTTGCAGACTAGGGATAGTATATTTCATACAGAATCTGCTGGGCGAAAGATAACCAACCTGGGACATTACAGGATTTCCAGATTTCGCAAAAAGGGATCTTTGTTTCGGAATCATTGATTTCGCTGGATCCTGTATCAGCAAGAGAGCATAGTAAATACTGAATGCTATGAGCAGAAAAGTATTACTACCTCCGTCCCAAAATGAATGTCCAAAAAAATCATATGTAATTGATAACAGCAGTATAATCATATTCACCAAATTCAAAAGAATGACACTATTTTAAAGTATCACCTGCAGACTCCCCATTCAATCTGGATTCTGATCTTCCACAATCTTCTCCACTGATCAAGTTCGGCGACGTGGCCCGGGATGGAGATGGAATTCCAACATTATCTAATAAACCCTCATTTACACGAAGGCGCATAAAATGAGAAACACACTGGGCCTTGGTCTTATTACCGACATGCTCTGCAATTTGACCGAAGTTATCATTGAACATTTCAATGCCCTCAAGAAGAGACAATGTCTCCTGATCAGTCCAGCTTTCACCATCCTGATCTCTATAAACTTTTGTGGCATCAAATTTCACAAAATCGAGGCTGGAATGCCCAATGACAAATCTCCCTTCATTAAAGCATTCCAAGCACAGCCGAGCATCCATCTGCAAAAGAAATTATTGTCACCAAAAAGATGGAACTAGAAAAAATATTTAAACAAAGCAAGATATCAATCAGATGAAATAGATTTGAAGGATCAAGTATCAGCTACCCTTGGTCCCGCATCTATAAAATGAACTACTTGTCCAAACACATATTTTAAGATAACTGGGGTTTCTTAGAAATTATGATAGTAAGAGCTAATACCTACAGCATAACAGGTACTAGCCATCCGACAAACATAATGTGTGGGCTATATACAATTATTATATTTAAGAATTAGTAAATTCATATTGTTCTTTTATCTTAAATAAAGGGAGCAGTGACTAATACAACAACAACAAAGCCTTAGCGTCAAAATGATTTGAGGTTCGCTAGATGTACGGACTCGTTAAAGAAGATGGGGAAAATGACTAATAAAGTTTTGAAATGATTAAAATGTGTCTGATACAGGAAGAAAAGAAACGAAACGGAAAAGGGTATGTTTATTCATTTTCTTCACAAGTCATTTCAGTTATTCAAGTCCAGTTTTAGTTAAAAGACATCCACTAGTGTATAATAATCTCCCTTTTTTTCTCACTTCTCTGGTTTCTTTCTACTCTTTCTGTGTCTTCTACATCCCAATGTTTTACAATAAACGGGCTGAACAACCAAAAGAGACACAGTTCTATTAATTTTAGACGGATTGATACAAAGAGATATTAGATGGGATGGAATTAGACGAAAAAATGCCTTTCATATACCATTTTGGAACAATCAAGCCAAAGATGCATGAATTAGTTGCTGGGTCTAGATAATCTGGTCATAGATCTCAGCTTGACTCTGATGGATTGGCAGTTATATGACTTCCCTGGACGGCCATTGACCATTGCAGCAATGCCAACGAATTTTTGCAGGAAAATGAAAGACCATCTAATGCAATAAAGGGATAAGGCTTCACTGACCAACCTGACAAATCTAATTCAGATTGACCTCTTAGCAATTGGTCCCTTTTATCATCTATTGATTAAGAGGAATAAAGCCATCAAGAAGCGGCTGAAAAATGGCAAACGGTTAATGATATCCAGTTTACAGGCCCACACAAGCTCATTCAACCATGTCAAACAGGCCTTTAAGCACTAGTACGATGTCGTAACAAGTTTCTCTGTTGCTTTCATGGACGGACACACACACACACACACACACACAAAATATATATATGTGTTGCATAAATAGGCACATTAAATAAATCCAATGCAATATACACGAGCTGCTTCTTAATTGTTATTCCTGTGACTGTTATCAGTAAAATTTATATCTATCCCACAAAAAAATAAGAGATAGAAATGATGTTTGCCACTTCGAAAAGGACGAATATAATGAACATGCTATCAAGTTATGGCCTCCCACTTGTGTGCTTGCTTCTTTCCAGTGATAAGTAAACTTTCTCCCACATAGTATGAATTGATGATCATCATCCAACCGTAAGGTAACATATTAAAGCTATCTGTCTAAGGGGAAAAGGCTTGCAAAGATATCCGTGGCCATATTGCTTCATTTGTTTTACCATAGCGCATCAAGTATCCAGCTATATTGCTCTAAGTAGATCTAGCTGAAACTGAACAACAGAGTAAAGATTTTGGGTGAAATCAATGAAACATCTTTCATTGTCCAACAAACTACCATATTAACGAGCAAGTATTATCATTTTAATACCAAAAAACTCCCACTAGATGAATGAATTTCTCATTTTTGTGATAATCTCAAAAAATCACCCACTGAACAAGAAGTTTCTGTTCTATGCAGATTTTTAGAGACATTTAAGTCCTGAGTTCAATGATTACTTGACTCATTCCATTTAACATCTTGATTTACGCATCAACTGGCAGTCAGCCAGTCATACTGCAACAGGACAAAAAAAAAAAAAAAAAAAAAACCGCCGCCAAACTAGACATAGACGACTTTTTTGTCAAAGGCATCACATGATTTTGGCATGATTTAATGTGGGTCCAACAATTTCCCAGATTTCAGGACACTGATTATGATTTTGACCTATTATAACTGCACCCTTTTATGTCATCAACCACAAGGAATTACAGTTACTACAGATTCACTAAATTAGTTATAAGAGAAACAATACCCCAGATATTAGGTAGCTGCATTTATGAAAAAAACAGATAAATGAAAATATCACCGCAGAGCACCAATGATGCAAACTCGTCAAGAGCTAAGACCAATAAAGTGTGAGCACAATAAACAACAACAATGATTACATAATAAACACTAACATGCAAGTATAACGGTATGAAATTCACCTCTTTCTGAGACTGATAGTAAACAACAGCTAAAGGCCGAGAACAGTGATTGCAGCGAATCTCATTCAGTGCAACTCGTATCATACTGTCCCAATCAGCGGTCTGATGACCTCGAGAAACCAGTTCAGGATAAACATCCTCTGCTTTAAGCAGGCACCTAGGCTTATCAAACTGGATCAAGCTATCAATAGACTTCAACGCAGCAGCTGGGACACAAAGTTCCCCATTAGCATCTTCACACAAACAGGAGCCATCGTTTTTGCTTTCATGAATCAAAGGAGGAGCACAGTAATTAATGATCCCCCAGTTCTCAAGAAATCGAAAAATGCGATTTACATCGGCATTGTCGATTCCAACAATCAGACCATAGCAGTCAGAAACCAAAAGCCTCTTCTCAGGATTCTCCAGGTACTTGCCAACAATAGCATTCCGACATTCCAAGTAGTTCTTTGGCGTATGGTTAGATGACTTCCCAGAGAAAAAATGCGGCACGACCTGACGCTCTATTCTATCAATGGAAGAAGGCGAAAACCAATCTGTTCCAAAGAGAAACCAAAATCAAATAGAAAAATTAATTATTGGGTACTATAGACACACTAAATCTTTAAAAATGATTCTACCAGCTGATTCACACAAGTAACTGAACAGAAACAAAGCAAGTTTAGAGACAGTTCCATCTTACAAAAGTGGGTTCTGCCTAGGATTATATAAACAGCAATTTGACTAGTTCATAGAGATGTATAAACATTACTGTGAGCATATTGTGTGTGTGTGTGTGTGTTTTTGTTTGTTTATAGTGAAAAGAGTAAGCAAGCAACCTGAATGCATAGGCAAGACATGGGTACAATTTGCATCCCACTGCTTTACAACTCCGTTCCCCTTCCTTATAGGTTCGGGCTTAATCACATACGCACCATCATCGCCGCCAGTCAAAATAGGACTATCTGCCGGCACCGCCGACAAGGACTGGAGCTGCCCATAGGATATATTCTCCAAACACAAGCCATTCTGATGTGATTGGCTTCGACTACTAGCTGCCTCTCCCCTTTGACATGACCTTTCCAACGCAACAATTGATAGAACAGACGAATGTGGTCGATTTACAGTATGCTTAACCACGGAAGGGAAATTGGACAGGCGGACGCCACCGTCAGACAATACCTCAGTCTCAGCCGCCGCCGCGGAAACGGGATCGGAGGAATTATGCAACTCGTCTTCAAAATCCGGGTGATTTTGATCGACGTCGAGGTCATCTTCCTCTTCGTCGAGTGGGTCGTCATCGTCGTGATGCTGGGATTTGGGTTTACGGGAAGAAGAAATTTGAGGGTCTCTCTTTTGCTTTTTCCACTTGTTTCTAGCATCTGCAAGCCATTTCAAATCGAACCCACAAAATTGAAAGGGTTAATACACATAATAACATGTTTGTTTGTATGTATGTAAGTACTGTGTAGATATATATAGAGAGAGAGAAAGGGGGAAATTACCTGAGGTAGAAGCTGGCATTGTTGAGAGAGTGAGTGAGGGTAAAGAAAGGGTTTAAGGAATGGGAAGGGAGAGATTGGTGGGTCCGGAAATGGTGGGAATGGAGAGATTTTCTCTGGTGTGGAGGCCGGAGAGAAGAGGGGACAAAGAAAAACGAGGTTGGAATGGAGAGAGAGAGAGAGGGGGGTGTGAATTTGTAATAGACAAGGCGTACAACTTCAACCTGCACAAAGAAAAAAAAAAAAAAAAAAAAAAAAAAACAACAATATTAAAAATATGCCAAACACACCCTTAGACCATGTCCAAAAGCGTACAATTTTTACACCAAATATTTCCAACAATTTGATTCGAATCTTATAGTACTAAATAAGTATATGTTTTTTTTTTTGAAACCACTAAATAAGTATATGTTGAAAATATTCATTATTGCATATATTAATAATATTACATTGTACTCCCTCCGTTGTTTTAATTTGTTCATTTTTTGTGTCTCATTAAATTGTTCACAATTTCAAAAATGAAAGTTTATACTGCATTATTCTTTATTCAGTGGACTCACTTGTCATACTCACAACCAGTGTTCTAAAAGACCCCCGTCTAGACCGCATAGGCGTTCATGAAACGCTTAGGTCCCGTCTAGGATATTATAGTTATTTCTGAATTCTAGGCTCCGCCTAAATCCCGCCTAGGCCCCGTCGAGGCGCTAGGCGTCCCTACGACGCCTAGCGACCGCCTGGCGTTTTTTAGAACTTTGCTCACAACAACTATCTCACTCACAGTTTCAATCTCACTAACATATCTCATTACACTTTTCATAGTCACAACACCCACTCAACTATTATTAATATTAAACGCTTTTCCTTAAAACCCGTGTGTAGGTCAAAGTGTGAACAAAAAAAAAAAAAAAAACTGAGGGAGTATAATTTTATATTATAACATCTTTTCATATACTATATCAAAAAGAAAAGGAAAAAACATACTCCATCTGTTTCATTTAAGTTGCAACAAAGAAAAAAATCGTAGAATTTAAAGATATAATATTTATTAAGAATGAAATGTGGTGCGGAGGAAAGAGAATTAGTGGGGAGGGGAAGAGAATGAGTTGAGAATAGTCAGTGGTGTGGAGGAAGAGAGAAAATGAGTAAATGATTATAAATTAATAAGAAGTTGCTATTTTTGGACTTGTTGCAACTTAAGTGAAACACCTTAAATGACAACTTGGAGTATATTAAAAAAGAAAAAGAAGAAATGGGATACACTATCCCTTGCATCAAATTTAGTTTGGTGCAAGGTATCTCTTGCACCAAATTTGAAGCAATGTATAAAGTTGTTCATAGAGTGATATTTAGAGTTCCGTTGGATTAAAATAATGCTTTGATTCATTCAGAGCTTTAACGTGTCGTTGGAGATTATCTTAGTTCTTTCAAGTCCAACCAAACTACTAGTACTACTGTCTATTTTCTATGCTAAACTGAATATCCAATGTTATTCTTCATAAAAATCAAATTTAAATATTTATTTTGAAATTAAAATAGTAATATTTCACTTCACCCAAAATAAAGTATTCTTGTGAGGGTGGGGGGATTGAAGATTTGATGAGATATAAAACCCTTTTATAAATGTTTTTTATTTTCCTCAATAAATAATTTTTTATTTTAAAATATAATCTAGCTTTAATTACGGTCTATTCAATTGAGTTTTGATCAAATTTTATATCGAAAATGATTATTCAATGAAATTCTGAATTTTTTTATTGATAGAATCATTTATCGTACATTAATAAAAATTTACAAAATTTTGTGATAATGACAAATCAATTATTTTATAAAAAGTCAGCCAAATTTGAATTGGATAAATGTATAAAACGTATGTTTGACCCATATAATTTAACACAATGTATAAAATAGAGGAATCTAAGCAAGACGGAGGGCGATTAAAGAAGTGCTTTACATCATTAACTATAATTTAAAATTATATATAAATATTATTAATATTTATAAATGGATCTATATATCATGTTAATTCGTGTTAAATCTGACGGGTCATGGTAAACAAACCCTTTCAAAACACGACGAGTTTTGAAAAGTATTTCCCAAACCCTTCCCATCAAATCTCTATTATAAACTAATTTTTATTCACAAAATTCATATATTTAGTAAAAGAAAATGTTATCAATTTCAAAAGTTAACATTTATTTTTAGATAAAGAGTTATTTAAAAAGCTTCTCCACTTTGTTTATAGATATTGAGACTAAAACACTTTGGTTATAATTAAAAAATTTGAGTCTCCGATACCTCATGTGAAGGATGAAGTTACAAAAGATTTTTTCCCTAATAATGTCTCAAGCCATGAAGCAAAGAGAGAGGTCGAGTCCTAAATCTCACATAGCGTTAGACTTAGTTTTACCACTAAGTCACTCATTTAGATACACAAAAATATTAAAAATGTAAATTTTAGAAAATAAACATTTTATATAGAATTTCAAAATAAAATAATGGACTCATTGCATGAAATTTGAAACATAAAGCATTAACTATTTGCATAGAAACTTCAAACTAACTAAATTATAAAAGGAAGAGAAAATGATGTTGCCACTTTTGTCGTAGAGCATCCACAATGGTAGAGCTATTTCAAATTATTATTTTATAGTTTTCACATGCCAAGTAGATAATAAAATTCTCAAAACTTTTTCTACAATAGTAGAGCTCATAATATTTAATGGCTACCATTGGGAATTAGTGAAAAGTTAATGGAAGAGCCCATAGAAAGAGCTCTGTGTGGAAATAGTGCTCTTTAGGTAAAGAGCTCTTTCAAAAACTATACAATTGTAAAAAGCTCTAAGGAGATCTTTCATGACAATAAACACCTCCTAAAAAGCTTTCATTGTGGATGCTCTTAATTTTGATTTTTACTGAATTTAGTTATACTAAATCTCATGCATGTATCACACTTCTTATTACTTTGTTTAACACAAATTAAGAACGTGTCATGATAATGTCGTTGGTGATTTATAATTCTAAGATCACTAGTGGTATATAATGTGATGCACAATTGGATCTTGGTTGTTTCTTCCTTGAAGCTATCTTTGAATAAAATTGCATTATGTATTGTAAATGACAAAATGTGTATTCACTTAAATGTATGTTTTTTACATACATCCAAATTTATTGTAATTAATTTACTTTTCAAATTGACAAAATTACTAAAATTGCTTTAATAAAATTAAAGTAAAAGTAATTTTCTAGAGAAAAATAAATAAAATGAAAACAAGCATTATTAAATTTCAATAATAAATTATATTGTATGTTATATTAAAATCAAAAGCAGATTTAGAATCTAATGATTTTTCAAAACTAAAAAAATGCGAAAAATAAAATGAAAAGGAAGCATGCAATGATCAAAAATTCCCCTTTTCTTTTATTAAAATCATTTTTTTATTTGTTACAATTTATAAACTTTAAATTCAAAAAAAATTACTTACTGAGAAAAAGAGAGAGACTTTTTCTACTTTCTTCCTCTTTTGGAAGGTTATTAACTAGAAAGCAAATTTGATTTTATATACCAAGATTTTCAAGGAGCGACACACACCTTTTTATGACTGGATCTTTAATTGGATGTCGCCGATAACTGAATCTCAGGCAAAAGCTAGATCGATGCTTTTTCTTCGTACAAAACTAAATGTCGTCGTACAATCACTATCTGAATCACTCAATTTCAGAGTAGCTCTTCCGATGATATCAAAGAAATCCTGGAAAAAAGTAATGCATGCAAAATAAAAAAGGAAATTGTTAGGACGGCGGATAATCAAAGCTATCTGAAGATAAGAATGGAGTAGGAGAATTGATATACACTGTCGGAGTAACGCCGGTTCCGAGCTTCTATGTGTGTGTGTGTGAGAGAGAGGGAGAGTCTTGCTTTTTGAGAAGGGTCTTGTTTTTTTCCGAGTCACGCGTTTTGATAAGGGTCTTGGTCTTGGTACTTTATATTCTTTGTAGACGGTTGAGAAGTTTTCATTCTCTCTTTAAGACCTTATGCTTTTCCGTTTCACTTTTATAGTCCTTCATTGTATAAAATTGGTCAAGCATACAAAATAATAAAGTTTGATGATAGAAATTCATTAAACTCCAATATTATTGTTTTGTATTATACATATTTGTATAAGGAAATTAATAGCTAACATGTTTGATGATAGAAAGGTCTCGGACCAATGAAAAATTATGTTCTCTAGAGTTGTAAGAACACTCACGTATAGGTGTACAATATTTAGTATACCTTGTGGGGTTTCAACATTGAGCTTTGGGATGCATTAAGGAATAGGGGTAGCACAATAACAAGTTGAAACATTAAAATTTCATCCCTTTAATTCTCTTATAAGCAAAAAAAAAAAAAAAAAGAAAGTGAAAATGTTAAATTGCAAAATAATATCTCAAGTGAACACTTTGTGTGAGTTTAGTAGTTTATGCCATTTTTGTTGCAGTAAAATCTTGTTAATCTGTGCATTTTTGGTCACTCGTACTAACGACATCCATTTTCCCATTAAGTTAGTGCTCGTTTGTTTCAACTTACTTTAAGTAACTTATAGCCTTTGATTTTAGATAAGTTAAAATTATAGTGTTTGTTTTTACTTAAATTTAATAAATTAATAAGTATAGTACAATCTCATTATTGCATTAGACAATTGCTTGGTTTTTTGTAAAGACACTAACTATTTTAGTTTAAAGAGATACTCATTTCAATTCCTTTTGTCTATGTTTGTGTCTTTCTACTCGTACTCCCTACGCGTTTTTTTGTAATAAACGGAAAGTTATTTGGCACTGATCGTAAGTGCCAGTGGTACTTGTTGGTCCCAAAGACACAACAAGGGTATGAAAAGAAGGCTAGAAGGGGGGTGAATAGCCTACTTAAAATTTCAACAATTTTTCAAAATTCAACCTTATGCTTGCAACTTGAATTCTGCGGTCAATGATAAACCACGCGGTCAAGTGTAATATGCACAATGAAAGTTTTTGATAAAAAGTGTTTTAGTTGATTTTGGGTAAAAAAAAATGCGGTAGATTAGAAGTGCGGTAGGTCGTATGCGGTAGATTGAGTATGGTAGTTTGAGAGATTGAAAATAAGTGTCTTGGAAATTTGGCAAATGATAAGTTAGTCAGATTTTTAACTTAGGCAATGAGGGAAACACAAACACAATTCACAATAGTTTGAATATCTGTAAAGATTAAACACTAAATGACAAGCAATATTAATGTGAACAATAAGACCAATATGAACAAGACTTAAAAGTAAATTTGCAGAATGTAAAGAGCAATAAGTAAATGGCACAATGATTTGGAAATGTTCGATTTGTTAAAAGATCTACATCCTTTACCAAGATGGTCAGTCTTGGATTTTGAATGGAGGCTTATATTGATTCTTCCTTGAGTACATATTACAGAGATGAAGTACTGAATCAATACCTATTTTCTATGAAGAACAAATCCTAGACTTTGACCAGTGTATCCCTAATGATGCAATCTATGTGATTGATCAATCGGGGGTGAGTGTGTGTATTAAGAATCAAAAGCTCTTTTAAATCTAAATGATTTAGAGCCTAATGAATCTTTAGTGTTGAGGCTTGAGATTTGCTGGGCTTGAATGTTGCTGGAGATTTGTTGAAGATTTGAAGGTTGAGTGCTTGAAGATTCGAAGGATTCTGGAAATCTTTGAATGTGGTCTTCAATCGCCAAGAATTTCAACAACAATTTCTCTCTTGGAATTTCAGCTTGTTTTCAGTGAAGAACACAAGGACTATTTATATCCTTGAGTGAGAAAGTAGACGTTTGAAATCTTGGGAACCAAGTTTGGAGGACAATGAGCTGTTGAAATCTGACTGGAGCTCAGTCTGAGTTGTCCGTTTGTTGCAGAGGGTAGTGGTCCAACTGTACTATCGTAACTGTTGGATGACAGTCGTATTCAAATTTGAAATTTGAATTTTGCAACGTTCTAAACTAACCAGGGGTTTTGGACACTAGCTTAACCATGGTTAATGTGAACCAAAATTGATCACCTTGAACTTCGCTCTTTTGCGGCAAGTTCAATCATGTGGTATCTTATTTCGTGCGGCAGACTTGTACATGCGGTAGACTAAGGCAGGTGGTAGAACATGCGGTAAGCATATGATGCGGCAGACAGGGTTTTGACTGCATATCTCTAGATTTGAAGAATTAAGGGTCCTAATCTACTAAGCCTATAAATTAAAAGGGACTTTCTAAATGAAGTACAAGTACTTTTTACAATATATCCTAAAGTTCACAAAATAGAAATTAGGTTATGAGATCAATCAAATTAAGGTAATAGGAGTGGTTTATAATAAGCATACCCAACAATCTCCCCCTATTTGATTGATACCATTACCTACTATAACAAAGGCTAATTCATTGTACTTAGTGAAAACATGTTTCTAGAGATTAATTTTATTAAGTTCATGCCCCAAGTCAATCTACACACTTTAAGCGAATGTCATATATTTCTATCATCCTATAAAGAAAACAAAAGTACTAAGCCTAAAAGATAGAAATAAGTTTGAGACATTTCAAGAGAAATAAGCATGGTGAAAATAGAATGCATCAAACAATCATTCAACCATACTCCATAAGTTAATCATTCAAGCAATGGAGTACAAAAGAGTAAATGTTTCAATTTATAAACCTAAAATAAAACAGTCATAAATATAAATAGTTTTGAAAGTTAAACAAATAAACAAAAGTTTAATCTATCATCTGCGGTAGGTTCACATGCGGTCAACATTAATAAAGTCATTTTATGGGGAGTTCTGAGAGAATGGAAAAAGATAGGAGGGAAGGGATAATCCAGGAATCATAATTGGAACATCAATCCCATCTTCTTCAGGGGCATCTTCACCTTGAGCAAGAACATTCCCATGACCTTCCTGATTAGCTGCTCTGTTAAGTCTGTTCATCACAATGTTGACTATATTTGATAGGAGATCAATGCATTGAGTCTGAACTTTCATGATTGCGGTCATCGCGTTTATCTTTAGCATGAACTTATCTGCTACAGCCATCAAAGATGCATTGGTATGAGTGATGATGTGCTCTTTGATCGATGATTTGACTTTACCTAGCTCCTCTTTCACTTCAAGTTTTTCCTGGCTTATGGCTCTTGATAGTTCTTTGCCAGCTCCCTCTACTCCCTTAACAACACTCTGACTGATTGATTCAGTTTGCATGCGAAGTGCTTCCTTTAGTTCCAAGAAAGTGAAGGGTACAGCAGGTGCAGCAGAACTAGAGCTCGTGTTTCCTGCAAGTGTATCTCTGATTTACTTTGTTATAAATTCACTCTCCCCCTTAATGGTTGAAATCAAGTGAGAGGGAAGTGTGGTAATGTCCTGGCGGAGTGAGGCTTGATCAATTTTGACCTCAATAAGTTCTTCTCGAAGAGCAACCATACCTGACACTAAAGCAGAAACATGATTTTGTGTGTCAGCTTGCATTTGGTTAAGAAGCTTGATTGCGGCAAGGAGTTCAGGAGTGGATTGTGCGGTAGGCTCAAGTAGTGTGGTAGAGCTAGGGATTGCGGCAGAGGGAATGCTGTGCTCTTGTTCCTTAATAGTTTCAGCAATCTGTTCACCATCATGAGTGTCATCCACCTTATCTGCATCTTTGTGTATGTCAGAACTTTCAACAAAGTGATCATCTTTTTCAACATGTTCTTTTCAGTTCCATCCACACTCATAGCCTTTACACTCGCAGTCTTTTCACTTGCGGTAGAACTGGCTTCTTTGTCTTCTTCCTCTAAGCTTTTATCCACCAGACCTATGTCAGTAGGCTTTTGACTGACAACCTCAGCCCCATGATTATCATAACTCATCATCATCAACATTCTTATTTTCATTCTCATCATCCTCATTCTTATCATCCTCATCATCATTCTCATCATCACTGAGCTCTCCTGTTTTAAGATTTCCTCAATATCTTCTGGGCGTGCATCCAAAATGAATCACTTGGAAAGTAAGGGAGGAGCAATACCAATATCTTCATCTGAGTCAAAAACAAGGGAATTGACTTTAAGAGATAGTTGTTTGGTGACCTTGGATTTTTTGACCTTTTTTACTGGGCTAGTGGTGTGAGATCTCTTCTTCACTATCGTTTCCCCCTGACTTGTTACAGATTTAGATGGAAGAGAGGGCTTGGGTTTTGAGGCAGAGGATATGGTAGGTTTGGAAGGAATGTAGGGTTGTTTCAGTGGCACGGTAGATTGAGACTTGGATGGTTTTGGTTTTGGGTTAGGTTTTGGGAACTTGTTTGGATATGGTAGGAACAACTGGTGTGGTAGGATCAACTGGTGCGGTAAGCTTATGCCAGTAGAAGTGGGTTTGGATTTCTTCACAATCTTATCAACGTGCACATCGATTTTCTCCTTACCTTTGATTGAGGTAGGAATATAGGAGGTTGTAATGCCCTTACCCTTCACCTTTGCCTTCAGTGTGGAAGCTTTAAGTTTTTCCCTTTCAAAATCCTCAGCCTCATCATCACTTATAATATTTTCACCCACGTTGGTTGACCGCGTTTGGTATACCTAGGAGGGACACACTTCTCAACAGGGTCTTTGAGAAGGTATTTCCTATACATATCATCACCAAAATTGTTGCGGTAGTTGGTTCGTATGGATTTGCGGTAGAAGTCTTTTGTGGTAGGGATCACGACCTTATACTTCTTGTTCTTCTCAAATTCTTGATTCTAATTATATGGATCATCATGTAGGAAATCAACCTACTGTTGGTTCTGTATTTCCTTTCTCCTTCTTCTTCGGCATCATTTTAGGAGAGGATGTTGGCAACCAAGACATCATAAATGATTTTACCCCAATCCAGTTTCTTCCCGAGGTAGATGGCTGCACAGATCATCCATTGGGTATTGTTGAAGTTGGCATGGTTTCCAGTTTTGCACATAATGCATGATCCACCAAGTGGCCTATGTGGTACATGATCTCACCAACATCTTTCCTGTTGATTTTCAAGATATCAGTGGTCTTAGTTAACTTCTTGGCAAGACTAAGAGATTCCTCCTTTGAAAATGGTTCAGGACCATTCTTATCCATCTTGATTGCCAAGGCATGAGCCAAGTCACTTGCATCAAATGACATTGGAATGCCCATGACAGACGCCTTGATGAAGTTTGGGTGAGATGAGGGATCATCTGAGCTTTCCATTTCCACGGTTGTGCTAAAGAATTCATCCACGAAAGCTGGTAGATGATAATCTTGTTGAAGAGTAAACAATGGAAGAATGCCGAATTTGTTGAGTCTAGCAAGAATGTTGTAGCCAATGACATCTAGCTTGATATCTTCTAGATCCAATACAATCCCAGGAATAAAGTGAATTAAGTCCTAAAATAAAACAAATACAAAGTTTAGGATTAATAAGGAAAGTGCGGTCACTTGACTAAGTGATGATACGGCAAGAAGGCATGATCAAGTGATGCATGGTAGAGAGGGAATGCGGTAAGATGGCATGGGGTCAAGGTTACTGTAGATACCCCGGAAGAGCCCACTACTTGGCTAGAGTGGTGGATGGATCCTAGGATGTATATTTGATTTTAATTGTTAGAGTTGCCACCTATGTTATTAAGGGAACATAAGAAAAACCTAAGAAATAGCCTAATTTATGTACAAAACCAGAGATTCGGGAAGAGAAGGGTTCGGGGGTTAGGTGACGGAGTGGGAAGTACTTAAACACCCACTCCGCCCCGCTTACGCGGGTCTTGCTACTAAAGGTGTTCTAATGCTAAAAAGTTCTTCTTTTATTGATATAAAAAACGTGCTAACAATTATAAAGTAAAGAAAAGAGGAATTGCAAAGGGAAATAAAAGAGAATTGTTTTATTGATTAATTTAAGCTAAAGATTACATGTCAAACAATTACATTAAGAGATGAATGGTAAATTAAAATGGAGTTGGAATGTAGGGAGATAACCTTAACTAACTTCAATATGTGAAGTAGTCATGTTGGTCATGTCCCATTTGATGGGGATTGCATACATTAAGAAAACATGTAAAATAGAAGAAGAAAGGATAAAGTACCTTTTAGAAAATAAGAACTTCAAATCTTGACTTGGAGATGGAGTTGTTGTAGAGAAATTGTGTGCAACACTTTGTGTAGTGTTTTTGTAGAGAGAAGCCTTCTTGGTGAAGAAATTGGTGTAGAGAGAATTTTGTAGAGTTTTGTGTCTAAGAAGTGGTGTCCCAAGTCCAAGAACTTGTGTATAGTTTTTGTAGAGAAGGGAAGTTGGGTCCTTTTCTAAGGTAAAAAAGAGGGGTTTAAATAGGTAGGAAAGAGAGGATTTCAACCAATAAGAAAATAAATGAAAATAAATAAAAATAAATAATAAAGAGAAAATCAAATAATAAATAAAATAAATATTTTATTTTGATGAAAAATGCAAAGAATATGGGATTGGGAGTTATGGAATAAGGGGGATGAATGTGTATGTAAAAAGAGGTTTTTGTGATCAAGAAAAAGGAGGGAAAAGATTGCAATCCGTAACTGCCATAATGGGAGGCATGCGCTTCCTGCTTTGACCGCGAGGGGCGCGCGCATCCTGTAGGCAATTCCAGAGGCGCTCGCGGGTGAAAATGACAGAATGACTCCAAAGTTAACTCCGTTATGCAGTTTAGTCCAAAACTAACGGAATCAGTTAGGAACTTAACCGAAGTGACAGAAATTAACGAAAACAAGTTAAATAAAAATATTATGTATGCAATCGGGGTGAGAGGTCTAAGGCGTGGTGTCTACAGAGCCCCTCGGCGACGTGGATTGCAAAGCAAAACGCGTCGACGAAATAAAGACAACCGCCAAGGACATCGACAAAGAAAAAGAAAGAAAAGAAAGCAAAGACTCAATAAGAGCAGGAATTTAAAATTGCGAGGGATAGAGGTGCGCTCCTTGTGTAAGCGACTTTTTCTGATAGAAGAGATGTAGTAATATGAATCCGTTTGTGAATCCATTTGCTGAACCCGTTTGTGAGTCCGTTGGTCGGATCCGTTTGTGAATCCGTTGGTTGAATCCGTTTGTGAATTCATTGGTCGAATCCATTTGTGAATCCGATGGTTGAGTCCATTTCTGAACCCGTTGCTGAATTCGTTTGTGAATCCATTGGTCGAATCCGTTTATGAATCCGAAGGCTGAGTCTGTTTGTGAACCCGTTGCTGAATCCGTTTGTGAATCCATTGGTCGAATCCGTTTGTGAATCCGATGGATGAGTCCGTTTGTGAACCCGTTGCTGAATCCGTTTGTGAATCCGTTTGATGAATCCGTTTGATGAATCTGTTTGTGAATCCATTGAATGTGTCCGTTTGTGAACTCGTTTGATGAATCCGTTTGTGAATCCGCTTGATGAATCCGTTTGTGAATCCATTGGATGAGTCCGTTTGTGAACCCGTTTAACGAATTCGTTTGTGAATCCGCTTGATGAATCCCTTTCTGAATCCATTAAATGAGTCCATTTTGGAACCCTTTGCTAAATGCTTGTACATGTGTTAGTACCCGATCTGAAGTTAGAGGACTTCTTAGACGTTTAGGAGCCTCCGAGGACATTTTAGGCAATAAAAACCTGACAGGGACCTATCCGACAGCTTTCCAGAGTTCTAGATGGACGAAATCAGTTATAGGTCGAATTCTGTCAGGATAATGACCTAATCTCGAGAACAAACTGATAAGATCTCATCGATATCTAGATAACCATGCGATCCGGAAAGACTGGCCACGCGGCCAGTCTTGGCGTTTGTCGCGCGGCCACTTCTGCTGGTCCAAATCCCCTATAAATAGGTGCCTCCAACCCCAGGAATCGATAACGAATTCATTCTTCGAGTTTCAGAGTCAAAACTAACGGAGAAAATCTAAGTTTAAGCCTTTCTGGCATCCTCGAAGCCTCTTCGAATCTTCAAGGAGCTTCAATCATAGTTCTTGCTGATCAAGGTAAGTCTCCTAACCCTTTTTATTATGTTCTCGTTACGTTCATAGGCTAGATCTATTTTATGCATGTTTTCATTATGTTTATGCATCCATATTCATATGTTCTTCATGTTCTTAGCCTAAGTTCATAATAAATGCCATAACTAGGGTAGCGATCTTCATGCTTATGTGTTCATTCATATGTATTCATGATATTCTTATTATTATGCTAGATCTAAGTCTCATACATACATGATATGCTAGATCTAGGATTGTAATCCCTATTTATGTGCACATGCCATAGCCAATGATGATCCTAGGGTTTCATCAAACCCTAATATGATCTAGGAACTACTTCTAAGTCTAATTTTCCCCCTCTATATGCATGATCCCGCTTCATCTCTCCCCATTCTAATTCATCAATGAACTACACCGACCTGAGCTTCTCATGATGAAAAGAATGTAGGCAATCTTCGGATCCGGTCTGAAACACTAACACACACACACATTGATCATGATAGAAAGACCGATTCGTCGGGCAATAGGAGTGATAACATGAATATTCTTCTCTTATTGTAATTTGACCCCCGAACCCTATTATTCTCATAAATGGTTTTCTCAATGTTTTAACAACAAATAAAACAACGTGGCAACTCTCAATTTTCAACCTCACGTATTCACAGTGGTGACTCTGCTGGGGACTTGTTTTCGAAAAACCTTTTTTCAAAACTTAAGAGGGTCTAACTTTCATTAACTTCATGATTTTATGTGTGTTCTAACTGCCCCGTACTCCTCTTTCCTGTAAAATTGCTTCTAACGATTTCCTGCAGGTTTGTGTGTTCATAGTATGTTTCGATCTTCTAGATCTGTTCTATTATGTCCGTTTCATGCTTAAATACTGTTATTATGAATTGTTATGCTAGTAGACTCCTCTCTTGCATTTCATATCATCATAAAATACGTAATCAAATGGCATACTACCACTAGTCCGTGTCACAATGCATACCCTACTGGATACTCCGCTGAGTGCACAAATTTTGGTGATCCTGTCGCCTCTATCTTCGTGGCACCCGGGCTATCTAACTCACCGTTTTCACTTGTGAGGCGGTTGAGGTTAATCCTTGTTCGTTTCTAAACCATGCACCTTGATCGAGTTAAGAACACTCATCAAAAACAAGTAACCTTAACTAAAATCATTCATCATGTTGTGTGTGTCTACCCTAGGTCAACTCTAGTTAAACCTTAGACCCGTCTAGGTCAACCTAGTCTACCCTAGATCAACTCTAGTCAAACCTCGACCCATCTAGGTCAACCCGACATCTTGACCCATCTAGGTCAACCCATCACCTCGACCTATCTAGGTCAAACCGTCATCCTCGACCCATCTAGGTCAAACCGTTACCTTAACCCGTCTAGGTCAACCTAGACTACCTTAGGTCAACCTAGTCAACCTTTGACCTTTCTAGTTCAAATTATCTACCACAGTTTCGTCTAGATCCACCCATCTAGGTCAACCTATCACCTTGACTCGCTTAGGTTAACCGTACCTCAACCAATCTAGGTCAACCCGCCATCTAGGTCAATCCTTCATCTTGACCCCACCTTTAGTCAAGCTAACCGATCTTAGACGATCTACCTCTTGGTTTACCTATGTCCAACCTTGCCCGACTCACTTAAGTCAAAAACCACCCTTACCTAGGGTCCCTCTACCTATACCTAACCAAGGACCGAGTCATCTCCCCTTACTTTTGGACCTCTACGGTCATCTTCTATTACTCATGGTTTTCAAAATCACTGACCTCTTACGGTCACTATCTCACTTATTTTACTAACCTGAACTACGGTGACCTAAGCCTCTCATTATGTGGGATCTCTCCCGTATGGTAAGGGGAATGTAGGCAGCTCCAGCCCGGTCAAACTTTTAGTCTTTTCATTCAAAGAACATTTCAAAAAATACGGAGATCGAGTCTTTTCATAAAAAAAAATAATTTATAAACGATGCCTTGTCATTAATTATAAGTCTAATCTAATTCAAAGACTTAAACTTCTCCACCAACCACTACAGAATCCTGCATCATGTCTGCCGAAGGGATCAACACAGTCACAACCAAAGCTACCACCCAAGGTCTCGAAGCAACTCTCCACCCCAACACCGCTCTCAATGAGCAAATAGCCCACTTCAATGCCATCCTCAACGAGCAAGCGGTCCATCTTAACACTGCTCTCAACAAGCAAGAAACCTTCTACGAGACCATCCTCAACAAGCAAGTAGCCCACTATGAGACTATCTTCAAGGAACAAGCAACCCTCTCCCAAACTCTTCTCGATGAACAAGAAGCCTTCTTCGAGACTGTTCTCCTCAAGCGAACAGACCGCTTCCAGAAGGTGGTGTACAAAGCTCTAAAGGACACCGAGGAACATCTCCGGTCCGACATTTATGGCATCTATGAGTACCTCAATCGCACTCTCCCTCATGCTCAGTTTCGACACCCATACACTCCTCAAATGTATGGTCCACCACAGACTCTCCCCGTTGGAATTCCTTCTATGACTACTCATCATCAAATACCGGTGCCTAAACTACCCTTCAAGATGGTCTGTGACAAGAAAGACGAGCGCGAGTTCGATGATTTGGGTATGCCGCTAGACAAATGCTTCAAAAGTCTAATTCAAGCCGGCAAGTTGTCTCCTCTACTCAACTACAAACCGCTCAATGTAAGACAAGACTTGGATCCCTCCAAATACTGCAAGTATCACCAATACGTTGGACATAACACCGAGAACTGTATCCAACTGAAAAAGGAGATCCAAAGCCTCATTGATAGTGGAGCCATCATCCGCCAAGGGAACAAATGGGCATAGAAGAAGAAGGCGTTACACCGGGGCTACCTCCTCCTAAAAAAAAAAAAAGTCTTTCAGTCTTCGTAGGTTCTAAAGAGTCTTTTAGTCAAAGTCCACCTCGGACATAAGTCTTTTACTTCTTACTAGCAAAAGTCCACTTTAGACATTAGTTAGATTTTTAAAGTCCACCTCGGACTAGTCTATTTGAGTCTTTAATAAAAGAGTCTTTATTTCTTTTCTCTCTAGACTTGAGACATAATCTTGCAATATACATCAACTCCATGAAAGTTGTATTAATCTTAATTGACAATTGATTGCTATATCTTTATATGACGAATTAATCGCAAATATATTCATTAATAAAGACTCATTAAAAGGTAAATGGACCCACAAACCATCATACATAACTTAACAAACAATTAGTCTCAAAATAACAAACGCTTTGATCAATCGAATTGTTTTCTCTTTTCTATATGCCCTCTCTAAACCTACCCTCATACATATACCATCCTCGTGTACACCCACTGTGTGCACCCTCTATATACTCCACTTGTGTACACCCACTGTGTACACTCTATTCCCCTTTGTGTACACCCACTGTGTGCACTCTTCATATATACCCTCCTTGTGTACACCCACTGTGTACACTCTATATACATATATATACTCCACTCGTGTACACTCACTGTGTACACTCTATATACTTATATTCCCCTTGTGTACACCCACTGTGTACACCTGCTAAATACTCCCCATATATACTTCCACCTTTACGTGAAGAAGACGACGACCGCAAGCGTCCGTGCAATCACAAAGGCTGTCCGTTCCAGTCGCGACTACAACATGAAGATGCACTGGGGCTGTCTGTCCTCCTCGACGATGTCAATGAAATGCAAGGGGCTATTCAAACCCCCTCCACGAGTTCTACCTCCCCAAAGGCGAAAAGCTAAATGCAAGGGGCTCATCTTGCCCCACGTTTCAATATGTAATTATATATATATAAAAAAAGCTCGCTAGGTCGAAACCCACAACGGGCGGCTTAGGCAAAAATTAGAGCAAAAGCACAAAAAAGAAGCCCGCTAGGTTGAAAACCCACAAGGGCGGCCTAGGCAAAAATAATGGTGTTCACAAAGAAGTAAATCAATGCAAAGAAAAATAGAAGGGGCTATCATCATAGAAAAGTAAAAGTCCCACTTTCTTTTCACTTCTTATTTTCCTATTTTTCTTTCTTTTCAAAAGAATCCGACTCAACTCGACGGCAGCAGTCCAAAGCAATAATGGAACAGACCACCACTCAAACTCGGTATTATCATCAGCCGGATCATCCTCGAACTACGCGGACCTGAGCCTCTCACACCAAGAGGAACGTAGGCAACTCCCTGGTCCGGTCCACAAAATATATACAACCCACCTCGAGCTAACTTTCATTCTTTTCTCTCTTCCCCATACACCATAATTTCTATTCTATTTCTCGATTATTCAAGGCGTTTATTATTTCGAGACTACTTGTCTAAAACATTACCATAAGATACGTAACTAATCAACGAGGTCCATTCTCGAGCAATCAAAAGACAATTCTGAATAAAACAATTTTCAAATGTCTCGACAAGTCTTCTGTTCTACAATCTAGGAAAGAGCTAAACACTTACTTTCTGTCAAGCAGGGGATTCCTTCCTTTTATACACATACTTCCTGTAAGGTCTAAATGAGAGAACTCCTTCTCTCGTTCTCTCTTTCTCTCCTCTCACCATGACAAAAGGCTCCTGCAAGTCGTCTGTACAATTCTGTCTTTTTATTTATTTTCGAGTCGACTGGAAATTAAAAAAAAAAAAAAAAAAAAAAAAACGACGCTAAAAGAATATACCCACCTAGATTGAAAACCCTTAAGGGCGGTCTAGAGAAAAATAGGGTGCGTCTAAAAGGAGGTAGCATTCCCCCACCTTATTCCCTCACCAAACTAGGGCTACCCTAAAGGAATTAGGCCGAGTACTGATCTTTCCCCGCAGAAGGTCATCTCTCTCCATCAAAGCTCAACATGGATGACCTCTTTCTAATGCCCTCACCAAACTGGAGCTGCCCCAATGCAACCGGACTGACTACCGATGCTCCAACGACATCACTGTCCAACAAGGCTACTCCCCACATAAAGTCATCTCTCTCCATCGAAGCTCAACATGGATGACCTCTTTCTAATACCCTCACCAAACTGGGGCTATCCCATTGGAATTGGACCAACTACCGATGCGCCAACAGGATCACTCTCCACGAAGTCAGACATGGTTCACCTCTCTCAAGTACTCCCATTCAAACTGGGGCTTCACCAATCTAAGTTAAGTCAACTGCTTGACTACTCGAGATCACCAGCGACTCGATGAAATCTCACTCACCCGAAGGGCTACCCTAATCAACAAACCTAGCGAAGGACAAGTACTTGAATTAATTAGACTGTAATTAATTATAAGGCATCTTTATAAATTCGTTACCTTTTCAAAGTGTTTTCTATCACGACACGTTATTTATAAAAACCCGCACACTCGGTCTCTACTAATTTATAAATTGTCTTTTATCTCGTCTCCGTGACGTCCTAACTGACTCGGTCCTACACCATTTACCCTACAACTTAGGACAACCTTGGGTCCCGCATCTCGCCTCCCATAGGTCTAAAGCCCTAAATCTCCTTTAGGCAGCAGTTTCTGAACTCAACTAGGGTACCCTTAGCCTGTATAATGCGCTCCTAGTCAGTCTACAGGCTATTTACATGCCATTTACTTACTATCTACGTGCTACACGTTATTTACATGCTACTTGGTACTCTACGTGTTGCATGCTACTATATATAGTACATAATAGAAATGTTTATACAGTCATCCATCAATATATACTATGCTACTGTCTGTGCTCTACGCTAACAAAATACAGAACCTAAGAAGCCGATCCACTAGCATCGCCTCGAGTCCTCTTCCGAGGATGTCCGCCCGGAGCACCATTGTCATCACTGAAAGGAGGAGAACCACCGCATTCTGCCACCTTGCGAAGACTCTTTGCCAACTTCTTGTGTAAACTCCGAACCACCGACCGTTGGTCGGCCTCACGGCGTGTCATAGTCTCATATGTCCGAGGAGTCACCTAGACCAAGGCAGCACAAGTGTGTCAACATAGTCCGAACTAGAGGATTACTAAAGACAGAAGTGGGATAAAAGAAAGGGTAAGGTACATACACTGACATGACCCGCCGGGATCTGAAACTCCAGAGCTACCTCACTCTCCTCATGTCGCACCCACTAAGTGTAACATCCCAAATTTTCAGAGTAAAATAATATCTTTTAAATAAACAACATCCGTCCCCAAACTCGGGAAACAACGGTCTTAAACCATAATTCAAACATCAACGGCTAGTCATAACCAACATTTAAAAGTAAACATTACTAAATTGTCTTTCTTAAATCTAACGGCTAGTCATAACCGTCCATAAACCTCTTGTCATCAAGGATCTTCAAACTTTACCTTATCAACCATCTCCTTGTCCCTTGGAATCCTTCACCTACTTATTCCCTGAAGAACAATAATTATGGAAGGGGTGAGCGAACAATGCTCAGTAAGTTCATACGGGATCTCTCCGGGTTCTAGGGAGAGATGACCGGAAGAACGAAACAACAATAATATTTTTAAAGATAAGCTTTCATAAAATATCAAGTTAACCGTTAAGTTCGAGACATTTAACCATTAACTTTTCAATACGAATGTGGCATTTACTTTCAAGTCCGTCAATTCCAAGATAACGTCACCATTTCAGGTGCAATGCCTGATCATGGCATTTAAGTAAGATTTATCATGATAATCAAGCACTTCAATAAGCAGTATAAAAGTCTAGTTCTTTTTCATTTCAACTAGATTAACCTACTTAGTCCTTTTCATATCAGACTAAGCGAACGTCTATACCAAATTAAGATATAGCAAAGTTTCAACACGTCTATACCAAATTAAGATATAGCAAGTTTCAACACGTCTATACCAAATTAAGATATAGCAAAGTTTCAACTTAGTGTCCAAGGTACGAGAACACCATACAATTTCAAAGATATTTTTGGTACCCATTGATTTAAAACATGTCAAGGGGTAGGAACATTCAAAAGGCGTTCACAACTTTTAAGAATTCAAAATGTTACCGCTACATGGTAACTACTCATGAAAGAAATTCAAGGAATCCTACACCAAAGGATAGAGACAATCAAAAGCTAGGATCGTAATCCCTTACCTTAGCTCGCGTTATTTTCCTTTGCAAGGTCACGTGCACAATCTACAAACACGCAATAAGACTTTCTTAGGAACATGAATTACTTAAATTCCCGTCCCCATTATACTTTATTTTATCTTGTTAACCTTATGAGTCATTCTCTTTAACTCCTTTAGGTTACTATCCAATCTAGGGTTTGTACTATCCCTAATATTTGTTCCCCAATATACCCTTTTAGGTTTACCAAATTACCCCTAGGGTTTCATAGTTTCTATTCTCCATCATCGCGTTTTAGTATTCAATTACTCACGCCAATTCACTATTCACAGCCTTGTAAATTACTATTCACAGCCTTGTAAAAATACCATTCACAACACGTCAATTCACTATTCACAGCCTTGTAAATTACTATTCACAGCTTTGTAAAATACTATTCACAGCACGCATAAAACGCATACACTGGAACACCTTCTCAACACACACAAAACACACGCGCGCACATTGCCACTCACACGCACACACAACACACGCTGCACACCCACTGCCATCACACACGCACACACTACAGCACACACACACGCACAACACAGCACATACACACACCCGCACATGCAATACTCATCATCTTCACTTCATAATCCTTAATTCGTAAACCCTAATTCTTCTTTCTAGGGTTAGGGTTTTAGTTCAATAATCCCCAATTCACTAAACCAAAAAAATTTACGAAGGAATTGAAACTAGGGCGTAGGATTTTACCTTGATCCGATCACCCCTCTCTTTTCTTTCTCTTCTTCCTTCTTTCTTCTTCCTCTTCTCCTGCGGCTCCTCTGTCCGCCGCCCTCCCTCTCACTCCTTACCGTTTTCTTTTTCTTACTTACGGTAGGTAATAATTAGGCTAGGGTAATTAGGAGAGTATATATATAGTTTAGAGTTTCTAATTCCCCAATTAAAAGGATTATAAAATCTTAATGGGTTTTAACTACTTGGGCTCGGGTTTAAGTCCAACACAAACTTAATTAATTGAGCCCAAAACGATAAAAAGAAATTTTAAAATAAATCAAAATACTCCCTCTAACCGGGTATTACACTAAGGGTTGTCATCACCGTCTATATGATCATACAGAGGGACTCCAAAAGCCCTATCAAAGGAAGGACCTGCTGGGCCCGGTGCCACCGACTCAACATGTCTCGGCCCCATCTCCGCGGTTTCTCCTCTATCACAACACGTAGACCCCCAAGGCGTGTCCGAAAAAAGTCATCATACGAGGCTCCCTCTACAATGAACTATCCAGCATCAAGGCCCTTGGTCAAACTAATCCGGTCAGACGAAGACATTGAAACAGTCATGGACCATCGAGGACCCACCGGAATCTAGTAGACACTACCTACTCCATCCTAGGCTCGTGCCTTATCACCCAAACAAAGGACATCTCCATTGCAGCCGAGCAATAGCCTCCTCTGGCCAGTCGCCTCAGTTTTCCCTATAATAAACAACTCAAAGTCTAGCTCTGCCCATGACGTCATGTATCTCGGACGGGGTCCCCTCAGAAGAGTCTTCAAACTAAGCCTAAGTGTAGTGCCGAGAGGTCTCGTCCCCCTACACCTGCAACTTGGCGACCATCAACACATAACAAGGTCATCAACAAGAAGAGACTGAATCCAGAAACAGACAAAGAATGGTTCATACCTCCAAGGCAAAGTATAAGCAGTCGACTGACTCCAACTGAGACCAACAACTCCAATCTAAAGAACGGTACAACTCCGTCAAACCCGTCAAGCAAGTCTTCTCACTACATCCAAATCCACTGGGCATCTCCAAGGCAAAGTATAAGCAGTGCCATGAACAGATCGGTACTCTTGAACAACTCTCCCTGGCCAGACAAGCTCTCAAAGAACGCTCCCAAGTCGATGGCCCGTACCTTGATCTCTACAGTCTCTGGGATCCTCTCCCACAAGCTATGCACAATGCTACGCAAGCCCCTCAACTTCAAGGGCGGCAATACAACCTGCAATCACAGACAGGTATACACAGCAAAGGTACGCAATCAATCTAGCAATTCACTTTATATTGCATGTACATATATGAATTGTGGCGCTAGGACAAATCCCCAAAATTCCCAACATCTCACAATCAAAACCCCAGTCTACCTAGGACAACTCAAAACAAGTCCAAAACATTTCGATAATTAACGGAAAAAAATATAACTTCATCCAAAATAAACTTTCTCAATGAAACACTAATGTACATTACACTCTAAAGTCAAACAACACAAAAAGCACTTTTAACAAAGTTAACCAAGTCAAAAATCGGTCAAAGATTACAACATTTTCGGACCAAAAATTTCTTAACACGAAAATTGTGTTTTTTAACAAAACCACCAAAATCAAAATAAATCAATCAACTTGGGTCTAAATCTAAAAGTTTTATGAAAACCCCAATTTAAGGTCACTAAACCCTAAGTACAAAATCAATTAACCAAACCCCGTAACTTTGGGTAACTCACAATCAAACCTTCTCAATTCGAAGTAATTAACAAACAAACCTCCTCAATTCGAAGTAATTAAACCTTCTCGTTCAAAGTAATTAACAATCAAACCTTCTCGTTCAAAGTAATTAACAATCAAACCCTTCATTCAAGGTAAATTACAGTCAAATCACTCACTTAAAGCAACTTACAACTAAGTCCCTTGTATTCTACATTTAATTCACTCGAACCCCATATCTTAGGTAATTTGCAAACAAAGCACCTCAACTTAACACCATCCAAATCCAAACCCCATACCTTGGGTAATTAACAACCAAACCTTCTTGTTCGAAGTAATTAACAATCAAACCTTCTCGTTCGAAGCAATTAACAATCAAACCTTCTCATTCGAAGTAACTTACATTCAAAATCCTCTAACGTCAACATTCTTAAATCCCGAACTTGGGTAATTCACAATAACAACTCTTACAAATCAACAAGAATTAACAATCAAAATCTTTACAATCAAAGTAAAATACAAATAAACCCCGAACTTGGGTAATTCGCAATATACACTCAAAACCCCAAACTATGGGTAAAATACTACAAAATTCACTTAACCCCAAATGTTGGGAAATTTACATCCAAAATCATCTCTAACATAAAACAATAAACGCTCAAACCCTTGACTATAAGTAATTTCACTCAAACTTCTCAATACTCAAAACCTAAACAAAAGGTATCTTACACCAGCAAGTTCCAAATCGGCCCGGAAGGCCTCCAAACTTCCAAATAAATCTATAATTAAAGGTCGGAAACCTCCTTAAACCCTAAAGATTATAAATTGAAGGTCAGAAACCTCCGTAAACCCTAATCCTTAAAATCAGTCTATAATTAAAGGTCGGAAACCTCCGTAAACCCTAATCCTTAAAATCAATCTATAATTAAAGGTCGGAAACCTCCTTAAGCCCTAAAGATTATAAATTGAAAGTCGGAAACCTCCGTCAACCCTAATTTCCAAAAAAAATCAAAATGGCCTAGGAAGGCTTCAAATTTTCCAAAATGGCCTAGGAAGGCTTTAAATTTTCCAAAATGGCTTAGGAAGGCTTCAAATTTTCCAAAAGGGCCTAGGAAGGCTTCAAATTTCCCAAAGTGGCTTAGGAAGGCTTCAAATTTTCCAAAATGGCCTAGGAAGGCTTCAAATTTTCCAAAAATTTAATAACCAAATCAATTTACAATTAAAGGTCGGAACCTCCTTAAACCCTAAAGATTATAAATTGAAGGTCGGAACCTACGTAAGCCCTAAACCTCCAAGATCAGTCTATTATGCGATTACGTGTGCTCTATAGGAAGTTAGAATTCATCCATAATTTTGTTCTCGATTCTTTAAACTTCTTATCGAACCGTGGATATGGCCTTCCCTCCTTTCCCCAATAGAGTCCATCCGCAACGACTTTATTGCTTCACAGATGTTTGTCGATCTCAAGCGGAAAGACAATGTCTCATTTCTTTTTTGCATTTCCTCCCCAGTAGGGTCCACGCGACTTTATTGTCTGACGAATGCTTGATTATCCCCAGTGAAAGATGGCGTCTCGTTTCTTTCTTTCCCCATAGGTATCAAACTACGACTGGCTTGATTCCACTTGGATACGTAGGTAGCCTGACTTAGGTTCAGCTGTTCGACCAACTTGGTCACCTTTCTTACCTTCTCTCCCCCGATTTGAGACACTTGTTTCAGATCGGTTCCTTTCTTAATCGATGACCCTCCATGCCTTGCAAGAAGCGTCACCGAGGGGCTACTGTTAGTACCCGATCTGAAGTTAGACGACTTCTTAGACGTGTAGGAACCTCTGAGGACATTTTAGGCAATAAAAACCTAATAGGGACCTATCCGACAGCTTTCCAGAGTTCTAGATGGACGAAATCAGTTATAGGTCGAATTCTATCAGGGTAATGACCTAATCCCGAGAACAAACTGATAAGATCTCATCGATATCTAGATAACCACGCGATCCGAAAAGACTGGCCACGCGGCCAGTCTTGGCGTTTACTGCGCGGCCACTTCTGCTGGTCCAAATCCCCTATAAATAGGTGCCTCAAACCCCAAGAATCGATAATGAATTCATTCTGCGAATTTCAGAGTCAAAACTGACAGAGAAACTCTAAGTTTAAGCATTTCTGGCATCCTCGAAGCCTATTCGAATCATCAAGGAGCTTCAATCATAGTTCTTGCCAATCAAGGTAAGTCTCCTAACCTTTTTTATTATGTTCTCGTTATGTTCTTAGGCTAGATCTATTTTATGCATGTTTTCATTATGTTTATGCATCCATATTCATATGTTCTTCATGTGTTCTTCATGTTCTTAGCCTAAGTTTATAATAAATGCCATAACTAGGGTAGCGATCTTCATGCTTATGTGTTCATTCATATGTATTCATGATATTCTTATTATTATACTAGATCTAAGTCTCATACATACATGATATGCTAGATCTAGGATTGTAATCCCTATTTATGTGCACATGCCATAGCCAATAATGATCCTAGGGTTTCATCAAACCCTAATATGATCTAGGAACTACTTCTAACTCTGATCTTCCCCCTCTATATGCATGATCCCGCTTCATCTCTCCCCATTCTAATTCATCAATGAACTACACCGACCTGAGCTTCTCATGATGAGAAGAATGTAGGCAATCTTCGGATCTGGTCTCAAACACTAACACACACACATTGATCATGATAGAAAGACCGATTCGCCGGGCAATAGGAGTGATAACATGAATATTCTTCTCTTATTGTAATTTGACCCCCGAACTCTATTATTCTCATAAATGGTTTTCTCAATGTTTTAATAACAAATAAAACAACGTGGCGACTCTCGATTTTCAACCTCACGTATTCACAACCTATTATATGTATGCTTTGCAGATATATGTGCTTGTGTGAAATGGAAATTGTGCTTGTGGTGCGTTGTGATTTGAAAAGCAAAGATTTCTTGAGAGAGAGATTTTGTAAGAATGGAAAAATTGCTTTTGTGTGTGATGCGCTGAGAGCGTGAATGATGTTCATACCTTCAGTTACCATGGCCGCTTGATTCGGGATGGATTTCTGATGTTGTGGCTTTGATGAAGAATGTCCATTCTTTGGATGTTGATGGGTTGCTTCCACTTTCGATGGAGACATGATCACTTTTGAAGATGGGTTAGTCGTGCCAAAAGGCTGCCTATGTATCCCTTGTAAGGAATCAGACAATCGTAGTTCAAGAATGATGGAGAACGCTGGGGAAGAAGCTAGGAGCAAAGCAAGATAAAACACATACTTTTACGCAAGTAAGGATACAAGAAAAATAAAAATAAAAATCTTTTTGTCGTTTTTTTTTCTTTTTTAGAAAAAGAATATATACGCTTGCGAGAGAAAGATTTTTTTTAGTTCGTGGGTGAACCATTTTAACCATTGTGTGTTTGTAAAGCCAACCCAAAATCAAGTTATGTTCGATCGAAGTCCGGATTGCCTTGTTGAATTCTGTCGTTGTCGCCGTTGTGCCCAATGAAATGTGATGTCTAGCCCCAAGATATTTGTCGTTGATGGGGCCTTAAAAGACTTTCAATGCCGAGATAAGGGGTTGGTGATTGTAAAGCCCCTAGAACGCCTTTGATGTCAAACTTTGAGTGGCTCGTGAAGCCCCAAGATAAATCAGCTCTTGGCCCATTCAAATGAATCGTCTTTTGTTGTTGACGTGAGCAAGCCCCAAGATAAATCAGCTCTTGGCCCGTTTAAATGAATCGCCTTTTGTTGTTGACGTGAGAAAGATCCAAGAGAAGATTATTGATGCCAAGCTTCCCAAGAGAAGATTATTAATGCCAAGCTTCGAGAGATTGCTAAGCCCCAAATGTCATGTATTTTTTGTTTGCGAGCTTCAAAATGGTGGAATGTGAAGACCTGTCGATGTAAAGCCCCAAATTATCTTGGAATCGGCTCGGCATTGAGAGCGGATACACCATCGGGTAGGATTCTTGATAGAGATCTCCTTCTTACTCTTACTTGGGAGATGAATAGCCTCATTGTGGTCGGTACCCAAATGGCGAAAAGCTTATGTCCAAAGATGCAATAATGTCTTATGGTGTCGTCGAGGTCGCGGATGATAAGGTCTTGGTGTGATAAGGTCCCAAATGGGTATGCTTGCTTGAGTCTTCTTAATAACGGATCTTCGGATGCAACTCGTGCGGATGTAACTTGTGCGGATGCCACTCGTGCTTTTGATCTTGGAGAAGGGGGTGCTGAATTGCAGAAACATTGGGATTGGCCGTAACTCTGTTTGTGGAGTTAACATATTGGTATTTCCCGCTATAACCCTAGAGTTTAGCATATTGAATATTTTTTTCTTTTCTCTAATACTTCCTTCATAATCTCGTTGTAAGTTCTAACAAGAATCATCAAATTCATTCATAACATTGGAGCCCTGCTTTCAAACCAGAAGACCTTTTGACGTGAAGTACTGAGAGACCCTTTAAGTTTGGACCACTCCCCACATTGCATTGCATCGAGTATCATTGTCCACAAAGATTGTCAATTTCGAAACCCTAATATTGCCCTTTATTTGGATTACTGTAATGCCATAGCCCAAAAGATTGTAGGTTGCGAAGCCCCTTGAGACATTTGATGCTAAACTTATTGAGGAAGCTTCCAATGTTGCATATGACTTTGCTGAGGCCATTGTTGGGAGGTGAAGTGAATTGCTTCTTGCTGAGGGAGCCTTTTAAACTTGATTTTAGCCTCTAGTGTGCCACTATTGATTGCAAGTAGAACGAGAAAAGCATATCCTTGATTGGAGGAACATGCACGAGCACACATGACATAAAGGCTTTTCGACATTCTTCTTGAGAGACTTTGAGGATAGTCTCACACATCTTTCTTGAGCATAGCCCCATAGGGCTCATTAAACGTCGAGAGTAGCAAAAGAAGCTCTCGTTCTTGAGCCACATATCCCCTAGGGCGTCATTATTTATTGAGCAAGAGACTCGTCCTTGTGCGAGGGAACAAACATAAGAGGACATGGAAAGAGTTACTCCATTTCTCGTGAAACCTTTTGACATACTGTAGGGGCACATGCTTAGAGAAGCTTGAAAACTGAGTCACACGTTGTTGCCATTTGCTTCCCAAACCAATTGACTCACTGGGGACCATTTGTACAACATCATACCCCTCAATGATGGGCTCGTTCTCGGATGGGTCTTGGTTACCACGGGCATTCTTTCTCATGAACCCAATAATGCACATTGCAAGAACAATCTTTCTTATGCCAATAACCAAAGATAACCTTTGATTGTGCCGTATCTTGTCGAGCCTTTTACAATTCCGAAGTTGACTCGGTGGGGAATTGACTTGTTGAGGAGATTCAATGTAGAACTTGTGCGGTCGTCTTCTTTAGAGGCCGGGGATCTCCATTTCTCTTTCCCTTCTCTCTCTCACTCTCTCATTTTTTATGACGCACCCTGTTTTTTTGCCTAGACCGCCCTTTCGAGTTTTCAATCTAGCGGGCATCTCTTTTGCGTCTTCATTTTTTTTTGACTCAATTAATGAGGAAGTGTGCATTGACTCTAGCTGAGGAGATAAGAGACATGTGATTTTTCAGTGGAGACCTTTTATCACTAATGATGAGTGACATTGACTCGACTAGGGAGATAGCCCCTAGTATTGACATGTATTTTTATTTATTGAATGACTCACGAAGGCAAGTAAGTCATTAAGAGAGAAGATAAGGAAATCCCCAATTTGATTGCGAGAAACTTGGAGTATCGCTGAAAGATAAGAATCCCCTAGACTCGACAAGGAACGTGAAATGATTTCAAATCTAGGAGGTTGTTCAATCATGTGGTGATTAATTCATTGGTAAATGACTCGTACAAAGATGTCTTGACAAGTTCGAGATGAAGGCCAATCACCAAAACGCATTAGAGCTAAACATATCTTCCTTCTTGCATGAGACCGGACCCGCAGGTTGCCTACGTTCCTCCAGTGTAGAGGCTCAGGTCACCGTAGTTCTTGTGGATTCTCCTTTCGTCACGAGAATTGTTGCTTCGTCGTGATGGTTGTCGATTTTGCTTCGTCCTTCGTTGGTGGATAGAATGATGATGTTGTTGTGAACTTCTTTGAATGAGGGGGATTTTTTTTTTAATCCCCCTTTGAAACATTGCTTGATTTTTCTCCATGGTTGTAGTTCTACCTTGCTTGATGTCTTGAATTTGTCGTTGATGTCGTCGCCTTCGTCACGATGTTTAGCCTTAGGCGTTCAAGTGATGGCCTTCATTCCAAAATTCGTTTAGACATCTTTTCATCATTTTGCCAAGAATTAAATTGAACAACTTGGAATAGTGTATGAGGACAAGAATGACTTTTATTTGATAAGACCGACTCAAACTTTAACATGGGACGAGAGAAAACTTTAATGCACACATAAGAGGACTTTGACTCCATTTTTTTATTCCTATTACTAGGTAGAGAAAGAGAAACGGAGATTGTTGTTGTCGTCCTTGTCGTTGTCGTCCTTCTTGTTTCAAACCCAAGTCATTCCTTGCTTCACAATTATCTCTTCGATAAATTCACCATTGTCAATCAAATCTTGAATGACATTTCGGAGAGAGAAGCACCCTTCGGTAGTGTGGCCACTATGCTTGTGGTAGTCGCACCATTCACCATGAGCATGATTCTTCGGTATCATCTTCGACTTGTACCCTTCTAAAGGTTTGACTTTACCACTTGCCACCAAAGTTTCAAATGCTTTGGCTTGGGTCATTCTTAGGAGAGGAGTGAAAACTCGCTTGTTGGCGGCACCTTTTTGACTTTTGAGGGACAGGCCACTTGAGCATGTTTTACTGTTGACCTTTGCCTTATTGTCGGTGAATTCGTGCAGACGGGCCTTGAGTTCGGAAACCTTTTCCTCGTGAATTCTCCTCTCGAGGTCAAAACGGGCTTGCCATAAATCATCCTTGCGGCGGGCATCCTTGAAAAGTCTATCCATTTGTTCCCCCATGGCTCTTATTATGTTGAAGAGCCTTTTGTTGGACGCAGAAATGTACCCACCATTGTTGTTGTTGCCGTTGGAAGCCATTGGACCTATTGAACGAGCACAGTTGATCTTAGGATGGCCCCACAAATACCTTTTGAATAAAATAATTTATCCCACAAACAAGAAAAGGACTCAAACACATAGAGAAAAATGATTTTTTTTTTATTTACAAAGTCGGAAGGACGTAGTCCTTTTTGGAGTTTCTAGAAACAAAATAGTGGAATCGTCACACTAGTATACAGACCTTCTCGCGGTCCCATATACTCATCGGATTCCACCAAGCTTGTGATACCTACATGTGACGGGATTAAACTAAATTAATGTCATAAAGCATACATGCGGGGACGGAGTTTTATTTCGTCCATAATAACCAATTGGGGACGGAGTTTTATTTCGTCCATAATAACCACTTGTTTCTTATGGAAACAGCATGTATGATTTGATGACATTAGTTTAGGGAAATCTCGACACATGAAAACCGACTTGGTCACGGAGTGTTAGAACCTAGACTAAGAGTGTGTTGGCTTGTGCTCGGTTAAAGAGAGGCTTAAGGTCACCCCCGGCATGTAGTCATGAACTACGCCACGGGTTGAGGTTTACCGCTTCGAGAGAGTCAAGGTCGGGTGGAGCTTGAAACTCTCTAGGACGGGCCTCGACGGGTTTGGGGTTATGAACTTGTGCGACTCGATTGTGAGCAATTCATAGGAATATGTGCATGTAGTGTGAGGTCAAGCCAAGTGACAAAATATATATACATTTTTTTTTCAAAGAAAAGAAAAGAAAATAAACACATAATTACAACTTTCGAATCACCCGTGTGACCGATAAAAATAAATAGAAAATAAAAGAGGTTATGTGCAGGCCCGGTGCCCACACACTGTCATTCTGTTTTGTTTATGTGCACTGTTCTGTTTCTGAAAAATGCCCAGAAGCGCACGCATTGGGCTGCCTACTCAGGAGGCGCGCGTGTTAGGAGAAGTGGGGCAGAGGCACTCGATTCTGGGTAAAAACCTGTAAATCAGTGGGTTCAAGGGATTTCCTTAACCCTAAATAAAAATGCTTTCCCCTGCAGCAATTGTTAGCACAGAAACATGGAATTGAAGGACGAGATGAGAGGCGGACAATTCTAGTGGTGAAGGTCGGAGGCGCGCGCCTTAGGCCAAGAAGGCCAGAGGCGCACGCTTCCCACCTTTTTCCACCAGAATGCAGAAATAAGAACACCAAAAGTAAGAAACGCAAGTTTAACCCTCTAAGTAGTCCCCAGCAGAGTCGCCACTGTAGATACCCTGGGAGAGCCTACTACTTGGCTAGAGCGGTGGATGGATCCCAGGATGTCTATTTGATTTTAATTGTTAGAGTCGCCACCTATGTTATTAAGGGAACATAAGAAAAACCTAAGAAATAGCCTAATTTATGTACAAAACCAGAGATTCAGGAAGAGAAGGGTTCGGGGGTTAGGTGACGGAGTGGGAAGTACTTAAACACCCACTCCGCCCCGCTTACGCAGGTCTTGCTACTAAAGGTGTTCTAATACTAAAAAGTTCTTCTTTTATTGATATAAAAAACATGCTAACAATTATAAAGTAAAGAAAAGGGGAATTGCAAAGGGAAATAAAAGAGAATTGTTTTATTGATTAATTTAAGCTAAAGATTACATGTCAAATAATTACATTAAGAGATGAATGGTAAATTAAAATGGAGTTGGAATGTAGGGAGATAACCTTAACTAACTTCAATATGTGAAGTAGTCATGTTGGTCATGTCCCATTTGATGGGGATTGCATACATTAAGAAGACATATAAAATAGAAGAAGAAAGGATAAAGTACCTTTTAGAAAATAAGAACTTCAAATCTTGACTTGGAGATGGAGTTGTGTGAATACGTGAGGTTGAAATCGAGAGTCGCCACGTTGTTTTATTTGTTATTAAAACATTGGGAAAAACATTTATGAGAATAAGAGGGTTCGGGGGTCAAATTACAATAGAAGAGGAATATTAATGTTATCACTCCTATTGCCCGACGAATAGGTATTTCTATCATGATCAATGTGTGTGTGTTAGTAATTGAGACCAGATCCATAGATTGCCTACATTCTTCTCATCGTGAGAAGCTCAGGTCGGTGTAGTTCATTGATGAATTAGAATGGGAAGAGATGAAGCGGGATCATGCATATAGAGGGGGAAGATTAGGGTTAGAAGTAGTTCCTAGATCATATTAGGGTTTGATGAAACCCTATGATCATCATAGGCTATGGCATGTGCACATAAATAGGGATTACAATCCTAGATCTAGAATATTATGTATGTATGAGACTTAGATCTAGCATAATAACAAGAACATCATGAATACGTATGAATGAACACATAAACATGAAGATCGCTACCCTAGTTATAGCATTTATTATAAACTTAGACTAGGAACATGAAGAACGCATGAAGAACAAATGAATATGGATGCATAGACATAATGGAAACATGCATAATATAAGTAATATGTGACCTAGATCTAATGCGGGTTTCGTGGAAACCCTAGATCATCATCGGTCAAGAACACAAACGATGAAAAACATCCCTAGATATAACAATATATAAATGAATATAATAGATCTAAGAAGTTTAGGTAGTAAGAACGCGTTACCAAACCGATTAAAGAGGCTTCGAAGGTTGAATCTTCACTCCTTTGGTTGAATGTGGTGTTGAATCTCTTTGATGATCAAATCAAGATCAAAGAGAGGGTTTGAGAGGGAGAGAGAGAGACTGGGAAGAGCTTCTGTGAGGGTTTTCCGGTGGGTTTGAGGTGTGTTCAAATGCTGAGAGGAGGGGCCCTATTTATAGGAAAATACTTAGAAAAGCTAATGTGGCCGTACGGCCATGACCTTGCCGTACGGAGGCTAGGGAGCCGTACGGTCTCCTTATCTTGAATTCCGTGATTAGAACGATCTTAGCGAATCCTTATCAGTTTGTTCTCAGGATTTCGTCAATATCCTGATGGATTTCGATCTACAACTGATTTCGTCTATCAGGGAGTCTGGGAATCTGTCGGATAGGTCCCTGTCAGGTTATAATTTCCTAAAAGGTCTTTGGAGATGTCTAAAGGTCTAGGAAGTCCTAAATCTTCAGATCGGGTACTAACAGTAGCCTCTTGGCGACGCTTCTTGCAAGGTATGGGGGTCATCGATTAAGAAAGTAACCGATCTGAAACAATTGTTCCAAATCGGGGGAAGAGAAGAGAAAGGTGACCAGGTTGGTCAAGCGGCTGAACCTAAGTCAGGCTACCAACGTATCGAAGTGGAATCAAGCCAATCGTAGTTCGAGCAAATGGGGAGAGAAAAAAAAACGAGACATTGTCTTTCGTAGGGAATATACAAACATTCGTAAAGCAATAAAGTCGCGTGGACCCTACTGGGGAAAAAGAAAAAAGAAACGAGACATCAGACTCCGACTGGGGATAACAATCCTACGGACACTATCCTGTACGAAGACTGAACATTCGTAAGCAATAAAGTCGTTGCAGATGGACTTTATTGGGGAAAAGAAGTGAGGCCATACGCACGGTTCGACAATTAAGAATCGAGAACAGAATTAGGGATGTATTCTAACTTCCTATAGAGCGTGCGTAATCGAATAATTTATCGATAAACTACGGTACCTAGGTATAGTCCTTAGTATCGCAGAATTCGGTAACTGGGAACACAGACGGTATATCGGGACACAGGTGCCTCGAGCTCGCACGGGCTATGCCAAAACATGAGACACACGGTTTGAAGAAGCCATCTTACGTCGCGCGTGAAATACATTACTTTCTCGGTAAACTACAGTGCCTAGGTATAGTCCTCAGCTTCGCAGAATCCGGTAACCGGTAACACAAACGGTACATCGGGACACATGTGCCTCAAGCTCACACGGGTTACGCTAAAACAAGAGACACACGGTTTGAATAAGCCATCTTACATCGCGCGTGAATCACATCACTTTCTCGGTAAACTACGGTGCCTAGGTATAGTCCTCAGCTTCGCAGAATCCGGTAACCGGTAACACAGACGGTACATCGGGACACAGGTACCTCGATCTTGCACGAGTTATGCCAAAACATGAGACACACGGTTTGAAGAGGCCATCTTACGTCACGCGTGAATCACATCACTTTCTCAGTAAACTACGGTGCCTAGGTATAGTTCTTAGCTTTGCAGAATCTGGTAACGGTAACACAGACGGTACATTGGGATACAGGTGCCTCGAGCTCGCACGGGTTACACCAAAACATGAGACACACGGTTTGAAGAAGCCATCTTACGTCGCGCGTGAATCACATCACTTTCTTGGTAAACTACGGTGCCTAGGTATAGTCCTCAGCTTCGTAGAATCCTGTAACCGGTAACACAGACGGTACATCGGGACACAGGTACCTCGAGCTCACATGGGTTACGCCAAATAACTTTCTCAACATGAAGGCTTTATGGATGCATCCCACATTCAATTATAATTTTTAGGGATTATGGACGTTTTCGACCTCCAATTATAAATTGATTTAGTTATTAAAGGATTTTACTACGGTTTCCTTAATCCGCCTTCAATCCTAATTTAGGGGTTTACGGATGTTTCCACCTTCCATTATAGATTGATTTGGTAATTTCCTGAGGTCTTTCGGACCCAATTGATCATTTTTGGAGTTTATTGAGGTCTTCCGGACCTAATTGGAATTTGTTTTGGTGTAAGATACCTTTCGTATAGGTTTCGAGTATTGTTGTTTAGAGGAGTTTGAGTGTAATTACCTATAGTCTAGGGTTTGAGTATTGATTATTTGATGTTAGAGATGTTTTGGATGTGAATTTCCCAACGTTTGGGGTTAAGTGAATTTTTGTAGAAGTTTAGTTGTATTTTACCCATAGTTTGGGGTTTAAATGAATCTTATGCAGATTGCAAAGAGTTTTAATTTGTAGATTACCCAAGGTCGGGGTTTATTTGCATTTTACTTTGATTGTAAAGCTTTTGATTGTGAATTACCCAAGTTTGGGGTTTAATGCTAAACGCAGGGGACTTGATTATAAATTGTCTAATTTATGGACTTGATTGTAAGTTGTTTTGGAGCGAGGGACTTGATTGTAAGTCACCTTAAGGTATGGGGATTTGATTGTGTTAACGTTAAACGCGAGGGATTTGTTTGCATAATTATTTTGAGTGATGGATTTGACTGTAATTTACCTTGAATGAAGGGTTTGATTGTTAATTATTTCTAACGAGAAGGTTTGATTGTTAATTACTTTGAACGAGAAGGTTTGATTGTTAATTACTTCGAACGAGAAGGTTTGATTGTTAATTACCCGAAGTTTGGGGTTTGATTGAATTTTACTTTGATCATAAAGATCTAGATTATAAGTTACCCAAGATATGGGGTTTTGGTTGTAAATTACCCAAAGTTACGGGGTTTGGTTGGTTAATTTTGTGCTTAGCGTTTAATGACCTTAAATTGTAGATTTCGACCCAAGTTGATTGATTTATCTGTAGTGTGTATAATGTATTGATTTTGGTGGTTTTGTTAAAAAACATGATTTTTGTGTTAAGTAATTTTTGGTCCGAAAATGTTATAATCTTTTACCGATCTTTTACATGGTTGACTTTGTTAAAAGTTCTTTTTGTGTCGTTTGACTTTTGTTAGAGTATAGGGACGTAATGTACATTAGTGTTTCGTTTGAGAAATCTTATTTTGGATGAAGTTATATTTTTGTCCGTTGATTATTGAAATGTTTTGGACTTGTTTGGAGTTGACTTGTCTTGTCCTAGGTAGACTAGGGTTTTGATTGTGAGATATTTATAGTATAAATTAGGATGCTTTGGGATTCTCCTAGAGTAAAAAATACAGCAGTTCATATATGAGCATGCATCATGAAGTAAATTGCTTAGATTGATTGCATACCTTTGCTGTGTATACCTGTTTGTGCTTGCAGGTTGTATTGCCGCCCTTAAAGTCGAGGAGTTCGTGTAGTGTTGTGTATAGCTTGCGGGAGATGACTCCAAAGAATGTTCATGGCTTGACCGGGTTTGATTGTACTGATGCCGAGAGTGGGTACAACGTACGTCTAGGTGGCCTCAAGAGGCGGTATGAGGCGATGTTGGTGGATCTCGAGGCCGAAGGCGGTGATGTAGAGGTGACTGCCCAAGAATTTACTTGGTATGGGTTGTCACAGACCATTTTTGCTAATGCCGGCACGACGGCGATGATCCCACTGCTCGGATGTCTGGTGGACTTGGATGTAAGAGCTACAGGCTTGGCAAATTTGTACCATTCCCTAGATCGGAGTTGTAGATCGCAGTTGTGCTTGAGGCGACGGGCCAGCGGAGGTTGTTGATTGGACATGGCAGAGATGCCCTTTACTTGATTGAGAGGGTAGGTCCCTAGGATAGAGTAGGTAGTGTCTACTTGGTTCCGGTGGATCCTCCTTGGTCCACGACTGATCTAGTATCTTTGCATGACCGGGTTAGGTTTACCAAGGGCCTTGATGCTAGACAATTTGTGGTAGAGGGAGCCTCGTATGACGACTTTGTTGGGATGCGCCTTGGGGCTCACGCGCTGTGATAGAGGAGACATTGTGGAAATGGGGCAGTGGTATGTTGAGTTGGTGACACCGGGCCCAGCAGGTCCTACTTTTGACAGGGTTTTTGGAGTCCCTCTGTACGATCATGTAGACGGTGATGATGACCCTTAGTGGGTGTAGCATGAGGAGAGTGAGATAGTTCTGGAGTTTCGGATCCTGGCGGGTTATGTCAGTGTATGTACCTTACCCTTTCTTTTATCCCACTTCTGTCTTTAGTAATCCTCTAGTTCGAACTATGTTGACACACTTGTGCTGCCTTTGTCTAGGTGACTCCTCGGACATATGAGACTATGACACGCCGTGAAGCCGGCCTATGGTCGATGATTGGGAGTTTACACAAGAAGTTGGCAAAGAGTCTTCGTAAGGTGGCAGAATGCGGTGGTCCTCCTCCTTTCAGTGATAACGATGGTGCTCCGGGCGGACATCCTCGGAAGAGGACTCGAGGCGATGCTAGTGGATCGGCTTCTTAGTTTCTGCATTTTGTTAGCGTAGAGCACAGACAGTAGCATAATATATATTGATGGATGACTGCATAAACATTTCTATTATGTAATATGTAATATGTACAGTAGCATGCAGCACGTAGAGTAGCAAGTAGCATGTAGAGTAGCATGTAGTACGTAAATAGCATGTCTAGGAGCGTATTGCATAGGCTAAAGGTACCCTAGTTGGGTCGAGGATTGCTGCCTAAAGAAGATTTAGGGCTTTAGACCTATGGGATGCAGGACTCAAGGGTAGCCTAAGGTGTAGGACCGAGTCAGTTAGGATATCACGGGGATGAGATAAAAGACAATTTGTAAATTGGTGGAGACCGAGTGTGCGGTTTTATAAATAATGTGTCGTGATAGAAAACACTTTTGAAAATGTAACGACTTTATAAAGATTCCTTATAATTAACTACAGTCTAATTAATTCAAGCACTTGTCCTTCGTTGGGTTTGTTGATTAGGGTAGCCCTTCGGGTGAGTAAGATTTTATCGGGTCGCCGGTGATCTCGAGTAGTCAGGCAGTTGACCTAACTTGGTTTGGAGAAGCCCCAGTTTGAATGGGGGTACTTGAGGGAGGTGAACCATGTCGAACTTTGTAGAGAGTGATCTTCTTAGAGCATCGGCAGTCGATCCGGTTGCATTGGAGCAGCCCCAGTTTGGTGAGGGTATTAGAAAGAGATCATCCATGCCGAGCTTCGATGGAGAGAGATGACTTTCTGCGGGGAATGATCTTGTTGGAGCATCAGTACTCGGTCCAATTCTGCTAGGGTAGCCCCAGTTTGGTGAGGGCAAAAGGTGGGGGATACTACCTCCTTTAGACGCACCCTTTTTTTTTCTAGACCGCCCTTGCGGGTTTTCAATCTAGGTGGGTATATTCTTTTAGCATCGTTTTTTTTTATTTTATTTCAGTCGACTAAAAAATAAAGAAAAAGACAGAATTGTACAGACGACTTGCAGGAGCCTTTTGTCATGGTGAGAGGAGAGAGAGAGAGAGAGAGAGAACGAGAGAAGGAGTTCTCTCATTTAGACCTTACAGGAAGTATGTGTATAAAAGGAAAGAAGCCCCTGCTTAACAAAAAGTAAGTGTTTAGCTCTTTCCTAGATTGTAGAATAGATGACTTGTCGAGACATTTGAAAATTGTTATATTCAGGATTGTCTTTTGATTGCTCGAGAATGGACCTCGTTGATTAGTTACGTATCTTATGATTATGTTTTAGACAAGTAGTCTCGAAATAATAAACGCCTTGATTAATCGAGAAAGAGAATAGAAATTATAGTGTATAGGGAAGATAGAAAAGAATCAAAGTTGGCTCGAAGTGGGGTGTATATATTTTGTAGACCGGACCAGGAGGTTGCCTACGTTCATCTCGGTGTGAGAGGCTCAGGTTCGCGTAGTTCGAGGATGATCCGGTTGATGATGGTACCGGGTTTGAGTGGTGGTCTGCTCCATTGTTGTTTGTTGCTTTGGACCGCTTCGTTTGTAGTCGTGGCTTCGGACTGCCGTCGAGTTGAGTTGAATTCCTTTGAAAAGAAAGAAAAATAGGAATATAAGAAGTGAAAAGAAAGCGGGACTTTTACTTTTCTATGATGATAGCCCCTTCTATTTTTCTTTGCTTTGATTTATTTCTTTGTGCACACCATTATTTTTGCCTAGGCCGCCCTTGCGGGTTTTCGACCTAGCGGGCTTCTTTTTTGTGCTTTTGCTCTAATGTTTGCCTAAGCCGCCCGTTGTGGGTTTCGACCTAGCGAGCTTTATATATATATATATATATATATATATATATATATATATATATATATATATATATATATATATATATTACATATTGAAACGTGGGGTAAGATGAGCCCCTAGTTCGCTTTCGCCTTTGGGAGGTAGAACTCATGGAGGAGATTTGAATAGCCCTTTGCATTTGGTTGACATCGTCGAGGAGGACAGATAGCCCCAGTGCATCGTCATGTTGGACAGCCTTTATGATTGTGCAGACGCTTCTTCGATGGTGAGCGGATCTGCAGTCATCGTCTTCTTTTATGGGAAGATGGAGGTGTATATGGGGAGTATTTAGCGGGTGCACACAGTGGGTGTATACGAGGAGTGTATATATGGAGGGTGCACACAGTGGGTGTACACGAGGGGAATATATGGAGGGTGCACACAGTGGGTGTACACGAGGGGAATATATATAGAGTGTACATAGTGGGTGTACACGTATAAGGGTAGGTATAGAGAGGACATATAGAAAAGAGAAAACAATTCGATTGATCAAAGTGTTTGTTGTTTTGAGACCAATTGTTTGTTTAAGTTGTGTATGATGGTTTGCGGGTCCATTTACCTTTTAATGAGTCTTTATTAACAAATATATTTGGGATTAATTCGTTATATAAAGATATAGCAATCAATTGTCAATTAAGATTAATACAATTTTTATGGATTTGATGTATATACAAGATTATGTCTCAAGTTTAGAGAGAAAAGAAATAAAGACTCTTTTATTAAAGACTCAAATAGACTAGTCTGAGGTGGACTTTAAAAATCTAACTAATGTCCAAAGTGGACTTTTGCTAGTAAAAAGTAAAAGACTAATGTCTGAGGTGGACTTTTGACTAAAAGACTCTCTAGAACCTACGAAGACTGAAAGACTTTTTTTTATTATTTTTTTTTAGAAGGAGGTAGCCCCAGTGTAACTTCTTCTTCTATGCCCATTTGTTCCCTTGGCGGGTGATGGCTCCGCTATCGATGAGGCTTTGGATCTTTCTATTTAGATGGAGGCAATTCTCGGTGTCATGTCCAACGTATTGGTGATACTTGCAATGTTTGGAGGGATCCTAGTCTGGTCTTGCATAGTTTGGTTTGAAGTCGAGGAGAGGAGATAACTTGCCGGCTTGAACTAGACTTTTGAAGCATTTGTCTAATCGCATACTCAAATCATCGAACTCGTCCTTCTTGTCACGGACCATCTTGAAGGGTGGTTTAGGCACCGGTATTCCTTGTTGATGAGTAGCCATAGGAGGCATCCCTATGGGGAAAGTCTGTGGTGACCCATACATTTGAGGAGCGTACGGGTGTTGAAATGGAGCATGAGGGAGTGTGCGGTTGAGGTACTCGTAGATGCCATAAACGTCAGCCTGAAGATGTTTCTCGGTGTCCTTTAGGGCTTTGTACATCACTTTTTGGAAGCGGTCTGTTTGCTTGAGGAGAACAGTCTCAAAGAAGGCTTCTTGTTCATCGAGAGCGGTTCGAAAGAGGGTTACTTGCTCATTGAGGATAGTCTCATAGTGGGCCGCTTTCTTGTTGAGGATGGCCTCATAGAAGGCTTCTTGCTTGTTGGGAGCGATGTTAAGATGGGCCGCTTGCTCATTGAGAACGGTGTTTGGATGGAGAGTTGTCTTGAGACTTTGGGTGGCAGCTTCGGTTGTGACTGTGATAATCCCTTTGGTAGACATGATGCAGGATTCTGTAGTGATTGGTGGAGAAGTTAAGTGTTTGAATTAAATTAGGCTTATAATTAATGACAAGGCATCTTTTATAAAATCATTTTTTTTAAAAAGACTCGATCTCCGTATTTTTTGAAATGTTCTTTGAATGAAAAGACTAAAAGTTTGACCGGGTCGGTAGCTGCCTACGTTCCCCTTACTATGCGGGAGAGGTCCCACACAATGAGAGGCTCAGGTCACCGTAGTTCGGGTTAAGTAAAACAAGTGAGATAGTGACCGTAGAGGTCAGTGATTTTGAAAACCATAAGTATTAGAAGATGACCGTAGAGGTCTACGAGTTAGGGGAGATGACTCGGTCCTTGGTTAGGTATGGCGGAGGGACCCTAGGTAAGGTGGCTTTTTGACTTGAAGTCGGGTAAGGTTTGACATGGGTAAGCCAAGAGGTAGGTCATCTAAGATCGGCTAGCTTGACTAAAGGTGGGGTCAAGATGAAGGATCAACCTAGATGGCGGGTTGACCTAGATTGGTTGAGGTACGGTTGACCTAAGCGAGTCAAGGCGATAGGTTGACCTAGATGGGTGGATCTAGAAGAAACTGCGATAGATAATTTGAACCAGTAAGGTCAAAGGTTGACTAGGTTGACCTAAGGTAGACTAGGTTGACCTAGATGGGTCAAGGTAACAGTTTGACCTAGATGGGTCGAGGATGACGGTTTGACCTAGATGGGTCGAGGTAACGGGTTTACCTAGACTTGTCGAGATGACGGGTTGACCTAGACTGGTCGAGGGTCGACTAGAGTTGATCTAGGGTAGACTCATGCAACATGATGAATGATTTTAGTTAAGGTTACTTGTTTTTGATAAGTGTTCTTAACTCGATCAAGGTGCATGGTTTAGAAACGAACAAGGATTAACCTCAACCGCTTCACAAGTGAAAATGGTGAGTTAGATAGCCCGGGTGCCACGAAGATAGAGTCGACAGGATCACCAAAATCTGTGCACTCAGCGGAGTATCCAGTAGGGTGTGCAGTGTGACATGGACTAGTGGTAGTGTGCCATCTGATTATGTATTTTTAGGAATGATATGCAATGCATGAAAGAAGTCTACTTGCATAACAATTCATATTAACAGTATGAGATAAACACAATTAGAGAAGATCTAGAATATCTAAAGCATGCTATAAACGCATAAAACCTGCAAGAAATCGTTAGAATCAGATTTGTAGATAAGGGAAGCCGTACGGCTTGACAGCCGGTGTACGGGGGAAAGGGAGGCGTGCGGTGCAGAAACGCCAGAAATTGCAGAAGTGCAGCTTTTTAAAGAAAAAGGGTGCGCGGGGCAGTTAGAACACACATAAAATCACGAAGTTAATGAAAGTTAGACCCTCTTAAGTTTTGAAAATGGTTTTCAAAAGCAAGTCCCCAGCAGAGTCGCCACTGTGAATACGTGAGCTTGAAATCGAGAGTCACCACGTTGTTTTATTTGTTAATAAAACATTGGGAAAAACATTTATGAGAATAAGAGGGTTCGGGGGTCAAATTACAATAGAAGAAGAATATTAATGTTATCACTCCTATTGCCCGACGAATCGGTCTTTCTATCATGATCAATGTGTGTGTGTGTGTGTGTGTGTTAATGATTGAGACCGGATCCGAAGATTGCCTACATTCTTCTCATCGTGAGAAGCTCAGGTCGGTGTAGTTCATTGATGAATTAGAATGGGAAGAGATGAAGCAGGATCATGCATATAGAGGGGGAAGATTAGGGTTAGAAGTAGTTCCTAGATCATATTAGGGTTTGATGAAACCCTATGATCATCATAGGCTATGGCATGTGCACATAAATAGGGATTACAATCCTAGATCTAGCATATTATGTATGTATGAGACTTAGATCTAGCATAATAACAAGAACATCATGAATACGTATGAATGAACACATAAACATGAAGATCGCTACCCTAGTTATAGCATTTATTATGAACTTAGACTAAGAACATGAAGCACAAATGAATATGGATGCATAGACATAATGGAAACATGCATAATATAAGTAATATGTGACCTAGATCTAATGCGGGTTTCGTGGAAACCCTAGATCATCATCGATCAAGAACACGAATGATGAACAAAACCCTAGATCTAACAATATATGAATGAATATAATAGATCTAAGAAGTTTAGGTAGTAAGAACACGTTACCAAACCGATTAAAGAGGCTTCGAAGGTTGAATCTTCACTCCTTTGGTTGAATGCGGTGTTGAATCTCTTTGATGATCAATACAAGATCAAAGAGAGGGTTTGAGAGGGTTTTGAGAGGGAGAGAGAGAGGCTGGGAAGAGCTTCTGTGAGGGTTTTCCCATGGGTTTGAGGTGTGTTCAAATGCTGAGAGGAGGGGCCCTATTTATAGGAAAATACTTAGAAAAGCCAATGTGGCCGTACGGCCATGACCTAGCCGTACGGAGGCTAGGGAGCCGTATGGTCGCCTTATCTTGAGTTCCGTGATTAGAACGATCTTAGTGAATCCTTATCAGTTTGTTCTCGGGATTTCGTCAATATCCTGATGGATTTCGATCTATAACTGATTTCGTCTATTAGGGAGTCTGGGAATCTGTCGGATAGGTCCCTGTCAGGTTATAATTGCCTAAAAAGTCCTCGGAGATGTCTAAAGGTCTAGGAATTCCTAAATCTTCAGATCGGGTACTAACAAGTTGTTATAGAGAAATTGTGTGCAACACTTTGTGTAGTGTTTTTGTAGAGAGAAGCCTTCTTGGTGAAGAAATTGGTGTAGAGAGAATTTTGTAGAGTTTTGTGTCTAAGAAGTGGTGTCCCAAGTCCAAGAACTTGTGTGTAGTTTTTGTAGAGAAGGGAAGTTGGGTCCTTTTCTAAGGTAAAAAAGAGGGGTTTAAATAGGTAGGAAAGAGAGGAAAAGATGTCTTTTCAACCAATAAGAAAATAAATAAAAATAAATAATAAAGAGAAAATCAAATAATAAATAAAATAAATATTTTATTTTGATGAAAAGGCTAAGAATATGGGATTGAGAGTTATGGAATAAGGGGGGATGAATGTGGATGTAAAAAGAGGTTTTTGTGATCAAGAAAAATGAGGGAAAAGACTGCAATCCGTAACTGCCATAATGGGAGGCGCGCGCTTCCTGATTTGGCCGCGAAAGGCGCGCGCATGCCGTAGGCAATGCCAGAGGCGCCCGCGGGTGAAAATGACAGAATGACAGAAATGACTCCAAAGTTAATTCCGTTATGCAGTTTAGTCCAAAACTAACGGAATCAGTTAGGAACTTAACCGAAGTGACAGAAATTAACGAAAACAAGTTAAATAAAAATAGTATGTATGCAATCGGGGTGAGAGGTCCAAGGCGGGGTGTCTACAGTTACCACAAACACTTAAAAGGTTAAGCAAAAAAGGATCAAAATATAGAAATCTCACGAACATTAACCATTACAAGTATATAAATTACTAGATCAAAAAGGTAGTTTGAGCAAGAACATGAAGAACTTTATGAAGAACATGAGGAACACAAAGAACACCGAAACCCAGATTTTCACATATGAAAGAGAAATTGACCAAAAATTGTTAGAGAAGTAATAAACCCGATTAAGCAGCAAAATCACATCAATTTCATAGAATTAAACCCATAAAATGCAGAAATTGGAAGGGGCAAAAATGCGAAAATCCATGGCATTCAAAATATACTAAACCCATTTGGTTTGAAAACTAATATAAAGGGTTTTGGAAAGGAGGGGGGGGGGACTTTTTCAACACAAGAAAACTATACAAAAATCACTTTCAAAGTATTTTCAAGGCATTTTCCTAAGAAGAACTTGGAGTCATTTTGAAGGATAGGTAAACAAGACTTTTATTTCTCTCTTCTCTACTTCACCTCTCTTCTTCTCTTTTATTTCATCAAAAGTGCAACCACCCAAACATTCTGGGACATGACACCAAAGACTACTTCACTTCATTGAAGCTAGTCAAGGATTTATCTCCTTATATTCAAAACACCCTTTTTTAAACCCCCCCCCCCTTTTTTGTCATTATTAAGAATAGGAAGAATATTTTATTGATGTAGACTTTGATCAAGCAAGACCAACATTAGTTGGGCGAGATGGGTGTTTAAGTACTTCCCATCTCGTAACCTAACCCCCGAACCTCATAACAAGAATCTCTATTTTCGTATCAAACTTAGGCTAAATATTAGGTTTTTCTTATGTTTCTCTAAAACATAGGTGGCGACTCTAAAATCTCAAAACACGGATAGACATCCTAGGATAACTCACGCGCTCTAGCCAAGCCGTGGCCTCCCGGTATATCTACAGTGGCGACTCTACTGGGGACGTTTGAGGGTTAAACTTGCATTTCTGTTCAAAATCTACATTTTTTTAGGCATTCTAGTCTCTGATGGGGGAAGCGTGCGCCTCTGGCCTTCTTAGCCTAAGGCGCGCGCGGCCCACATCAAGGACCAGAGTCGACCGCTTCTTAATGTTCTTCCTATTCTTTTTCTTTCTTCTACACTAATCATTTCTACAAGGGTCACAATGTATAATCAGGACTAGGGCAATCCCCTGAGTCCAAAGTCTGACAATCTGACAGGTTTGCCCAGAAGCGGGCGCCTCCCATAGACTCTGAGCTATGAGCACGCATCCCATAACACAGGCCAGAGGCGCGCGCTTCTGGGCGGTTTTCCAGAACAGGGACAGTTTCAGAACAGAGCAGAATATAGGGGTATGGGCACAGTTGCCTGCATCAGACCTAATTTGGACCTTTGGACTGTTTTACTTTCGTGTTTTGTTTTATCGGTCACACGGGTGATTCGAGAGTTGTAAATTATGTGCTTATTTGCTTTTCTTTCATAAAAAAATAAAAAATGTTTTGTCACATGTTGGATCTCACACTACGTGCACAAATTCTTATACATTGCTCACTATCGAGTCGCACAAGTTCATAACCCCAAACCCGTCGAGGCCCGTCCTAGAGAGTTTCAAGCTCCACCCGACCTTGACTCTCTCGAAGCGGTAAACCTCAGCCCGTGGCGTAGTTCATGACTACATGCCGGGGGTGACCTTAAGCCTCTCATTAGCCGAGCACAAGCAAACACAATTCTAGTTAGGGTCTAACACTCCGTGACCAAGTCGGTTTTCATGTGCCGAGATTTCCCTAAACTAATGTTTTCAAAACATACATGCCAAGTGGTTATCATGGACAAAATAAAAATCCGTCCCCAGGTGGTTATTATAGACGAAAATAAAAAATCCGTCCCCGCATGCATGCTTTACTACATTAATTTAGTTTAATCCTGATATGTGTAGGATTCACAAACGTGGTGGAATCCGATGAGTATATGGGACCGCGAGAAGGTCTATATACTAGTGTGACGATTCCATTATTTTCTTAGAAACTCAAAAGGGATCCCGTCCCTCCGACTTATAAAAATAAAAGGTCTTTTTCTTATGTGGTTTTGAGTCGTGTGCCCACTGTGTGTTCTAAACCTCTTCACTCAAGAGTGACAAGGGCCTCTTCTGCAATATAGGTTCAATTGGTACTTACCGTGTCTACCGGGATTCAGTGAATCGGTTAGTTCGTGAAGTGATTACTCCAACAGCTCCGACAACATCAATGGCCGGCGGCTCCAACATCGACAACACCATGTCTCTTGAGCAACTCTCAGCCATGGTCCAACTTCTCCAAGAGAAAGTCTCCACTCTCAATAAGGAGGCCCAAAACAAAGACAGCCTTTGGCAATCCCACCTCGACAATCAAAGGGAGTCTCACGAGGCCGAGATGGAACAAATGAAGGCCAAACTCACTAAGCTTTCAAGTGGTAAAGGCAAGGAGGACAATGAAGAGTCCGAGTGGACCAAAGGCTTGTTTGAAAGCCCCTATGTCAGTGCCCGTACCAAGAAAATATGGAAACCGAGCACCGAGAACAATGAGCACAAGATGGTTGATTCAATTATGGCCTACATAGATCAACGTTTCAACGGCCTCAACTTGGGGAAAAGTCCTGACACGAGCCTTTATCAGTCCTCCATTCTCATGAGCACCATGACCGCTCTCCCCGACAAGTTCAAGATGCCTGACATCAGCAAGTTCAAGGGCAAATCTTTCCCCATGGCACACATAGAGACTTACATATGGGCTATGTTTCCAAAAAAGGTCTCTCCTAAAGTTATGGCACAATGATTCCCCTTACTCTCGAGGGGGCGGCAAAGGATTGGTATGCAACTCTCCTGCTCAAAGTCCGTCTTGATTGGGACGCCGCTATGCTTGCCTTCAAGAGTCAATACCAAGGAAACACCACTCATCGCTCGACCAAGAATGATCTCGAGAACACCACCCAAAGGGACAATGAGTCCTTTATTGATTTTACAAGGAGGTGGAATGACAAACTTGCCGAAATTGTCGAGAGGCCTAAGACTAAGGAGAAAATGGACATCTTCCTCAAGTGTCTAAAGATTGATCTCCGTACCCGTTTAAGTGGGGCTTGCTACGCAGATTTCTCTCAAATGTATGAAGCGGGGATCCGAATGGATGACTTGCTCAAAGAACTCAAGAAAAATGCTCCTAGCTTCCGATACAAGGCCGCCTCTAACTCAAACAAAGAGGTTTCGATTAATGCCGTCACTACCAATAAGGGGAATTACAAAAGGGTTCCTCCACCACAAGGCAAGAAATTTCAAGATGATCGCGTCTACACTCTTTTCCAAGGCATGACTATCACTGAGGCCTTCGAAGCTCTCAAGGCCAAAGGGCAAGTTACTCCTCTCCAAGGGTACAAACCCAAGACGATGCGTCCCAACCATGCCCACCACAAGCATTGTGACTACCACCAACATAGTGGCCACACCACCGAAGAATGCTTTGTCCTCCGTAACGTCATCCAAGACCTCATAGACAAGAAAGAGTTCATAGTGCCTAGTGGTGATGATGTCAATGTAATAGAGTTAGGAGAGTTTGAGGAGACCACTTATTCAATCCCAATTGTGAATAAGGGCTCCAAAGTTATGAATGTAATTGATAATTCTTGCTACGTTGTAACTTATGATGAGGTAATGAGGGAGGTCATAGAGAATAGGAAAAAGAAGCAAAATGGGAACGTCAACATGCTAACTCGATCCGGATGAGTCATAGCAAATAACCCCACTACTTCTGCACCAAGCGCCTCCTCTCAAAGATCGCAAGCTCGTGACACTCCCGAAGATCCTCTATTAACACAACTCAAGAAAACTTAAGCCAATATCTCCATTTGGGACCTCATTGCATCCTCAAAGAAGCACCTAGATCTTGTCATCAGCAATCTCGACGACACATCAGTCTCCCCTGATACAACTCCCGAAGACCTTACTGCTATGATAGGCCACATCCATTTTGGCAATGTCATCACTTTTGCCGATATGGACCTCCCACCATTCGGGCCCGATCACAATATGGCCATATATCTCAAAGTGAGAGCAAGGGGGAGACCTATTTCAAGGGTTTTGGTTGACGGTGGTTTCGCACTCAACCTAATGCCCGGCCGAATCATGGGCATACTGGGGCTTAAGAGTTCAGATTTTAAAACCTTCTACTCAAGTGATCCGAGGTTACGACAGCACTTCCCGCACAGTCATGGCTATGGTAGAAATAGACATTGAATTTGGGAGCATGGTTATGTCCGTCCCGTTTCAAGTGCTCGATGTCCCCTCTTCATTCAACTTGCTCTTGGGCCGACCGTGGATACACAGTTCTAATGCCGTCCCTTCAACTCTCCATCAGTGTGTCAAGCTCAGAAATGGGGATGAAATAGTGACCGTCATGGTAGAAAACGTTACTATTCACAAAAATGGGGAACCCGTCCATCAAGTTCAGCATGGGTTAGAAGACTCCACTCTCTTCGGTGTCTCAATCAACGCCATCGACAAACAAGAGGGAAACGGATCATGGACCCTCGGTAATCACAAAGTCCTTCGCATGATGAGGAATATGAACTACATCCCCGGATTAGGACTAGGGAAATACCAACAAGGGAGAATGCAACCCATGGAGGTCCCATTTGTCAAGAACAAGTTCGGTTTGGGATATGAGCCTTCCAAAGATGACTTAAAGTACGAGCAAGCCGTCAAGAATGAAAAGGCCCGAGCTCGCAGAGAAGGCCGTTACTACGAGATCCCCAATTTGAGACATTACCACAAGACACTGAATGGCTACTATATCCGTCAGGGGGAATACGTCCCGTACGTGATCTTTCCCGAGCCATGGGTTAACAGCAAGGGCATCATAAAGCCCGGTCTTGAAATATTTTCCGATTGTGAGATTCAGAAGCATGAATAGGAACCAACTCCTATGTCACCCCGAGAGTGGTGGGGGTAAGAAAATGACTATAGAGTCCGTGACAGAGATCACTGTGGGGGAAGAATTGACGGATTTAGCCTCCATGCTTGAAGAATTTTCCATCATGGACAAGTGCCAGATCAATGCCATCTACGACACCGACACGAGAAGGGAAACTATCAGCGAGATCCAGCCAAGCTCCGAGCCAATCAAAAACTGGTATTCTACAAAGGGGCCCGTGGTATCCGAGGAATTCTTGGTAAAAAAGATGGGTTGCATACAACGCAAGGTTACAAAGGAAGACTTGTTCACATTCACTTTCGAGTCCGAGTGTGTTTCCGATACCCTCACCCAAGAGGATATGGAGGCAATAGCCGAGCATGTGTTCCCTTTCTTTGTTAATGAAAAATTCGATCTTTGTGAGTACCCCGAGATTGCAAACATCATGACTGATGAATTAACTATTAACGAATTTAATGAACTAGTTAATAACGATTCAAACAATGATGAAATAGACCACGAAAACACAACATACTTAAATGAACTTGCTCAACAGGTCCGTAGTCGTGGTGAAAATGGTCCAGGAGCTGACGAAGAGCTGCATGTTGTTAATCTGGGTACTGACGAAGAGCCGAAAGAAACCAAGATCGGAAGCTTCTTCAAGGGGGAAGAGAAAGACAGATTGACTGTACTGCTCAGAGAGTTCGTGGATGTATTTGCATGGTCATACAAAGACATGCCGGGTTTAGACAGAAAGGTCGCCGAGCACAAAATTCTGATCAGAGACGACGCTAAGCCGACAAAGTAGAAACTCAGAAAGATCAAGCCAGAATGGTCTCTACAAGTCAAGGAAGAGATAGAGAAGCTTCTCAGTGTGGGCTTCATTAAAGTTATTGAATATCCGACATGGCTAGCAAATGTTGTGACAGTCAGAAAGGCAAATGGCAAAGTCCGTGTTTGCGTGGACTTCCGGGATTTGAACAAAGCTTCTCCAAAGGATGGCTTTCCACTACCCAACATCGACATGCTAGTCGACTCCACTGCTGCCTACGAGGTTCGCTCATTTATGGATGGTTTTGTTGGGTATAATCAGATTCTCATGGCCGAGGAGGATCAACACAAGACTGCTTTCACAACACCGTGGGGCACCTTTTGCTACACAGTCATGCCGTTTGGGTTGAGGAACGCTGGGGCTACCTATCAAAGGGCTGTGATAGGTTTGTTCCACGGCATGATTCATAAGGAAATTGAAGTCTATGTAGACGACATGATTATCCATTCGAAGGGGACTGACGGTCAACACTTGATCGATCTCCGCAAGTTCTTCGAGAGGCTTCAACAGCACAAGATGAGACTCAATCCTGCAAAATGTACCTTCGGGGTTATCTGAGGCAAAGTTCTTTGCTACATGGTCACAGAAAGGGGAATTGAAGCAGATCCTTCAAAAATCAAGGCAATCATTGACATGCCTCTTCCAAAAACGCAGAAAGAAATTAAGGGTTTCATGGGCAGAATTCAATACATCAGTCGGTTCGTGCACCATCTTACTTCCATGTGTGAGCCAATCTTCAAGCTACTCAAGAAGAATGTGGCTCTAGAATGGACCAACGCTTGCCAAGAAGCTTTCGACCAAGCGAAACATTACTTGACAGGCCCTCCAGTCCTGGTTCCACCGCACAAGGAGAAGCCTCTCTTGCTCTACCTCACAGTGAATGATGAAGACCTAGGGGCTATGCTAGCACAAGGGCAACGAGACTCCATAAAGGAGAATGCCATTTACTTTGTCAGTCGCCGATTCCAAATTGGCGAAAGAACTACTCTGTCTTGGAGAAGTCATGTGCAGCACTGGTTTGGGTCACTCAAAAGCTCAAACATTACATGGAAACTTTTTTTATCAAGCTAGTAGGTGGACCCACTCCGCTACATCTTTGAGAAGCCTTTCATGTCAACAAGGATAGCTAAGTGGTATTTCATGCTCGCCGGCTATGATATCACTTACGTCACACTCAAATCCATCAGGGGGAAAGTGTTCAGTGATCAGCTTGCTGAATTTCCGTGTGACGAAGTGAAGGGGGAAGACTTACAATTTCCCGACGAGCACTTGATTTGCACTACAACCGAAGAGAATAAATGGCAACTTTTTTTCGAATGCGCAGCCAATAAGCACGGTTATAGGATAGGAATGTTGCTTATCGATCCAAAGGACATCTACACTCTAATCGTAATCCGTCTTGAATTCGAAGCTACCAACAACATTGCCGAATATGAGTCATGTATAGCGGGGCTAGAAGCAGCTCTAGAAAGAAATGTCACAGAACTAGAAGTATTCGGTGACTCCCTGCTCCTTATCAATCAGACATCGGGTAAATGGCGAATCCAAGACCCGACCCTCCAACAGTATGGTCAACACCTCGAGGAGTTGGTTGAACAGTTCCAAGACATCACGTTAAATTATTTGCCGATGGACAAGAACTGCTTTACCGATGCTTTAGCCACCATAGCCTCACTAGTCGAAATGCCCAAGGGAAAAATGGTGAAGCCCTTCAAAATTTCAAGAAGGACTAGTCCGGCATACTGTATGCTTATCGAGATCAATGAAGTCCAAACAAATCCCCCGTGGTACACAGACATCATGAACTTTCTCAACAACGGCACTTTCCCCGAGAACAGCAATGGGAAGTCTCGAGTAGCATTACAAAAGCTAGCTGCAAGATATGTATTGATTGGGAACCGAGTTTACAAGAGACATCATCAAGGGATCAATCTCTTATGTGCTAATGAGGCCGAAGCTCAAGAAATCATGCACGAAGGTAAGTGTGGACCCCATATGAATGGGATTATGTTATCCAAGAAGATACTCCGTATTGGTTACTATTAGACCACCATAGAAAAAGACTGCATCGAGAAAGTCAAGAAATGCGCCAAGTGCCAATTCCATGCTAATTTGCAACATGCTCCACCCTCACAATTGTACAACATGACCACACCTTGGCCGTTCTCTTGTTGGGGCATAGATATCATCGGCAAAGTTTATCCTACAGGAAGCAACGGACAGTCATTCATTTTAGTGGCCGTGGACTATTTCACAAAGTGGGTCGAAGCACAAGCTTACCGAGATCTCAACGCCAAGAAAGTGGCCGAGTTCATGAAGAATAACATCATGTGCCGATACGGTATTCCTCATGAGATCATCTCCGACAACGGTTCTCACTTTGAGAAAGAAATGGACGCACTTTTGGTTAACTACAAAATTACCAAGCACAAGTCATCCCCATACCGTCCCCAAGCCAATGGAGCGGTCGAAGAAGCAAACAAAACAATCGAGGTCATCATACAAAAAATGGCTTCAACAGGAAGGGATTGGCCCGAGAAATTACCACTAGCATTGTGGGGCTACCGCACATCAATCCGGTCAGCAACAGGAGAAACCCCATACTCATTGGTTTATGGTTCTGAAGCCGTACTCCCAGTCGAACTCGAGGTTCCTTCTCTACGGGTCTTACTCGAGAACCAATTCAACGAGGTTGATTGGATGCAAAGTCGATATGAGCAACTAGCCCTACTCGACGAAAAGAGGTTAAGAGCATTTGAGCGTACAAGAGCTTATCAACAGAGAATGGCAAGGGCTTTCAACAAAAAGGTGAATCCTCAAGATATCAAAGTGGGAGACTTGGTCCTAAGACAACATCCTCCTAATGCCATGAATCCCCTTGGGAAATGGGGACCCCGATGGATCGGTCCTTACGTGGTCAAAAAGATACTAAGCGGCGGTGCAGTCCGACTCGTAGACTTGGATGGTGATCAATTGCCAAAGGAGGTCAACCTCAAGAAGTTCTACGCTTAGCAAATGAAGACCATTAAAAAAAAAAAAAGCTCGCTAGGTTGAAAACCCGCAAGGGCGGTCTAGGCAAAAATTAGAGCAAGTGCAAAAAAGAAGCCCGCTAGATTGAAAACCCGAAAGGGCGGTCTAGGCAAAAAATAGGGTGCACCAAAAAAAGGTCTTCATTTGTTTGAACTACGGAGACCTGAGCCTCTCTATGAGAGGAACGTAGGCAACCTTTGGGTGCGGTCTAAAACAATATTTTTACCCAATCATGTCATAACAAAATGCAATTTTTATTCATCTCTCAAAACATTCTTGTCATTACAATGGATGATGTTGAGCAATAAAAGACATTAAAACATTAAATCCTAACAAGTGGTCTATTTAATTGCAATCTTGGGGTACAAAGAAATTTCTAATCTTTCTTTGGCTTGGGAACCCATTGCTTCTTGCTACGGCCCTTGACCTTCCTAGGTGGGGGCGGAGCATTCTCAAAACCACCAAGACGAGAGAAGACACTAGGACGGGACGGAGCTTCATCAACAACCTTCCCCTTGCCTTTGTCAAAAGAAGCCTTGACCGGAGCCTTGTATGGGCGCTTCCACACATAAGGAGAATTACCCTTACCTTTCCCCTTCATCTTCTTAGGGAAATAACGTGGCCTAGGGGATTCAACATGAACCATTGGCTTCGAAGGTTCCACAAAAACCTCATTGGGTCTTCCCAAACGATCAAAGACACTCGGGCATGCCTTCACAATGGGGACGGGAATTGACTTTCATCCTCCGAGACGGACACTTTTACCTCAAAAGAAAAGGTCATGGGAGCCATTATTAACAAGGATTTAGGGCTTAAAGTGATGAGAAGTAGTGCAGAATATTGCTGTGTGATCAAACTGGTCAAAATGGGTTCAAATTTATAGCTGTTGGAGAATCCTGTACAGAAAGAAAGGGGCTGTAAATCAGCATCCCAGACGTGGGCGCCTCCTCCCTTGGATATGTAACGCGCGTGTATCCCATGACTTAGTACAGGCGCGCACGCCTTTGACAGACGGCAGAACAGAACAGGCCTTGTCAGTTCAGCAACAGCCCAGGCATTTCAACGCCTTCAACCTGCAAACAGTTCAGAATCCGCAGCAACAAAGCAACATTCAACAGCAACAAATGGAACACGGTTGGGCACACATTAATTTGGTCCGCCCCTGAGGCATGTCAAAATTAAAATTAGATAGAAACTCCCACTAAACTTAAAGTAGGATGTGTCTTTCTTACAAAAGTTAAAGTCAAACTTGGCTTTTCCTCTCTAAAGGGAAAACATTCTTTTAGTCCGCAATCAACTGTGCCCGCACCCCGCAAAAGTCAACTGGAAGTGCAACTCCAAGCAGCATGCATCAGAATACAACTTCGAACAGTAATTTGGTCCGCGGTGAATCACTAAAATCACCACCTCATCAGCAAAGTTTACTCAACAAATTCGCATTCATCTCTAGTCCCCTATACGGACTCTAAATCAGCAGGCAGAATCTCAGGTCCCTCCTGTCCCCTATACGGACTCTAAATCAGCAGGCAGACTCTCGGGTCCCTACAGTCCCCTATGCGGACTCTAAATCAGCAGGCAGACTCTCGAGTCCCTCCAGTCCCCTATACAGACTCTAAATCAGCAGGCAGACTCTCGAGTCCCTCCAGTCCCCTATACGGACTCTAAATATTGACCACGATGGGCCTATTTCTATCACCACACTCTTTGTATCAGCAGGCAGACTACCGAATCCCCTATACGGACTCTAAATATTGGCCATGGTGGGCCAATTTCTATCACCGCACTCTTTATATCAGCAGGCAGACTTTCGAGTCCCTCCAGTGCCCTATACGAATTCTAAATATTGGCCACGGTGGGCCGATTTCTATCACCGCACTCTTTGTATCAGCAGGCAGACTCTTGAGTCCCTCCAGTCCCCTATACGGACTCTAAATATTGGCCACGGTGGGCTGATTTCTATCACTGCACTCTTTGTATCAGCAGGCAGACTTTTGAGTCCCTCAAGTCCCTATACGGACTCTAAATATTAGCCACGGTGGGCCAATTTCTATCACCGCACTCTTTGTATCAGCAGACAGACTTTCGAGTCCCTCAAATCCCCTATACGGTCTCTAAATATTGGCCACGGTGGGCCGATTTATATCACCGCACTATTTGTATCAGCAGGCAGACTCTCGAGTCCCTCCAGTCCCCTATACGGACTCTAAATATTGGCCACGGTGGGCCGATTTCTATCACCGTACTCTTTGTATCAGCAGGCAGACTCTCGAGTCCCTCCAGTCTCCTATACGGACTCTAAATATTGGCCATAGTGGGCCGATTTCTATCACAGCACCCCTTTTATCAGCAAAAGTCGCTCACACAAGGAGCGAACTTCTATCTCTTGTAATTTCAAGATTCTTGTTTTCATCGAGTCTTTGCTTTTTTTCTTGGTGATGTCCTCGGCAGATGTTTTGTTCTTTCGTCGACGCGTTTTGCTTTGCAATCCACGTCGTCGAGGGGCTCTGTAGACATCCGCCTTAGACCGCTCACCCCGATTGCACATTTGATTTTGTGTTTCTCCTTATTTTAAGTGTTTCTCGTTAGTTTTTGTTACTTCCGTTAAGTTCCTGATTGACCTCGTTAAGTTCAGGGACCAAACTGAATAACAGTGCTGACTTTCTAGTCCATTCTGTCAAAAAATGCCACCTCCAAGGCACGCGCCTCCAACCTTTAGGGTCAGAAGCGCGCCCATCCCGCCACCAAGGCAGGAGGCGCGCGCACCTATGCGTCAGTTACAGATTTCTATCCAAGAATCCCTCCCTTGCTCCTTTTAACAGGATTTGCCCGGGAAACCGATCTTTGTGACTTGGTTTTGGCACCAAAAACATATCTTTTTTTACCTATAAAAGCCTCTCTTCTTCACCTTTCAAAGGGGGGGGGGGCTTTTTCAACACAAGAAAACTATACAAAAATCACTTTCAAAGTATTCTCAAGGCATTTTCCTAAGAAGAACTTGGAGTCATTTTGGAGGATAGGTAAACAAGACTTTTCTTTCTCTCTTCTCTACTTCACCTCTCTTCTTCTCTTTTATTTCATCAAAAGTGCAATCACCCAAATATTCTGGGACATGACACCAAAGACTACTTCACTTCATTGAAGCTAGTCAAGGAGTTATCTCCCTATATTCAAAACACCCTTTTTTAAAACCCCCCCTTTTTTTTGTCATTATTAAGAATAGGAAGAATATTTTATTGATGTAGACTTTGATCAAGCAAGACCAACATTAGTTGGGCGGGATGGGTGTTTAAGTACTTCCCATCTCGTAACCTAACCCCCGAACCTCATAACAAGAATCTCTATTTTCGTATCAAACTTAGGCTAAATATTATGTTTTTCTTATGTTCCTCTAAAACATAGGTGGCGACTCTAACAAATCAAAACATGGATAGACATCGTAGGATAACTCACGCGCTCTAGCCAAGCCGTGGCCTCCCGGGGTATCTACACCCTGTGGTAGATTTTTTGATCAAAATCTACCGTGAATGCATAATTGACCTTGGGTACCTTTCTTGAGTTGAACTTGGATAAAACATAAGACATTAGTTTATAAAAATATATAGACAAGTTATTATAGTTCAATCATAACCATTTCTCCTCTTAGATACCTAAATCTCTTAGAATCAAGAGCCTTGGTGAGAATATCTACAATTTGATTGTCAGTACTCACATACTCTAGATGGATATTACTTTTTCAACGTGATCCTTGAGAAAGTGGTATTTAAAGTCAATGTGTTTAGTCTTGGAGTGCATGGCAGTATTGTTGGAGACAACAATGGTAGATGTATTGTCACAATAGATTGGAAAATTTTCTTCTTTGATTCCATAAACAACCAATTGTTGCTTCATCCATAGCACTTGACAACAGCAGCTTCCAGCAGCTATATATTCAACTTCTGTGGTAGATACAGAGACTGAGGTTTGTTTCTTGTTGGCCCATGAACCTAGTCGATTCCAAAGGAAATGACATGTTCCACTAGTGTTTTTCCTGTCAATGGTGCATGCTGCATAATCTGTATCTGAGTAACCTGTAAGATCAAAATTCGAATCTTTGGAATACCAAAGTCCAAGGTTAATAGTCCCAGATAAATAATGAATAATAGATTTTATATCAATAAGGTGTGCTTTTCTAGGATCTGCTTGATAGAGAGCTGTAGACACCCAATTTTCAACATACATTCATAATTACACTACTTCTGTGTCTCGCCTTTGATTTGGGTTGAAACTCGTTAAGTTTGACATGTTTTGTTAAGTTTCTGACTGACTCCATTAGTTAGGGGCCAAAATGAACATTAAAACTTAAGAAAAGGGCAAAATTGTGATTCCAGCACAAGATGCCTTGTATGAGACATCTAATATCTCATACGAGACATCCACCTTGACAGACGAGTTTTTCAGCAGTTTCCTTATCAAACTCAACATCGTTTCTTGGCAAACACTCCATAATCCGGGAAAGAAAGGAAAGACGATCTGAGAGTCCAAAAGCAACTCCTTGGGAATCGAGTCTTTGAATCTCATCCATAAACAACCCCTTGGATTGGTCCCTAAGTCAAGAAATCATATAAATATAGGGGTTCTTGACCAAAAATCCCTAATGATCAATAATTACTCTCTACCGAACACTCCCAATCATTCCAAATCTGATCAAAACACCTACATATCAGCCTTGCAAAGGTAACCCACGAAATTCACCAAGTCATAACACAATCTGAGTCAAGCTTTTGGATCATCAAGGCCTTTTGTCAAGGCCATCCATAGGATTCTTGAAGAACGCTTAGGTAACTCCTTTGTTTTCTCTTCTCATCTTCTTTGCTTTGAAGTAGTGTAATTCTATTAAAATGACCAGCCTAGAGCCTCTCCAATTCATGGAGATGGTCTCAAAGCACATGATCCGACATTCCAAATAAATAAAAAATTATTTATTTGGCTCTCTTTGTACATAATTTGCATAATTTCAAGATGATGATGATGTTTTCGTAGCAAGACCAATCCTAGATTAGGTGGATTGGGTGCTCCTTGACCTTCCCAATCCATAACTTAACCCCCGAATCCAAGATCTCACGGTCCGTGTTCCGTTAAACATGGTGGCGACTCACAACAAAAATCGAGCAACAATCAAGTCCTTACATCAAAACCAATTCACATCGACCATGAAAAGGACGCGCGCTCACAGTGGCGACTCCGCTGGGGATGAATCATACTAAGAGGGTTATACTTGCGTTGAAAAATCATTATCGTTCTTAAAATTCTGCGAATTCTATACAGTTTCTGCTCCCAGAAGGGGATGGCTCGTACGAGGCATCTCCGTTTTGTCAAACAGTCTGGTCTTCTGGCTTGAAAAAGGGATTTCCATCCGATTCAAGCACGCAAACAGGGTTCCAGATCTGTCCTCCCCCCTGTTTCTGAGTCTTAAGACCTTCCTAACGACGAAGAAACTCCCCGTATATCATGAAGCTAACCCTTGTTTTGCAGGAGTATTTGCAAACTTGAAATTTCTATGCTTTACATATGTTATGCTTTGTGTGTGAACTACGAAGGCCTGAGTTCCTCCACGAGAGAGAAACGTAGGCAGCCACTTGGCCCTGGCCTGACCATTGCATGTATTTGTTTTGTTTTAAAAAATATTACTCTCTATTTTCACCCTTGACACCTAGAACTTGACTCTCACACACGTGCACACGTGTAGATTAGTTGCACTGCGTACCCTATAAACCCGGGTCCCAATCGGAGGACGGATGTCGGTTAGCACCCCACTCGCCGGTCTCTCCAAATATGGTGTACCCACTCCATGCCACGCTCCTACGATCTTGCCCATGGGGAACCTTAGCCGTAACCCCTGCATCAACCTCTTGCATACATAACAGTCAATAGGACACTCCTTCAGACCGGTCGGTTCGATTCTTAGGATTGTTTTAATCTTTGCCCAAGATAACACTTTTACTACAGTCTATAATCCTCCATTCATGAATTGTTGACCAACGTCCCTTCAGAAAAAATTGTTGGACAAAGGATTGCGATGGCAAAATTGAGAATTTTTCTATGAGGATTCGAGTCTAGTCTCTTTTGCCGTCAATATCCTGCATTTGACAAAGTCCCTTCCGGTTGTCCCTTACAAGAATTCGTAAGGTTTGATTGCATAAAGGCGTTGTTTAACAAAGTGCAAAACAATTACGGGATCACTTAGGTTTGGCCAAATTGAATGGTGGACTCTAATGAGAATATGAGACCTTTGCCCAAATTGTCCATTTGGGAGAGTGCAATACAGGTGAAAAACAAGGGGCTCATATTCTAGGGTGACAGATCCACTGTTCCAGGATGAACTAAGTAGTAACCCTCAAAATAGATTAATTTCCGTCCGACCAGAAAATAGAATTAAAATCTGTTATTATGACTGTCAGACTGGATGCCTCATACGAGACATCTATGTCTCGTACGAGACATCTATGTCTCGTACGAGACATCTATGTCTCGTACGAGACATCCTCCCTCTATATGTGATTCTGACGGTTTGGTCAACCTAAAACTCATAAAAACCGACTTGTTGGGACCCCAGCCTGGATTTGACAAGATTTCTGAACCTTAGGTCCGTCCGAATCAACAAAGTAGCTCCACACTCCCAATACAATGTCTGCCCGTGAAGGAATGTCTCTCAGAAAGCTCTCCCAAAACCTTCGCTTCAAGATGGAAGCCACTGGAGGATGGAAAGAAGGTTTGCCCGATAATGGAGTCCCAGAGATCAACATTGCACTAGAGTTCCGTTTCAGAGGGCTTGATTATGCTTCATATTATGCCCGTATCCAAGGCGTTGACGACCAAGTCAAACAACGCAATGAACAAAGTGAGAAAGATTGGGACACAATTGAAGAAATGGTCGAAGGTAGCAAACTTGAAATGTTGCAAAGAGAATACGACCAAATGAAGATATGGTATGATGCCGCGGTAAAAAGAGCCCAAGATTTGGAAATTAACCAAGATGAAGCCGTCAATGAAGAAGTAAGCCATTGCATCCAATTACTCTACCATGACCTTAAGTGCCAAATGGAGGAAGAACAACACCATCATCTTGATGTTATGAGTAGACATGACCATAGCCGGTTAACCGCCGGTTAGGAAAACCAGTTTGGTCTAACCGTAACCTAACCGGCTAACCGTGCACTCCGGATACGGCTACCTTTTTTTTTTTTTTTTTTTTTTTTTTTTATAAACAGTTGTTTTAACATTTTTTGTTTAGAAAAAAAAACACTTCATTTTTTACTAAGTGTTTTTTTTTTGCAAGTAAAAAAAAAAAATTCAACCGTTTTTTTTTTCAAGTAAAAAAAAAAAGTTTCAACAGTTTTTTTTAAACAATTTTTTTAAACAGTTTTTTTTATACAGTTTTTTTTTTTTTTTTTAAAAAACCGGTTACCTTTTTTTTAAACAGTTTTTTTTAAAGTTAAATGTATAAATAACACAATTTTTTTAAGTAAAAAAAAGGGACGGTACCCTTAAATTTTATTAATTAAAATTACAAAGAGGTAGACAACCAATCCTTGCCCTTTTATAATTAAGGGAGGAAAAAAATGGAGCCTTACCTCAACTAAACTATTACAATGAAATAAAAATAAACTTATTCTAAAAATTAAAATAAAAACTATCTAATTTCCGTCCCCTTCCGAACTTCCCGTAGAGTCTTCCAAGTCGTATTGGTATTGTGGATCTACTAAATCCTCTTCATAAGGCATATCTTGCTCCCTCTTTTCCGCTCTAACCCAATCACCAAGTAAGAGTTGATTTTCCAAATTTTCAACCGTTAGTTGGGAACGTCTTGCATCCAAAACATTTCCTCCCACACTAAATGCCGATTCGACCGCCACGGTTGAAGCGGGAGAAGCTAAGACTTCTTTTGCAATTAAAGAGAGTATGTAAGTTTCTTGCCTTTGTGACCACCACCTCAAAATATCAAAAGTAGTTGGATTTGAAGTGTTTTGTACAACGTCATGTCTAGTAGAGAAATATGCTTCCAACTCGTACGGAATGCTAGAGGTAGAAGAAGAAGAAGCCGTTCTAGGACGTTTTTGGGAATAAATTTCATTAATAAAAGTATATGGATCGTCATCCTCCTTATCTTGTGTAGCAATAACAATATCTTCATTAGGACTTGAGATATTGAGAAGGATTTCCATGAATTGCACTATACTCATTATAAAGAGTCACCAAATCATGTTTTGTATTTTCAACAATAATCGCCGGGCTTTTGTAGAATCCGTCCCCATTGGAGTATAAATTCGCATAATAAAACGTTATTATGCTCACTAGATCTTTCAATTTAACACGGGGATCCAACATCTTTGCAACCAAAAATAGAGACGGAATATTATCAAAATATTTGAGCCACTTTTCACTCATGGAAGAAATGCTTAGGTTTAAAATGTTGCACTTTTGTAAATTTTTAAAACTTCGAACTATTGCAACACATTGCTCAAGTACCAAAACGGAAGTTGGATAATAAATTCCCGACAAAGCCAAAGTAGGCGGTATTGAAAATCTTTAATAATTGACATAAATTAGTGCAAGTGTTCCATTGATAAGCAAATAAAGGAATATCATAGCCCAATGGCATGTAACACCCAAATAACTATTTATTTGCCAATGATCACTCCAACCATCGGCAAAAATTGAAACTCTTTGATCTAATTTTGGTAAAACATCAATTAAAAAATGTTTATATTCCAAAACCACCTTTTTAATATCGCGTACGAGAGTCGTACGTGGTGCTTTGGAGACGGCCGGATTTAAACCTAGTCTAATAAACCGTTCAAAAAAATCATCATCCGCAAAGTTAAAAGGAAGCCCTTTAACACACACAAATTTGCACAATTCTTTCCTATAAAAGGCATTATTAAACTTAAATAAGACCGAAGACGTACCTTGGGTGTTAGGTTGAGCAAATTGTAATTGAGCTTGATCACTCTCAATCCCAAGTTTCTCGGGATGCTTTGAATTGGGGTGGAAGTTCAATGTTCCATGCCCTCCACCTTTTGTGAACGAGCACTACAACAAAAGTGACTTTTCCCGGCACTTTAAAAAGTGCCAGAAATTGAAAAAAAGTGTCGGAAAAGCTATTTCCGGCACTTTCACGAAAAAGCTATTTTCGGCACTTTTGAAAGTGCCGGAAAAAGTGGTGTCGGCAATACTTACCGGCACTTTAAAAGTGCCGGAATTTCCCGGCACTTTTCAGAAATCCGGAATTTCCCGGCACTTTTCAGAAAGTGCCGCTAATATCCGGCACTTTTCAAAAGTGCCGGCATTTTCCGGCACTTTTTAAAGTTCCGCTAATTTAAATAAAATTATTTTTGAATTTACCCGGATTCGAACCCACGACCTCTTGCATACGAAGCACACCTTCTACCGCTAGGCTAAATCATTTTTTGTTATAAATTTTCATATACAATTATTTGTTACAAAACAAAAACTTATATTAGGGCATTTTTATTATTGTAGTCCATAAAAATCTAATATAAGTAACAAATTAAAGCAAATTTACATCAAAAATATGATTAAATTTAAAAATTAAACAAAAATTTCAAAACAAACATCTTGTTTTTAGCGGCACATTATAAAAAAGTGCCGGAAATTAGCGGCACTTATAAAAAGTGCTGGAAATTCCCGGCACTTTTGAAAAAGTGCCGCTAATTCCCGGCACTTTTTCAAAAGTACCGCAAATTCCCGGTACTTTTTCATAAGTGCCGCTAATTCCCTGCATTTTTTTTATAAAATGCCGGAAATTTAGCGGCACTTGTTAGAAAGTGCCAGGAATTAGCGGCACTTATGAAAAAGTGCCGGAAATTAGCGGCACTTTTGAAAAAGTGCCGGGAATTAGCGACACATATGAAAGTGCCGGTAAATAAGTTCCGGGAAAAGCCATTTTTGTTGTAGTGGAGTAAGTTTTGGTACAATAGTTGCATTCCGCTCGAAAATGTACATAGTCGTCGGGGTCAAGTTGTACTTTTCGGAAATGGATCGTAAAAGTGTCGGATTTGGATTCTCGTTGTTGACGTTGCCCCTGAACACCTCTTCCCACGCCCCGAGCTCGGCCTCGGCCGGCCCTACCACTTTGAGCAACATTTCTTCAACATTTTGCTCACTTTCGTCAAAATGTGGCTCAAATTCTGGGTTAAGGGAAGAAGAATCAACATGTTCCTTGCCGCTCCTTCGAGATGAGGCCATTTGTTAAAAAACTAACTGAAACTGTTTTGAAACTGATTGGAGATCGCTAAAAAACTGACTAAAAATGATGAAAAACACAGATTTTGTTAAAAAAAAAAAAAAACTAACTGAAACTGTCAAAGAACTGACTGGAATTCTGAAAACTAAATGGAAAATGTTTTGAAACTGACTGGAAATGGTTAAAAAAGTTACTGGAATTTTCGGAATAAATTAAAAAAGTGATTTCGTTAGAAAACTAACTGGAAATCGTTAGAAAACTGATTGAAATTCTGCAAACTAACTGGAAATATGAGAGTGTGAGACTTTGGAATTAGTAGAGAGAGAAAGAGTAGAGAGAAGGTGTGGAACTAAAATGCTAGGACGGAGGGGGTATTTATATGTAAGCAATGTTTGACAATTTTTTTAATTTTTTTTTTCATTTCTGGCCGCTAGTTAACTGAACTAACGGCTAGTTTGAAAAGTAGCCATTTTTGGACAGTGTCAGACCTGGGGAAGGGAGGGGGGCCTTGGTGTAAAAAGTGGAAAACTAGCCGTTACCCGGTTTAAACCGCCGGTTTTAATACCGGTTTAACCGTCGGTTTGGTTCACGGTTACTAACCAGTTAATAACCGGCGGTTGGCCGGTTTTAAGATTCATTAACCTTAACCGGACCGGCTAACCTACGGTTCACGGTTTATCCGGTTGCCGGTTAACCGGTTTGGCGGTTTTGACCGATTAAAAACCGGCGGTTAGCCGGTTTCCTGTTTGGTTTGTTCATGTCTAAATAAAAATTTAATTTACTGCTGCTTTTTTAAAAATGATTAGTGATTAATGAAAAAGGTTCAATCTCTTAATTGACACTCATCTTCACTTTTTTTAATAGAATACTATTATTCCTTAATCCCCGTGTTGGGAGTGAAAATCCTAATTCGGATGGGACAGAGAGAGTACATTTTAACTTAAAATAATAATTATTGAAGACAATGTTTTTTTTTAAACACTTTTTAAAAAATGTTTTTTTTAAAAAAACAAAAAACTGTAAAAAAAGGTTGTTAAAAAAAAAAGGTAAACTGTTTAACCGGTTAACCGTGTCAGCCGGTTAGTCGGTTAGGTTACGGTTAATGAAACCGACATCTTCTAACCGGCGGTTATAACAGGCTAACCGCCGGTTAACCGGCAATGGCCACGTGTATGCGGTAGGTAGCTTGATGTGCGCTATGGTATGCGCACCATTAGTGTGGTGAGTAGGTTCATAAGCGATCTTGGCAATGAATATTGGCAAGCTGTGAAGAATATATTCACGACTTTCACATCTACCTTCCCCCAAATTCTTTATCCTCCCTCTCCTTATTCCCCATCGAATATTTTCATGAATCCGACTACCATACGTAGGATAACAAATGTGAGGAATATTATTTTTCAAATTATTTCTCTCGTGTTTTCTATATTTTAATTTTTTTTTGTAATTATTGAATATAACAACTATAAAAAAAATCTGCTCACCAAAAAAATTGAGAAAATATATAGTGTGAATATAAATATTAGCTTCAATTTAAAAAAAATCATGTCAATCGAATATATGTATCTCCAAATACAGCTTAAACCTCCATTAAACTGTTATAAATTTAACACCACGTCAGTTTTGTCATCAAATTGTAACAAATTGTAAAAAATGGTATACCAATTGGCAGACTTGAACTTAAGAGAACTAAGTTGAAAACGTGAGCGAAAATTAAAAACCAACTTACAATTACCCCTATATATTAAGGCACTAATCTTGGACCTTTGCAATACGGGCACATAACAAATAGTACCTCGCAGAGAACCATTCATGAAACATAACAACTGTTTGGGATAAAATTCACGTTTCATCTTGAAGCCTTCAGCTTGCTTCGACATCCTACAACTTCACACTAAAAACTTGATCTAATTCCCATGATTATCGTGCAGGTACGATTGTTCCTATTTTTTAGGTAATAATACGCAGATCATGGATCACAAACAAAGAAACGTGACCTATTGAAGGATCCCGTCCTCGGGGCGGAACAACCAAAGTTCACACGAGGAAGAAATGCCAAACTCGGGTAACTTTCCTAACGAAAAGAGAAACGGAGTCGCCACATTTGTTAATTTTGAACCAAACAAATGAAAATGGTTAGAGAAGGTGAGTTCGGAGGTCACGTTACACTTTGGGGAGAACATATTTGCGGTTCACCCAAAGTGCCTAGGAAAAACCGAGTCTCCCTTGTTAGTTTGAAAATGTGCATGTGTGTGTGTGTATTTAACGGAAAAGTTTCTGTTATTGGTTTTGTTTGGAAAAACTTAACTGAAAGGGTCTGTTTATTAAGAAAATAGGGATCAGAGGGCAAAACAGACATTTTGCCCCTTATTCCCAACATAGCCGTACGGATGGACAGGTAGTTTCCTGGGATCTTACAGTTCAGTCAAGAACAGTCCAGTTTCAGAGCAGAAACAGAACATTTTGTTGAAACTAGACAGAACTGTTTTGATTCTAGTTTGTTTGAAACACTTTATAAGTTTAAATACAACATTCCTATGCTAAATGATCATCACTTAGTCCCCAAAACAAGTATTTGTGTGTGATCATAAGCAATCTTTGGAGAAAATTGAGAAAAGTTGATGAACATGCCCTATGGGCCAAAATTGACCATTTGGTGATTAAAGATTGAAACTTTATCACCAAGATGGCATTTTTAGGACTTATTAACCTTTAAGGAATCAAATTAACACATAAAGATTGAATCTTTGTAACCCCAAAGGGGACTTTAGAGCTAAATCAATGTTGGATGATAAAGATGGAAGCTTTATCATCCAAAATGATCATCATTGCCAACAAAAGTATCATTTTAACTAGACAAGAATGTAAAATGACAATCAACAAGCCATGATCATCTAGGTTTGAACCTCTTCCACACAAGGCATGGAGGGCACTTTGGATCATCTCATGGCTTGGACAAGAGAAATATAGAGTAATATATGTATATTTGCTTGAATGGACAAGTCTTGCATAAATGTAAAGTTGCTTGAATGGACAAGTCTTGCAAGTAATATAAAGTTGCTTGAATGGACAAGTCTTACAAGTAATGTAAAGATCAACATAAACTTAAACAAAGATTAAAGAGAAAATAGAGTTATAGATGAAGAGAAGGGAGGGGGAGAAGGTGGCTTTACCGATTTTGGTTTAGCCAATCTTCCTTTCTCTCTTTCACTCTTTGTTTCACTCTTCTCTCACACTACTGGAGTGATTTCGACAGAATAATCTTTCTTATGTTGTTTCTCTCCCCTGGAATAATCAGCAAGGGGTTTAATTTATAGAGGCTGAGGGTGCCCAAAGTAGCCGTACGGCTAGGGACCTCATGTGCCCAAACCATCCGTACGACTCGACTTGGCGAGCTTCTGGATTTTTCCAAGTCTAATTCTAGTTCAGTCCTGGAATATCAGGTTTATTTTAGTGAGGTCCTGGCCCATTGGTTTTATCCCTAAATGTTACCAAGAATTCCTCTAAAGTAGGTCGATTTCAGATTGGGGTACTTACAGAGCCCCTCGGCAACGTCGCTTTTGAAGAAAACGGGGTTGTCGATAAAACAAGCATCCCAATCTGATGGGAGGACGGCATAGCCGATTTGTTCTATGGCTGGACCTAGAGGTATAGGATTCCTACGTATCCCTATCCGAGGGAATCAAGCCTATCGTAGTTCGAAAGAGGGGTGAGAGATTTTGAGGCTACTCAAACCTATAGACGACCGTCGAGGTCGGGTGGGGAACTCGGGCATGACACTCATTCGGTCAGGGGCGAAGGTTTGGGCGTGACACTCATTCGGTCAGAGGCGAAGGTTCGGGCGTGACACTCATTTGGTCAGAGGCGAAGGTTCGGGCGTGACACTCATTTGGTCAGAGGAAAGGTTTGGGCGTGACACTCATTTGGTCAGAGGCAGGGACTCGGGCATGACACTCATTTGGTCAGAGGCGAGGTTCGGGCGTGACACTCATTTGGTCAGAGGCAGGGACTTGGGCATGACACTCATTTGGTCAGAGGCGAGGTTCGGGTGTGACACTCATTCGGTCAGAGGCGAAGGTTCGGGCGTGACACTCATTTGGTCAGAGGCGAAGGTTCGGGCGTGACACTCATTTGGTCAGAGGCAAGGTTCGGGCGTGACACTCATTTGGTCAGAGGCAGGGACTCGGGCATGACACTCATTTGGTCAGAGGTGAGGTTCGGGCGTGACACTCATTTGGTCAGAGGTAGGGAATCGGGCATGACACTCATTTGGTCAGAGGCGAGGTTCGGGCGTGACACTCATTTGGTCAGAGGCAGGGACTCGGGCATGACACTCATTTGGTCAGAGGCGAGGTTCGGGCGTGACATTCATTTGGTCAGAGGCGAGGTTCGGGCGTGACACTCATTTGGTCAGAGGCAGGGACTCGGGCATGACACTCATTTGGTCAGAGGCAGGGACTCGGGCATGACACTCATTTGGTCAGAGGTGAAATCAACATGGGGTTACGTCAAGGACCGCCCTTCTCATTCTAAGTTTTTTTCTCAAGATGGGCCATCCGGGCGACCTAGATTTTGCTTCACATGGGGCCACTCGGGGGGACCTAATTCTAATTTCAGAACGGTCGCTCGGGGGACCTAACTCTTATCTCAAGACGGTCGCTCGGGGGACCTAATTTTCATTTCACAACGGTCGCTCAGGGGACCTAACTCTTATCTCAAGACGGTCGCTCGGGGGACCTAATTTTCATTTCACAACGGTCGCTCGGGGGACCTAATACTTATTTCAAAACGGTCGCTCGGGGGACCTAATTTTCATCCCACAATGGTCGCTCGGGGGACCTAATTTTATCTCACAACGGTCGCTCGGGGGACCTAATACTTATTTCACAACGGTCGCTCGGGGGACCTAATACTTATTTCAAAACGGTCGCTCGGGGGACCTAATTTTCGTCTCACAATGGTCGCTCGGGGGACCTAACTTTCATTTCACAACGGTCGCTCGGGGGACCTAATTCTCATCTTTACTGGGCTTACGTCAGGGACGGCCAATTTTCTTGGGCATTCAATTTGACCCTCAATGAGTCAAAGTCGGGGCTTGACTCTCCTTTGGTCAACCGAAGGGATTTTCTCGACACTCATTTGGTCGAAGTCGGGATTTGACTCTCTTTTGGTCAATAATTTTTAACTGGGCTTACGTCAGGGACGGCCAATTTTCTTGGACATTCAATCTGACTCTCAATGAGTCAAAATCGGGGCTTGACTCTCTTTTGATCAGCCGAAGGGATTTTCTCGACACTCATTTGGTCGAAATCGGGATTTGACTCTCTTTTGGTCAATCAAATAATTTTTAATTGGGCTTACGTCAGGGACGACCAATTTTCTTGGACATTCAATCTGACTCTCAATGAGTCAAAGTCGGGGCTTGACTCTCTTTTGGTCAGCCGAAGGGATTTTCTCGACACTCATTTGGTCGAAATCGGGATTTGACTCTCTTTTGGTCAATCAAATAATTTTTAACTGGGCTTACGTCAGGGACGACCAATTTTCTTGGACATTCAATTTGACTCTCAATGAGTCAAAGTCGGGGCTTGACTCTCTTTTGGTCAGCCGAAGGGATTTTCTCGACACTCATTTGGTCGAAATCGGGATTTGACTCTCTTTTGGTCAATCAAATTATTTTTAACTGGGCTTACGTCAGGGACGGCCAATTTTCTTGGACATTCAATCTGACTCTCAATGAGTCAAAGTTGGGGCTTGACTCTCTTTTGGTCAGAGGCTAGGACTCGGGCATGACGCTCATTCGATCAGAGGCAAAGACTCGGGCATGACACTCATTTGGTCAAAGGCAAGGACTTGGGCGTGACACTCATTCTGTCAGAGGCAAAGATTCGGGCATGACGCTCATTTCGTCAGAGGCGAGGGATTCGGTCAACCTGGCTCTATGGGAGAGGGTTGAGTACAAGATTGGTCTTACGTCATCTTCGACTGCCGTGACACATTTGGTCAACTTTTCTCATGGCGGAGGGTTGACTACACAAACTGGTCAACTTGTCTCATGGCGGAGGGTCGACTACTCAAATTGGTCAACTTGCCTCATGGCGGAGGGTCGACTACTCAATTTGGTCAACTTGTCTCATGACGGAGGGTCGACTACTCAAACTGGTCAACTTATCTCATGGCGGAGGGTCGACTACTCAAATTGGTCAACTTGTCTCATGGCGGAGGGTCGACTACTCAAACTGGTCAACTTGTCTCATGGCGGAGGGTCGACAAAATCCAATGGTCTTACGTCACGCCGGACGGCCAAGGATGAATCTCACGGAGCCTAATGGACTTATGTCATTCCGGACGACCAAAGGGCAAGTTTAACGAAGCCTAATGGTCTTACGTCACGCTGGACGGCCAAAAGGTCACTCGGGGGACTAAGGTTTTGGTCAACTCCGTCTTTGGGGAGATTGACGAGGCAAACTGGTCTTATGTCCGACTAAGGACTGCCGGGATTTGGTCAACTTGGCTCTATGGAGAGGGTTGACTAAGGAGAATGGTCTTACGTCACTTTGGACTGCCGGGACAAAACATTCGAGTTAACTCCACCTTTGGGGAGTTTGACAAGGCAAATTGGTCTTACGTCCCACTAAGGACTGCCAGGACAAAACATTCGAGGCAACTCCACCTTTGGGGAGTTTGACAAGGCAAACTGGTCTTACGTCCGACTAAGGACTGCCGGGATTTGGTCAACTTGGCTCTATGGAGAGGGTTGACTAAGGAGAATGGTCTTACGTCACTTTGGACTGCCGGGACAAAACATTCGAGTTAACTCCACCTTTGGGGAGTTTGACAAGGAAAACTGGTCTTACGTCCCACTAAGGACTGCCGGGACAAACACGTTATCCTAAAATGACCATTCTGGGTCAAGGCTTGACTTGGGTCAACTCCATCTTTGGGGAGTTTGACCGGGAAAATTTTAACTTGACCTCTTTGGCCAAAGTTTGAACTTTGGTCAACTCAACTCTACGGGAAGGTTGACACACTTTCTTGACACCGGGGGAAGTCTATGGGTGACCTTTTAGACACATTGTGGATGAAAAGTCCAATCATTTTGAGAGAATATCAAAAGCATTTTGCTTGAAACATTGTTTTTTGATAAGTGAGGCCAAAAGGGCAAGCTTAAAAATGCTTATTCCTAAAGGCAAATCTTTTAACGAAGCATGTTAGTCAAAATTTTTTATTTTAACTTAACCATGAGGTTTGTCATGCATAAAGTCCCTTGGAGCTTTGTCCATTTCTTAGCAGTGATCGGGTATAGACAACCCTTTTGTCATTGATATTGGGGTAGCCCCATGTCCTTCTCGCTGTTGATGTTGGAGGTTGCCCTATGTCCTTATTGGTATCGGTGGCGGCATAGCCCCATGTCCTCGTTGTCATCGATGTCGGGGTAGCCCCATGTCTTTGTGGAGGTAGCCCCATGCCCTTGTGGTCGTTGGTGTGGAGGTAGCCCCAATGTCGCCCTTCGACCTTTGATGCTGGCGTAGACCCAATATCATCTTTTGACCTTTGGCGTTGGTGTAGACCCAACATGACCTTTGAAGTGAGGTTAGGAACCCATCCCTTTTTCATGACGCACTCTTTCTTTTGCCTAGGCCGCCCTTGCGGGTTTTCAACCTAGTGGGCTACTTTTTTGCGTCTTTTATAGCACACCTTGTCTTTTGCCTAGGCCTCCCTTATGGGTTTTCAACCTAGCGGGCTACTCTTTTGGTGCCTTTTTTTTATGAGTGATCCAGCCGACTCGATGGGACGGGGACTTAAGATGTCTTTTGGTGAAAACATGCAGGGGCATTTATTTAGGCGGGAGAGAGTCCCTCAATTGTATCATGAAATAGGAGGAAGCCCCTGCTTGACAGAACATAAGTGTTTAGCTCTTTCCTAAGATGTAGAGAAGAAGACTTGTCGAGACATTTGAAATTTGTCTTGGTTAAAATTATCAAAATGATTGCTTGGATGGACCATGTTCATTATTAAGTCAAGATTATAACAAGCAATTAGCCTTAACATGTATAAATGTTGTGATCAATTAGGATTAAGATTCGATCAATGGCAAGATCAAAAGGTGTTTATGGGGAATTGGTCCTTGTCCGGTAAATTGGTCATTGATGGGACCAAGGGGAGAGGCTTGGCTACTTTGGGAAAGCCATGGTTTGACCGTTCTTTCTCATGCTGTGACCGGACCCGAAGGTTGCCTACGTTCCCCTCAGTTTGAGGAGCTCAGGTCGCCGTAGTTCGGCCTGAGGCCGTCTTTTGCTGAAATTGGCTTTCTTTCGATGTTGTCTCGGAGGACGTTGTTGCTCACTTTGCTTTGCGGTGAACTCCTTGAGATGGACCTCTTGGGGTGAACCCTCTTTGGTGCAAACGGGCCTTTCTTTCCGCCATTTCCTTTCCTCCTTTCCGTACATTCATTTCCTTTCCCTCCCTCCCCATTTTTTTTTTGGAGGAGGTAAACATTAGCCCCAGCTCGCTTTCTCGGGCATTGTCTCCTTTGTAGCCCCTTGGTGGCGTGCCTGTTACTTTGGGTTGACTTTGAAGATTTTGGGAAGCCCTATGCTTGGTCGCACACGTGTGAGCACTGTCAAATCTCGGTGGTCGAGCAACAACGTCCTCGCCTTTTCATTGTCTCGGGATGCCTTCGATGTGCATCAAGAATTGGTTTTGGAAAGGTGAATCGGGTTGTGTATCGGGGAAGTGTATGAGGGAAGACTTGCCATTAATGGTTTCTTCATGCCAATTGATCACAACATTTATTCACATCAAGATTAATTGTTTGCGTTTAGCATTTCTCATTCGTGTTAGGTCCATTCGCCTTTAATGAGTCGTCATTGACTAGTATGCTTAGAAGTCAATTCATCATTTTGGGGACGTAGCAATCAATTGATCATAACAAGCAAGGCAATTTTAAGAGTAAATGTATATTGCAAATAATGTCTCAAGTCTAGAGAGAAGAGAATGAAAATGACTCTTTTATTGAGATAACTTTGTACATACATGTCCAAGTGCGGACCTTTGCAAAAATAAAAAGACACGGTCCGGGACGGACTTTTGGTGAAAGTCTAGATCCTACGAGGCTGGAAGACTCATCATTTTTTATTTTATTTATTTATTTATTTTTTTTTAGGGATGGGCTCCTATAAAGTGCGATGGTCCGTTTTCTTCCTCAATTTTCGGAGGGTTTGTCGGCGGCACATTCCATGTCTTCCACGGGGAACTCGGGTTCCTTGTCGTCGGGAAAGACGTCGTGAGGTCTCCACTTGGCTTGGCATTGCGATCGCCGGACTCGCCTTTGGCCATCTCCTTTTGGTGGCTCCCTTTCAAGGGGCGTAACCTCGCGCATGGCATTCGGCGAAGGTACGGATCTCCATTTGATGTAGCCGCCTTTGGACCTCCGAGGCATGGGTCTTTTCTCGTGGACGGTGTCCCAATCCTGCTCACGTGGATGGAAGTCTCAGACGCCATTTCAGATGTGGGCTCCTTGGTTGATGTTTCCGGTGGACAAGACCGCAAAGGACTTTAGCATTTTAAACCTCAAGGTGAAATTATAACCATGATTTGAGAGGAACGCCTCATTAGCGGATTAGCCTTTTGGAAAAGAGTTGACCTCTTATTTTAAGAAAACCTGATTTCCAATTTTTTTGAATGAGGATTGACACACACATTTTTTATTTGAGTAAAAGACTCACACATTCAAATGGGGTTAACGAAGAGACGATCATGACTTAAAACGGGCTTCTGGGAAGAGGTGAGTGATTGACTCACTTTCCAAACGGACTTCCTAGGGTGACGGAGAGAGGCCCTAAGAGTCCTAACGTAAAGGTTACGGGGACAAGGATCCTCCTTGGCTTGTCAGAATATAGTCAGGATAACATGGGACAAAACCCTACTGGCTTGGGACCAGATGGTACTCACACTAGTTCGAGCCATCAAGGCGATCGGAGCAACTGAGATGGTCATCACATGGAGGTGCAAACTGAGGAGGCCAATGCTTGACCAAGATATATTACAATGTGGCGCCATGACAGCTAAACTCGAAGGGGTCATGGCATGAGGGGCGCAGAATTGGTCATCATGTGATGGCCCAAGGAAAGGGGAGAGAGTTTCCCTAAGCACCCTTTGTTTCTTTTCTTTAACAGACGCTTTGGAGGATAACACGGATCCGTCCAAATACTTGACTAACTTCCTGGGGAACTATGCCTAGGGGTTCAACGGGGACCTAGGGGACAACACCTAGGGGTTTAGGGGTTTAACGGAGGTTTCAGCGAGGATCACAAACGGGATCACAACGGGGATCACATCGGGGATCACAACGGGATCACAACGGGGATCACAACGGGGATCACAACGGGGATCACAACGGGGATCACATCGGGGATCACAACGGGGATCACAATGGGGATTACAATGTGGATCCCAACGGGGTCACAATGGGGATCACAACGGGGTCACAACGGGGATCTTGGAAGGATAGCGGGGATCCATCCAAAGGCTTAACGAAACGCCTTTATGGAAGTCTTGGAGGATAACGGGTATCCGTCCAAAGACTTAACGAAATGACGCTCATTAACGCAAGAATGCAATGCGTCAAGGCCAAGAAGTAAAAACGGAGCAAAGTCATGCAATGTGCAATCATTTATTCATCCAAGTTTACTTAAAAAGCATTTTTATTTCCTAAATGGTTGGAAAAGATTTCTCTTCTTTTTCGCAACTACTCTAATTCCTAGATCAGTGGAGGTCATCACCACGTCTATAGACCCCTCGTTTTTCACCTGTATTGCACACTCCCAAGGACGGACTATCCCGGACGAGGGGCAAGCGGCTTCCACCGATCGAAAGAAATGATCCTAAGGTCTAGTGCGTCGCAAGGTTCCCGATGTGCGGGTCATCCTAATCATGATTAAGCCCCAGTCGGATTCGAGACTATTCCGAAGGCTGCACCGATATTCCGACACGACCTCATTTTGAATGAGGTGTCTCAATCCTCGACCATGAGCTTAAGGATGATTAACATGACTCGTTCATTAGGGCTTAACGACACGGTGTTACCCTATCTTTAGCACATGACCTTTGTTAATTGTGGTCGTCATTAACACACGGGTTAAATGCGGGTTAGGCTACGCTTGCATTACATCAAGGAGTCGTAACCCGGGCATTAACTTGGCCACAATTGACTTTGGACACGTGCTTAAAGACAATGGAAATGTGAACTAGACCAAAAACCAACCAAAGTCACGGTACTTGTGTGTCACGGACATGTGTGGTTGACTCGGCTCGGAAGGGGAGGTGGAATGGACCCGTGCGCGCTCGAAGGGAACAAGAGCGCCAATCGAGCTGCATCTGGCATCCATCCCGGGTTTAAAGGGTTGTTGGAACGTGCAAGGTCAAGTGCGCGTTGTGTGAAGTCAAATCTATATTCCCTTTTGAGTCAAAATAGAGATTTTCAATCCGTTTTTCAACATGATGAGCATGGCATAAACAAGACATAAACAAGTATGAACAAGCATGAAGTAGGCAATTTATACACACAATGAATCAAAATAACATGATTAAACAAAGACCAAAACTTGTACATGTACCAAGTTGTGCACAACCAAAGAATTTTTGAATCAAACATTTTGCCAAAAGAACAATCTTTACATTGAAACCATTTGTACAAAGTAAGTTGTGCACAACAAGAAGAGTCTTTTAAAATTCAAGAAATATTTACAAAAAGGGTTATGCACAATGAGGCTTTGAAAACCATTTTTATTGACAAAAGATCATGCATAACCAAGTTTTAAAAACCAAGTTTTGGCCAAAAGAATAAAGATAATGTGCACAAGTAAGACTGTAAATTTGGAACCTGGACAAGCAGAAGAAGAGGGGCATCCAGAATGTTGCCGCCCTGCACAAAATTGTTAATTTGCAACATTCTGACCCCTTACCAAAGTAGCCGTACGGCTAGACCAATAGGGTTGAGATTTTTCTCAGTTTCTCCAACTTCTGATCATCATGCTCCAGTTTATTGCATTTCCAGAACATATTCACTCAAAACAGTTCAAACAGAAACAGCAAACACACACAAATATGCACAAAGTCAACTAATGGAAATGGGAGTTTGACCCACACAAAAGTGCCTTCAAAGCTTCTAAAGAGAAGTTTGCAAGCACTTTATCTCCCCAGCGGAGTCGCCACTGTAAGGATCCCGTCCTCGGGGCGGAACAAGCAAAGTTCACACGAGGAAGAAATGCCAAACACGGGTAACTTTCCTAACGAAAAGAGAAATGGAGTCGCCACATTTGTTAATTTTGAACCAAACAAATGAAAATGGTTAGAGAAGGTGAGTTCGGAGGTCACGTTACACTTTGGGGAGAACATATTTGCGGTTCACCCAAAGTGCCTCGGAAAAACCGAGTCTCCCTTGTTAGTTTGAAAACGTGCATGTGTGTGTGTGTATTTAACGGAAAAGTTTCTGTTATTGGTTTTGTTTGGAAAAACTTAACTGAAAGGGTCTGTTTATTAAGAAAATAGGGATCAGAGGGAAAAACAGACATTTTGCCCCCTGTTCCCAACATAGCCGTACGGATGGACAGGTAGTTTCCTGGGATCTTACAGTTCAGTCAAGAACAGTCCAGTTTCAGAGCAGAAACAGAACATTCTGTTGAAACTGGACAGAACTGTTTTGATTCTAGTTTGTTTGAAACACTTTATAAGTTTAAATACAACATTCCTATGCTAAATTATCATCACTTAGTCCCCAAAACAAGTATTTGGGTGTGATCATAAGCAATCTTTGGTAATTAAAGATTGAAACTTTATCACCAAGATGGCATTTTTAGGACTTATTAACCTTTAAGGAATCAAATTAACATATAAAGATTGAATCTTTCTAACCCCAAAGGGGATTTTAGAGCTAGATCAATGTTGGATGATAAAGATGGAAGCTTTATCATCCAAAATGATCATTATTGCCAACAAAAGTATCATTTTAACTAGACAAGAATGTAAAATGACAATCAACAAGCCATGATCATCTTGGTTTGAACCTCTTCCACACAAGGCATGGAGGGCACCTTGGATCATCTCATGGCTTGGACAAGAGAAATATAGAGTAATATATGTATATTTGCTTGAATGGACAAGTCTTGCATAAATGTAAAGTTGCTTGAATGGACAAGTCTTGAAAGTAATATAAAGTTGCTTGAATGGACAAGTCTTACAAGTAATGTAAAGATCAACATAAACTTAAACAAAGATTAAAGAGAAAATAGAGTTATAGATGAAGAGAATGGAGGGGGAGAAGGTGGCTTTACCTATTTTGGTTTAGCCAATCTTCCTTTCTCTCTTTCACTCTTTGTTTCACTCTTCTCTCACACTACTGGAGTGATTTCGACAGAGTAATCTTTCTTATGTTGTTTCTCCCCCCTGGAATGATCAGCAAGGGTTTTAATTTATAGAGGCCGAGGGTTCCCAAAGTAGCCGTACGGCTAGGGACCTCATGTGCCCAAACCATCCGTACCACTCGACTTGGCGAGCTTCTTGATTTTTCCAAGTCTAATTCCAGTTCAGTCCTGGAATATCAGGTTTATTTTAGTGAGGTCCTGGCCCATTGGTTTTATCCCTAAATGTTACCAAGAATTCCTCTAAAGTAGGTCGATTTCAGATTGGTGTACTTACACCTATATAGAGACTCAGTCAACAACAAAGTATTGTTTACTCAACGCCAATTCAAGCAACGGCAAAAAGATAGGACTCAACCAACTGTGCGAGATTCAAGGATATTTTAGCTAGTTTATGATTATTTCTTTAGTATAAATAGAAAGCATATCCATTGTAACGCACCCAACACACTCGGCAGTTTACTTTAGAGCTAATTTCTTTCTTTTCACATTGTTCTTCATTATTATTAATAAAATCCATCCTTGAGGTTTTATGACGGCGAACAAGTTGTTCAAGGGTTTTCCTCGTTAAATACCTTGTCCATATATTCTTGAATCCTTTGCTATTTTATTGTATTATACCCAATTTCGTATCTTAAAGTTGAATTCCAAAATTTGACCAAAACAATTTGGCGCCGTCCGTGGGAAATTTGGTTTTTTAATTGCTTAAGAATTCAAGATGTCTACTGGAATGTCCTCGGCTATGACTTCGGTGGTTTTGAGATCAACTGTGGAGATAATTCCAATCACATCGGGTGTGATAGCTTCAACTCAGAGTATCGGTGGGGTGTCACGACCAATTCAGATTCAAGATGGGTCATCTACTGCTGCAGCCCAGGAGATCTCTATTGGCATCGCCTCCAACTTGACCGTCATGATGCATGACATGAGGAAACAGGTCTGATGGAGAAAATCTCCCTCTAATTAAATTAACCTAGCAAGTGTACTAGTTACCAATGTAGTAGTATGCACAAGCAAGGGTCGAATCCACAGAGACTAGATTGGAAAACAAGAATGTATATTAAAACTAGAAAAACAAATAAATGGGGTTTTGGTTTTTTTATTTATTTATTTATAACTACTAAAGCAATAACTAAAATTAAACTAATAAAAAAATAAAATCAAGATTAACGAATAGATTCACAAATTTGATTCACAAATACTTTCACTCTATGCTATGCTCCTACTGACAAAATCAATCTCATTCTTGGGTTCGTTCACAAAAGTAAGAATTGGGACGGTTCGGTCGCCGGATTGCAATTCTATAGCTCTTTTTAAGAAATACCTTCTATTACGGCAGTATAACAAGCGAAGAACGCGTTAAGAATTTAAGAACATATGAACCTACACTATTATGATTTCTATTACGGCCTCAATCAAGTGTAATTATCAAAATAGTGGTCAACGTATCAATGCCCGAGTTACCGCAACAATTAATACCCAATAATTCTAAAGCCAATTTATATCTTAACATATAATTGAAACTAAAGAATTTAGCATGAAGAATATTTTGATAAACAAGAATAAGAAAGAATGGAAGAATTAAATCTATAGCATAGAGATCAAGTATTGTTACTACCAATTCATGAATCTAATTATTTAACTACTAATAATAATAAAATCAAGAACAAGAAATAAATTAAAGAACATCAAAACCTTAATTAAATTGATGAATCCTTAATTACAATCCTTGAATCTTGATTAAAAGTATGTATAAAGTATCCCCCAAATAAATTGGATGGAGTGCTATATTTATACTAGGGCTAAGGATGTGTAAAATTAGGAAAAACCTAGGATTCTTTGTTGAAAAAGGAGAAAATAAGTGCTGATGGCCGAATTTCCTCAGGAACCCCTGATATTTTCGAGTTTCCAGAAAAGCCCATCAAAAATTCCCCAAAGGTCCTCCAGAAATTCCAGAAAAGTCCTTGGAAATTTGAAAATTACTGAAAAGCCCATCATAATTTGTATAATTCCTCAAAGGTCCCTGGAAAATTCCCCTAAGGTCCCTTGCTATGTGGGCACATGGAGTGGGCACTCAAAAGTCAGATTTGCTGGAAATTCGTGGGTTAAGATCTGGTGTTGTACCATTGCTTTGATGACTTGTACCTTTTACGCGCAAACTTCCGTAGGCCATAACTTCTTCATACGAACTCCGATTTGGACGTGTAAACTATCTTTGGAAAGCTATTTTCACGTACTATCCAATGGACTTGATTTATAAGTGGTCACATCTCTTTATATTTATTTTATGATCCGTTCTTTATCCTCCTTTTTCGCGCTTTAACGTACATGAATCCGTGCATTCTTTCGCTCCTTCCCTATACTCATAAACACTCCGAAAACTATCAAAACACTCAAGGTTGACCATCTAATAAATCATAGAAGTATATGATTTGGATGGGTAAAAACACATCCATCAAACACCCCTAAACTTATCTTTTTCTCGTCCTCGAGTAAAACAAAACAAATATAAAACTATAAAACAAAAAAAACTAAAAAAAAAACAATAAAATCAAATATTTTTGGGATGTTCTCAATACATATGGGAGTCGTTAGCCAAAAGTATCAGGGTCCCTCACACAAGTGCCATTAAATTGGTACCATTGTAAAACCAAATTGCAACACATACACACTACTAACTCGTTTGATTTTCCATCGCAGCATGATAGGATGAGTGAAGTGGTGATCAATGCGACCAAAATAAGATTAGTTTATAGGATCACTTAAGTTAATGCTCTTATTCCACAAATGATGATGAAGATACACGTAACACAATCAAGGACACTCATAATCATGTATACACAGTTGTCAACCCGGTTACCGATATTGAAAGAACATATGGCATAAAGTTTTAAGCACAACAAACGTGCGAGGCTAGGTTCACGGTTACAAATGAAGGTAAGGACATACGAAGTTAAGAAAGTGTACTAAGAAGTCTTCTCTAATGTGTACATCCTCACACTAAGTTGAACTCTCCGCTCACCCAATTCCCACACTGTCTCACCCCCAAACTTGAACTTTCATATAATTACATGGGGTGAGATATGATTCCCTATTTCTGTGGCCTTTCACAATCATCACTTCAATACATTAAGGGGACAAGCTTTTTCTGAATATATATATATTTACATAATCTTTCTCTTTTTTTTATTTTTTATTTTTTTTGAACTTCAACTTTACATAAGATAAAAGTGTGCTTATTTAATCACTTTGCACACTACTCAACGATCACATTTTTTTTTTGCCCTTCCTTTCATTAAATATACCCATTTCATAAATTTGGCCATAAACCATAATTCCCCAAATCATTCTCCCAATTTCTAACCATAAATTCCCATCATTCCCTAATCCACTTCCTCGTCAAGGTGGGTATAACATAATCTTAGTGCAAAAGGGTAGGAAATCGGGTATTAAAAGAATGTGAACGGCGGTCTTTAATGTGCCATTCTTTCATCCATTACTAGGCTCAAATGGGTGTTCTAGCGATGATTTTATTTAAGTGACTAGATAGACAAAATAAGGCCAAGAAAAGGGTTTAGAAAGAAATGCCATAAATACCGAATAACCTATTGACTTGTTATTGACAACCATGCAACGATGTTCTAGGGTCCCCGAACATACACCAAGTGATCCAATAAATTATTCTTAAGTTGATAACATGATCATGAAAGTAATGTAAGTGAGAGGTGGTGCAATCATACCTTTACTAGTGTTAATGCAGTCCCAACTCTAGGTTAAACAAGGGCACCCGCAATGGCTAATAAAAATAAACCCTTGGATCATCACCGACTATGGCCAACATCCCAAAATATAAAGAGAACAAAATTTAAAAAATTTTTCTATTTTTTTGGAGGGTGACAACTATATACACTTCCCTATAAACCCATAAACTCGGAGAGATACCTACCTCCAAACTCAAAACATGATATGTCCTCATAGCATAAGGAACTAAAACATGCTTTGGGTTCAAAGGATGGCATGACACAACTAAACAAAAACAAAAGCAAATAAAATGTTACCTCGTTGGGTTGCCTCCCAATAAGCGCATTTGGTTAAGGTCGTTAGCCCGACCGTTGCTCGGTTTGGATTTCACCTTTCTTCTTTTGGCCCACTTTGCATTCTCGCGGGTCCTTATCTTCAGCTCGAGCCCCATGTATATTCCCCTTTTTATTTTATCATTTAGTACCATAGGGAATTTTTGGCATTTTCGCTTCTTGGGCTTGTCCACTTGTGGCCTCTCACCACTTTTTCCACTATTACAAGAAGGAAGGGGTACCATAAGGATCACCAAGTTCTCTTCAATATAAAGGTCCTCATCCTCGTTGGGAACTTCCCTACTAACCCACTTCTTACCACCATATAAGGCAAACTCAAGCTCCTCAATAGCTAACTCATGCCATGTTTTCTCCACCTTCTTCGCCTCCTTTGCCTTTTCCACACACCCTATACACTCACTTGAATTATCAAAATGTGATCCATATTCAGAGTCAACATTGGAGATTTCATAGACAAAATTTTCCTTTGCATCCTCAAAAGATTTCTCTTCAAGTGACCCTCCATTAGAGACAACATTGGAGATTTCATAGACAAAATTCTCCGTTGCATCCTCAAAAGGTTTCTCTCCATGTGACTCATCCGGAGAGGAAACATTAGAGATTTCTTAGACAAAATTCTCTTTTGCGTCCTCCACGGTTAGCTTTCCATATTGTGGTGGTGGTTTAAAATATGGCTCAAAAAATGAGTCATAGACACACTCTTCCCCGTCAGCATTTAGATACCAAACCAGGGTTGAAGTTTTCTCTTCCGACTGTAGTGGTGGTGGATTATTCACATAGTTTGGCTCACAAGTGGGATTATAAACTATATCATCATTGCTCCAAACCATGTCTGAATGATTTCTCCATCCTTGATTAAAAGAGTTAGGAAAATAGTTATACTGTTGTTGCCATGGTTGAGCGAAACTCATTTCTTGAACCTGTGGAACATACTCAGGAAAATAAGTCCTAGATGGACAATAATTAGTAGCATGAGAATAAACACCACAATTAGCACATCCATGTTGAACATTATAATTTACCGACTTTATCTTTGCAGACAAAAAATCTAAATTCTCAGATAATTTGGCTAATTGTCGGTCTAATTCTTGTTTTCCTAAGAAATCATTGGTGTTTATTCCATACATCCCTCTAGAGAAGCTCACACATATATTTAGATAAACAAAGAAATAAAAGAATTAACTAAAAAAATAATAAAAACTAAAAGAAAACTATTTACACTATCTACACAAACTTGTTAACCTAATCAAGTCCCCGGCAGCGGCGCCAAAAACTTGATGGAGAAAATCTCCCTCTAATTAAATTAACCTAGCAAGTGTACTAGTTACCAATGTAGTAGTATGCACAAGCAAGGGTCGAATCCACAGAGACTAGATTGGAAAACAAGAATGTATATTAAAACTAGAAAAATAAATAAATGGGGTTTTGGTTTTATTATTTATTTATTTATAACTACTAAAGCAATAACTAAAATTAAACTAATAAAAAAAATAAAATCAAGATTAACGAATAGATTCACAAATTGGATTCACAAATACTTTCACTCTATGCTATGCTCCTACTGACAAAATCAATCTCATTCTTGGGTTCGTTCACAAAAGTAAGAATTGAGACGGTTCGGTCGCCGGATTGCAATTCTATAGCTCTTTTTAAGAAATACCTTCTATTACGGCAGTATAACAAGCGAAAAACGCGTTAAGAATTAGATTAATGCCCGAGTCATCAAGTTTTTGGCGCCGCTGCCGGGGACTTTATTAGGTTAACAAGTTTGTTTAGGTAGTGTAAATAGTTTTCTTTTGTTTTTCTTATTTTTTTATTTTTTTAGTTAGTTTTTTTTTAGTATTTATTTATTTATTTATTGTATACTCAAAGACTCATAGAATGAACCAGTACAACATGTATGAGTCGTGTCTGAATTGTGGGTCTTATTCTCATGCTACTAATTATTGTCCATCTAGGACATATTTTTCTGAGTATTATCCACAGGTTCAAACAAGAAATTATTTCGAGTCATGGCAACCCCAATATGATCCTCCCCCATACTCTTATAGTCAAGGTTGGGAAAATCATTCAAACATGACTTGGAATAATCAAGAGCCAACATACTGTGCCCCAATACCTCCACAACTTCTAAAATAAGCATGGGAGGAGACTATGGATAGGATGGAGGAACGCATGATCACAATGTTAGAGATGTTGAGGAACCGTGAGCCGGATACTACTCCTATACAGACTCAAGTGGAAGAGCAACCTTTAACCCTGGTTTGGTATCTAAATGCTGATGGGGAAGAGTGTGCTATGACTCATTTTTTGAGCCATATTTTAAACCACCACCACAATATGGAAAGCAAACCGTGGAGGACGCAAAAGAGAATTTTGTCTATGAAATCTCTAATGTTTCCTCTACGGATGAGTCACTCGAAGAGAAACCTTTGGAAGATGCAAAGGAGAATTTTGTCTATGAAATCTCCAATGTTGACTCTAAAGATGGTTCCTCTTTTGATAATGCGAGTGGTTGTACAGAGATTGTGGAGGAAACAAAAACGGTGGAGAAAACATGGCATGAGTTAGTCATTGAAGAGCTTGAGTTTGCCTTATATGGTGGTGAGAAGTGGGATAGTATGGAAGTTCCCAACGAGGATGAGGACCTTCATTCTAAAGAAAACTTGGTCATCTTTCTGGTACCCCCTCTTTTCTGTGAGGGTGAAAAAGGTGGTAAGAGGCCACAAGTGGAAGAGCCCAAGAAGCGAAGATGCCAACAATTCTCTGTGGTACTAAATGATAAAATAAAAAGGGGAATGTACATGGGGCTCGAGCTGAAGATAAGGACCCGCGAGAATGCAAAGTGGGCCAAAGGAAGAAAGGTGAAATCCAAACTGGGCAACGGTCGGGCTAACGACCTTAACCAAATGCGCTTGTTGGGAGGCAACCCAACTAGGTATGTTTTATTTATTGTAATTTAATTGTTTTGTTGTGTCATGCCATCCTTTGAACCCAAAGCATGCTTTAGTTCCTTATGCTATGAGGACATAGCATATTTTGAGTTTGGGGGTAGGCATCTCTCCGAGTTTGTGGGTTTATAGGGGAGTGTATATAGTTGTCACCCTAAAAAAAATAGAAAAATTTAACAAGTTTTGTTCTCTTTATATTTTGGGATGTTGGCCATGGTCGGTGATGATCTGAGGGTTTGTTTTTATTAGCCATTATGGGTGCTATTGTTTAACCTATAGTTGGGACTGCATTAACACTACTAAAGGCATGATTGCACCACCTCTCACTTACATTACTTTCATGATCATGTTATCAACTTAAGAATAATTTATGGGATCACTTGGTGTATGTTCGGGGACCCTAGAACATCGTTGCATGGTTGTCAATAACAAGTCAATATGTTATTCGGTATTTATGGCATTTCTTTCTAAACCCTTTTCTTGGCCTTATTTTGTCTATCTAGTCACTTAAATAAAATCATCGCTAGAACACCCGTTTGAGCCTAGTAATGGATGAAAGAATGGCACATTAAAGACCGCCGTTCACCTTCTTTTGATACCCGATTTCCTACCCTTTTGCACTAAGATTAGGTTATACCCACCTTGACGAGGAAGTGGATTAGGGAATGATGGGAATTTATGATTAGAAATTGGGAGAATGATTTGGGGAATTATGGTTTATGGCCAAAGTTATGAAATGGGTATATGTAATGAAAGGAAGGGGCAAAAAAAAAAAAAAATGTGATCGTTGAGTAGTGTGCAAAGTGATTAAATAAGCACACTTTTATCTTGTGTAAAGTTGAAGTTCAAAAAAAAAAAAAAAAAAAAATAAAAAAATTCTTAACCTAGAATGAACCTATTAGGTTACCAAAAACTTGTTAACCTAATAGGTAAATTGTAATTATCAAAATAGTGGTCAACGTATCAATGCCATATGTTACTACCAATTCATGAAACTAATTACTTAACTACTAATAATAATAAAATCAAGAACAAGAAATAAATTAAAGAACATCAAAACCTGAATTAAATTAATGAATCCTTGATTACAATCCTTGAATCTTGATTAAAAGTATGTATAAAGTATCCCCCAAATAAATTGGATGGAGTTTTATATTTATACTAGGGCTAAGGAGGTGTAAAAATTAGGAAAAACCTAGGATTCCTTGTTGAAAAAGGAGAAAATAAGTGCTGATGGCCGAATTTCCCCAGGAGCCCCTGATATTTTCGAGTTTCCAGAAAAGCCCATCAAAAATTCCCCAAAGGTCCTCCAGAAATTCCAGAAAAGTCCTTGAAAATTTGGAAATTACTGAAAAGCCCATCATAATTTGGATAATTCCTCAAAGGTCCCTAGAAAATTCCCCTAAGGTCCCTAGCTATGTGGGCACATGGAGTGGGCACTCAAAAGTCAGATTTGTTGGGAATTCGTGGGTTAAGATCTGGTGTTGTACCATTGCTTTGATGACTTTTACCTTTTACGCGCAAACTTCCGTAGGCCATAACTTCTTCATACAAACTCCGATTTGGACGTGTAAACTATCGTTGGAAAGCTATTTTCACGTACTATCCAATGGACTTGATTTATCAGTGGTAACATCTCTTTATATTTATTTTATGATCAATTCTTTATCCTCCTTTTTCGCGCTTTAACGTACATGAATCCGTGCATTCTTTCGCTCCTTCCCTATACTCATAAACACTCCGAAAACTATCAAAACACTCAAGGTTGACCATCTAATAAGTCATAGAAGTATATGATTTGGATGGGTAAAAACACATCCATCAAATACCCCCAAACTTATCTTTTGCTCGTCCTCGAGTAAAATAAAACAAATATAAAACAAAAAAACAAAAAATAAACTAAAAAAAAACAATAAAAACAAATATTTTTGGGATGTTCTCAATACATATGGGAGTCGTTAGCCAAAAGTCTCAGGGTCTCTCACACAAGTGCCATTAAATTGGTACCATTGTAAAACCAAATTGCAACACATACACACTACTAACTCGTTTGATTTTCCACCGCAGCATGATAGGATGAGTGAAGTGGTGATCAATGCGACCAAAATAAGATTAGTTTATAGGATCACTTAAGTTAATGCTCTTATTCCACAAATAATGATGAAGATACACGTAACCCAATCAAGGACACTCATAATCATGTATACACAGTTGTCAACCCGGTTACCGATATTGAAAGAACATATGTCATAAATTTTTAAGCACAACAAACGTGCGAGGCTAGGTTCACGGTTACAAATGAAGGTAAGGACATACGAAGTTAAGAAAGTGGACTAAGAAGTCTTCTCTAATGTGTACATCCTCACACTAAGTTGAACTCTCCGCTCACCATATTCTCACCACCATATAAGGCATTGATACGTTGACCACTATTTTGGGGGTTGAACACGACTCAAAATAATTTCTTGTTTGAACCTGTGGATAATACTCAGAAAAATATGTCCTAGATGGACAATAATTAGTAGCATGAGAATAAGACCCACATTTCAGACACGACTCATACATGTTGTACTGGTTCATTCTATGAGTCTTTGAGTATACAATAAATAAATACTAAAAAAAAACTAACTTAAAATATAAAAAAATAAGAAAAACAAAAGAAAACTATTTACACTACCTAAACAAACTTGTTAACCTAATAAAGTCCCCGGCAACGGCGCCAAAAACTTGATGGAGAAAATCTCCCTCTAATTAAATTAACCTAGCAAGTGTACTAGTTACCAATGTAGTAGTATGCACAAGCAAGGGTCGAATCCACAGAGACTAGATTGGAAAACAAGAATGTATATTAAAACTAGAAAAATAAATAAATGGGGTTTTGGTTTTTTTATTTATTTATTTATTTATAACTACTAAAGCAATAACTAAAATTAAACTAATAAAAAAATAAAATCAAGATTAACGAATAGATTCACAAATTTGATTCACAAATACTTTCACTCTATGCTATGCTCCTACTGACAAATCAATCTCATTCTTGGGTTCGTTCACAAAAGTAAAAATTGGGACGGTTCGGTCGCCGGATTGCAATTCTATAGCTCTTTTTAAGAAATACCTTCTATTACGGCAGTATAACAAGCGAAGAACGCGTTAAGAATTTAAGAACATATAAACCAACACTATTATGATTTCTATTACGGCCTCAATCAAGTGTAATTATCAAAATAGTGGTCAACGTATCAATGCCCGAGTTACCGCAACAATTAATACTCAATAATTCTAAAGCCAATTTATATCTTAACATATAATTGAAACTAAAGAATTTAGCATGAAGAATATTTTGATAAACAAGAATAAGAAAGAATGGAAGAATTAAATCTATAGCATAGAGATCAAGTATTGTTACTACCAATTCATGAATCTAATTATTTAACTACTAATAATAAAAAAATCAAGAAGAAGAAATAAATTAAAGAACATCAAAACCTCAATTAAATTGATGAATCCTTGATTACAATCCTTGAATCTTGATTAAAAGTATGTATAAAGTATCCCCCAAATAAATTGGATGGAGTGTTATATTTATACTAGGGCTAAGGAGGTGTAAAAATTAGGAAAAACCTAGGATTCTTTGTTGAAAAAGGAGAAAATAAGTGCTGATGGCCGAATTTCCCCAGGAGCCCCTGATATTTTTGAGTTTCCAGAAAAGCCCATCAAAAATTCTCCAAAGGTCCTCCAGAAATTCCAGAAAAGTCCTTGGAAATTTGGAAATTTCTGAAAAGCCCATCATAATTTGGATAATTCCTCAAAGGTCCCTGGAAATTCCCCTAAGGTCCCTGGCTATGTGGGCATATGGAGTGGGCACTCAAAAGTCAGATTTGCTGGGAATTCGTGGGTTAAGATCTGGTGTTGTACCATTGCTTTGATGACTTGTACCTTTTACGCGCAAACTTCCGTAGGCCATAACTTCTTCATACGAACTCCGATTTGGATGTGTAAACTATCGTTGGAAATCTATTTTCACGTACTATCCAATGGACTTGATTTATCAGTGGTCAAATCTCTTTATATTTATTTTATGATCCGTTCTTTATCCTCCTTTTTCGCGCTTTAACGTACATGAATCCGTGCATTCTTTCGCTCCTTCCCTATACTCATAAACACTCCAAAAACTATCAAAACACTCAAGGTTGACCATCTAATAAATCATAGAAGTATATGATTTGGATGGGTAAAAACACATCCATCAAGGTCCAACTGCAGAACGATACCTCCACAATGCTGATGAATCAAATGTCCAGGTTGCAGCGTGAGATAAGTTGTTTACATGGTGGAACACCGGTGGCATAGCAAACCAGCTTCCCTAGTATCTTTCAGTCTGTTTCTCCAAATTTGACATCTGACCTGTATTCCCCGTACCGTCCTAGAAGGCTTGGTTTTGAAGGTGATGCTGGAGGGACATCTGGCTTCGGAGGGTTCACACACGCTACCAGCTTGACTACCAATAGCACGATCGTCCATCCTGAAACTGTTACTCCAACTTCAACAACATTCATAACACCAACCACAGTGGCAGCAGGGAGTCTTAACCCTCAGTTTGATTTAATTATCTTAATAATTATCAATTTGCTGCTGCTAACAATGATGCAGGTAGCCTATGTAGCAGACAAATGCAGGAGCTAAAGGAACTAGTTATGAGTGTGCCAGGGTTGACTCTGCCACACAACCAGGCTTCTCCAACATGTTACAATGAGTCCCGCTTCGCTCTAGCTATAGCCAATATAGTCATTCAAAAGAAGTTAAGTCCACCCCACATGAAGCAGTATGATGGTACCACTGACCCGGTGGAGCACGTCGCATTATATCAAGAGAAGATGGATGTCATCCATATTCCATCCCAGTACAAGAAAGCTTGCTTTTACAGGGGTTTTGGTTCAACTCTTATAGGAGCAGCTTTGAGATGGCTTATCAACTAGCCTTTGGGCTCTATCGGATCATACGCTCAACTTATTAACATGTTCACTAATCAGTTTTCGTGTAATATGGTGTTCGAGAAATTGAAGAGTGATCTCTATAGGGTGGTCCAGCTACCTGATGAACTCCTGGAAAAAGACTACCTTAGCAGTTCAATAGAGAAGTTGTAGACATCACCAACTTGGACACTGCTACTGTAATTGAGGCCTTCAGGATGGGACTTAAGAAGGACTCTCCATATTATGATGATTTGGTCATGACACCTTGCAAGAGGCTGGATGAAATAAGAACCAGAGCATCTAGATTTATCAGGTTGGAAGAGGACAAGTTGATCCAGGATAAAGAAATCACGAAGAATGCAACACCCGAACATTCTAGTGGCAGAACGGACGCATCTCATTCTAGTGGCAAGATGGAAAAATCTCATGCCAAATCTAATAGGGGCAAACCCTACTCTAAACCCGACTCTTCTAGAATTCATATTATGGATGATAATGATGAGGATGATGACTCTTCATATCCTAGAATTGATGACTACTGTTTCTCTGTTGACATTGCAGGATTGATAAATACCATGGACAACCTGGGTGAAAAAGCTAGATGGCCTAAGAAGTCTGACAAGCCATCCATCTGGAAGGAAAATTCCAAATGGTGCGCCTATCATGAAGATTTTGGGCATACCACTGAAAATTGTATTGCACTCAGGAAGGAGATCAACCACTTGTTATCTAAAGGTCTCCTCAAGGAACTGCTAGGTAGAAGGCGTGGACGCACTGAAGATCGTACTGACAACCAGGAGAAAAAAGCTGAGAATCCAGTGCCCCATCCACCTCCAACCATAGTGGTCAACATGATCAGCAGCGACTCAGACATTTGTGGAACAACCTATTCGGCTGCAAAGCGCCGTTCTGCAGACGCAAAGGAAAACAGGTCATATTTTCCATCAAGATATGTCAACAAGGGAAAGGGTCAGGAAATATCTTTCGACGAGGACGATAGGGTCAACATCCAGGATCCACATCATGATGCCTTAGTTGTCAGCCTTCAAGTTGCAAACTGTCTGGTGAGGTGCATCTTGATTGACAATGGGAGTTCAGTCAGCATCATAACAACAGATGGTTTTAAGGGAATGGGAATCTCACTTGAAAATGTGACTAAGATTTCCTCTGTCTTGGTTGGGTTTAGTGGTGAGACAAAGCATACCTTCGGAGAAATTACCTTTCCAGTATATGTTGAAGGGATTGATTCCATGGAAAAGTTTTGCGTGATAGAGTGTCAGTCATCTTACAACATCATCCTGGGCAGGCCTTGGATCCAACGTGAAAGTAGTTCCATCAACCTACCACCAGTGTCTCAAGTTGCCGACACCTTGGGGTGTTATTAAGGTGTCAGGAGATCAGTAAACAGCTAAGGAGTGTTAAAAGGTATCCATGAAGGCAGTAAGCAGTCCTAGGCAGGCATAGCAATTACAGAGTAAGGCATGGGATGTTCTTGAAGCTTTAGAATTTGATATTAAGGAGGTGCAGCTTGATCCTTCTAATCCCGATGTCAAGTTTTTAATTGGGGCAGACTTACCTCCTGACATAGAAGAGGAGATCATTAGATTTTTGAAGAATAGGTTACAGTGTTTCGCTTGGAAGCATGAAGATATGACGGGGATCAGTAAAGACGTGATCACCCACAAGGTGAATATTGACCCTAATGCCAATCCTGTCCACCAGAAAAGAAGGAAGTTCGCTTATGAGCGCAATTAGATTATCAGAGAAGAAGTGGAGAGATTTTTAAAGTCCAAGATGCTCAGGGAGGTCGACTATCCTAGATGGTTGGCCAACGTGGTAGTTGTTGAGAAGAAGAATGGTAAATGGCGAGTCTGTGTGGACTTTACTGATTTGAACAAGGCATGCCCTAAGGATCCGTTTCCTTTGCCTCACATTGACTCCCTAGTTGATGCAACAGTCGGCCATGAGGTCTTGACATTTATGGATGCTTCAGATCAGGAAGATACGACATTCATTACTCCGGAGGGTATCTATTGCTTTATTATGATGCCTTTCGGATTGAGAAATACGGGGGCAACCTACCAGAGATTAGTAAACATGATGTTCAAAAACCTACTTGGAAAGACAATGGAGGTGTATATCGATGATATGGTGGTAAAATCTAAGTGTATTGGAGATCATGCTCGTTATCTTAAGGAGGCATTTGACATCTTCGAGGCATTCAACATGAAACTGAATCCCTCAAAGTGTAACTTTGGTGTTAGGACTGGCAAGTTCCTCGGCTACATGGTGACCAAGAGAGGCATTGAAGCGAGTCCGGAGCAGATCAAGGCCATCATCAACCTGGAGTCTCCAAGAACCATCAAGGATGTACAAAGACTAACTGGCAAGGTTGCTGCTTTGAACAGGCTCATGTCCAAGTCGTTTGACATGTGCAGGTTGTTCTATGACGTGCTCAGAAAGAACAAGTTGTTCCAGTGGACAGAAGATCATAAAGCAGCCTTCAACCAGCTCAAAGAATATCTAGCAACTCCACCACTACTTTCCAAACCAGAAACGGGTGAAGCTTTATACATGTATCTCTCAGTTTCAGAAAATGCAGTCAGCACGGTCTTGGTAAGAGATCAAGATGGTACACAACATCCTGTCTATTATGTAAGTAAGTCTCTTCTAGATGCGGAAACCAGGTACTCCCATCTTGAGAAACTCATCCTTGCTCTAATTACTGCATCAGTTAAGTTACGTCATTATTTTGAAGTTCATCCTATTATTGTGAAGACTAACTATCCTATCAGGAATGTGATGAGAAAACCTGAGATATCTGGCAGGATGGCAAAATGGTCTGTGCAACTTAGTACATATGACATCCAGTATGAAGCAAGGACTGCGATCAAGTCATAAGCCTTAGCTGACTTCGTGGCGGATTTCAGTCCCAACCTCCAACCTGAAGTCGAACTCGAAGTCCAACAACCTGAAGACTCAAACTCTCTTAGATTCTGGACGCTTTATACAGATGGAGAATCCAATGCAAGGGGCTCAGGTTTGGGCATTGTCTTGAGATCTCCCCAAAGAGAGCTAATTCCTCAAGCTGTGGCCTGCTAGTTCAAGGCAATAAATAATGAGGCTGAATATAAAGCCCTCATTATGGGTTTGGTTACTGCTTTGAACATGAATGTTAAATGTCTTAATGCTTATAGTGATTCCTTATTACTGATTAACCACTTCAATGGGTCATATACAGCTAAGCATACCAGGATGACGAGTTACTTGCAGCATGTTAAGACGTTAGCAGGACAATTTAAAGTCTTTACTCTCCAGCAAATCCCAAGGGAAGAGAATGCTGAAGCCGACGCTTTGGCCAACTTGGGTTCAAGTTGCAAGAGAATGCTAAACAATGTCATATCCATAATCCATGTCCTGCATCCAGCAATAGATCAACTTGAAACGAACCAAGTTGGTAACCAACTTGATGCACCAGCTGACCCCCTGGACAACATGACATCTTAGACACTACCAATAATAAAATTTCTGCAGGGTGGGACAGTGCCACATGATGTCAAAAATACAAAAGCTTTCAGGATAAAGGTATCAAGATTTGTATTAATTGATAATGTGCTGTTCTGTAAGTCGTTTACAGGTTTATACATGAGGTGCTTGGAACCCCAGCAAGCTGAACAGGTTCTAAGAGAACTACATGATGGTGACTGTGGCAACCATTCTAGGGGCAAGTCACTATGCTCTAAGGCATTGAGAATAGGGTACTTCTGGCCAACTATACGTCAAGATGCAGCCAAATACATTCAGAAATGCGATGCATGCCAAAGACACAGCAACATCCTGCATCAAACTGCTGAACCTCTTCATCCTATCATGTCACCTTGGCCCTTCATGCAATGGGGAATGGATATAGTTGGCAGATTTCCTAAGGCACCTAGGGGCAATGTATTTATGCTTGCTATGCTGATTACTTCTCAAAGTGGATTGAAGCTGAGGCCTTTGTACAAATTAGAGACAAAGAAGTGATTTCATTCTTGAAAAGAAAAATCATTAGCAGGTTTGGAGTTCCTTCAGAGATTGTTTATGACAATGGGTCTCAGTTCATCAGCAAAAAGACTCAAGATTTCTGTACAAGATGGGGAATCAAGTTGATCACGGCTACACCAGTACATCCTCAAGCTAATGGTTAAGTAGAGTCAAGAAACAAGTTGATCGTGAATAACCTAAAGAAACGACTTGATCAGAAGAAAGGAAGATGGGCTGAAGAGTTACCTCTAGTATTATGGGCAGATAGAACTACTCCTAAGACTGCAACCGGCCAAACTCCTTTCTCTTTGGTATTTGGAGCTGAAGGCGTAATCCCAGTAGAATTCTCCATCCCTACAACAAGATATGGCCTAATAACTCCAGAGGACAACCAAATTGTACTTGCAGAAGACCTTGACACCATTAATGAGCTTCGAGATCTGGCCAAGATCAGGATGGCAGCCTATCAACAGAGGATAGCTAAGTCTTACAACAAGAATGTTCAAATCAGGAGATTTCAAGTTGGAGATTTGGTCCTTAGAAAGGTTTTTCAGAATACAAGGGAACTGAATGCAGGCAAGTTGGCAGCTAAGTGGGAAGGTCCCTACCTGGTTGATGCAGAAGCTGGCAAAGGTGCATATTGGCTACCATCCTTGGATGGCACTAGGATACCAAGAAGCTGGAATGCAGTCCATCTTAAAGCTTATTTTATGTAAGTTGTAGCTTGTCATTCAATTCCGAAAATCAGGTATGATTTACTTAGTTTTATTTCAATTTTATTATTTCAATTCGATTATCTTTTTTTGAACACTTACTGACTTAAGCATCGGAGGGGTGTTAGCTAAGCTAACACCCATCCCTAACATGTGTTTGTTTTGCAAGGCAGTTCAAAGTTCCAACTTAGGTCAACATGTTCAATATGTTCAAACGATTTGCTGAGTTAACTATCTGGCTGTTCAAAGTGAAAGGAGTCAACTTGCTGACAAACTAGTGGATGAAAGTTCAATCTGTTTAATGCACATGTAAGTACTGCAATCTTAAAGATTATGAAACCTTTTCTCAGGATTCATACTCAGGTTTTAAAGGTTTTCACCTTTCTAAGGTTTAAAGATTATACATCTTTCTTAAGTTTAAGGTTCATACATCTTCGCCCGTGCGCACGTTTTTCACATTTGATCAAGTTTCAAGTTGGCCAGTGTATTTTATACATATTGATTGCCATCTTGCACTTAATCAAATTGTGAACTCAAGTTAGTTACATGCCATTCAATATCTTTCCATCCCATTCATATCGGTTCATCTTGTAGCATCAACTTGTTACATCTTTCCTACTGCTACTACATTTGTAGTCATTCTAAAGAAAAACAACTTCTACTTGTTGTCCCCCAAACACTATTTTTAGCCTTTTACATACACACAATTTTTTTTAAGTTTCAGCATCTACAAGTTATGTTTGGAAAATAAACATTGTTCCATACAGTCTGAATACCAAGAAAAGATCTAACACTCTGATCCTACTGAGCCTAACATCCAAAAGTTCAAACAATGCTATCGCAAGACATGGTAAGAACCACAGTGCAACAAAAATCATGTCAAACATGTCCAAAAAATCAAATTACATCCTAGAAATCTAAATTGTTTTCGAGGACATCCCCCTCTTTGAAAATACTTAAAACATAAAACAAATTGTTTTGAGAGATATCATCTTGCAGCAATTACGAAGAAACTTACCTTTCAGGCATCCCCATCTTTCGCATCTTGGTTGTCACCTACTTGCTCAACCACAAAAGCATCTTGAGGCTTGGTATTGACCTCCCCGGCTTCTTCACCTTTGATTCCCTTCAGGGCAGCTTGTTCCTCTTCAAGGTTCCATTCCACGTGCTTACCAGCTTCATGCTCCTCAATCATCTGGATCCTAGCCTCGAACACCATCTTGCCCGCTTCCCTGGTCAAGCGTTCCTCTAAAGCCTCCATACTTTCCCTATTCATCATGTTTGTCTCAGCGACCTTCATTATCCATTCTCTGATCTCTCCCTCCATTTTTCTGATCTCCTCGTCCTTAGCAGCAATCTTGGAATCCCTTTCTTTCTGCACATCTAGCAGCTTTTCATCAGCTTCTAGCTTAGCATGGTAAGACACCTGAGCTTTATCCTTCCAGAGCTGAACCTCGATAATCAGCATACTGGTGGCATCCTGAATCTACAATTTGCAAGACAAGATGTTCAATTACTAATAATCAGAGCTAAAACTCTCAGGTAAATAAAAATCAAATTTACCTTTTGTCCCAGCCTTTTTTCAACAGGTTCTGCTGCATCCATATCGACAATCTCAGCCTTCCTTTTCTTGAAAGCTACCATGTCCCCAATCATCAATTTTGGTTTGGAACTCTCAACCTTGGGTATAGTAGACTTCACATCTTCATTCTTTGGTTTCTTGAACCTAGCAATCAGACTGCTGACACCACCCAGACTAGCTTGTGAAGGGGTATCTACAAAAAAATCCAAGCATAAAATTAGTGTTGATAACCTGTGAAAACTCAATTGAAAAAGAAATAAAATCTCACCAGATGACATCCCTGGATCAACCGGCAAAGTCTGACTAGAACTCTTCTCTTCTTCAACTTCACCTTATTCAGCCAACGATGCAGGGCGTATGAACATACGCTTTTTTGGAGATAGCGCACAAACAACTTCAACAATGCTCAGGGTATCTTTGCGCTTGGGGAACAATTCATCCAACTTCAGAGCTGCAAAAGAATCAAGTTGTCAGATCCAACTTCAATCTTAAATCCTGCAAACAGCAAAATCAGAAAGTCAATCCTACCTTCATCCAACCAGAATGAATTAATCTTCTCAACCCTCTCCAAGCTAGACCTCCTTACATAGAAAAATCTATTCTTCCATTTCCTATCCCTATCAACTGATTCTGTAACCAAGCTATTAGCCTTAGTCTTAACCCTAAAACCAATCATTTTGCTTCCATATGACCTCAAGTCATAGCAAAACCCTAGTTCCTCCAAATCAACCTTTAAACCCATATCTGCACTCAATCTCTCCAAAGTCACCAGGTTCCTCCACCCAACTGGCATCAACTGGGTAAAGGCCAAACCAGTAGTCTAAAAAAAAATGAGTAATAGAAGGGGGAAATGGGAATGTGAGGCCAATTAAGAAGGGATACTCCAAGAATCCAATCCACTCATTGGAAACATAGTCAGAGGTCATGAGGGCGTTGGGGTCTAGAAATTCAGCACCTTTTGGAAAAAAATTCTTAATGTCTTCAATATTGGCAGACGTAATTTCACACCTTTCATCATCAGGGTGATCTATGAACCCTAAACAAGTGAAACCCCCAAGAAGACAACTAGCCATCTTAAGAGAAAAATAAAAAAATTCAGAGAAATTAGAAGGGAACTCACCGCAGCGAATTTATGAAGAAACTGGAAGCCTTGAGAACTGTTTTTGCGAAAGGGAAGAATCAAGAAGGCGGTCTTTTAATAGACCTGACGGTTATAGACTCCTATAGGGGTTTGAGAACCTATTAGTCTACGAAACTACCTCATCCCATCACTCCATTCAGCGTGTAGTGGGTGCCAGCGGTTAATGATGATTTTTGACCTTAAAACTTCCTTTCTTTTTAATTCAAAAATTAGGGGCAATTGTTTGGGGATAAAATTCACGCTGCATCTTGAAGCCTTCAGCTTGCTTCGACATCCTACAACTTCACACTAACAACTTGATCTAATTCCCATGATTATCATGCATGTACGATTGTTCCTATTTTTTAGGTAATAATACGCAGATCGTGGATCACAAACAAAGAAACGTGACCTATATAGAGACTCAGTCAACAACAAAGTCTTGTTTACTCAACGCCAATTCAAACAGCGGCAAAAAGATAGGACTCAACAACTGTGCGAGATTCAAGGGTATTTTAGCTAGTTTATGATTATTTCCTTAGTATAAATAGAGAGCACATCCATTGTAACGCACACAACACACTCGGCAGTTTACTTTAGAGCTAATTTCTTTCTTTTCACATAGTTTTTCATTATTATTAATAAAACCCATCCTTGAGGTTTTATGCCGGCGAACAAGTTGTTCAAGAGTTTTCCTCGTTAAATACCTTGTCTATCTATTCTTGAATCCTTTGCTATTTTATTCCATTATACCCAATTTCGTATCTTAAAGTTGAATTCTAAAATTTAACCAAAACAACAACAAAGTTTACATTATGTTACTCCCTCTGTTACAAATTAATTTCTAATTTTTTCATTTAGGGATATTCTGAATATGTTTACTTTTTATGCAATTAAATGGTCGAGATGAATGAATATTATTGTTATTCATGTTTTATAAACATATAGTTTTGCAAGAATAAAATGAATAGTGTAAAAATAAATTGGTAAAAAAACAGTTACGGAGGAAGTATATTTTAAAAAGAATATTTACTATGAATCATTTTTTTTTATATATAAAATAGGTGTTCATTTAGGAACGGACTTTTATTTAAGTTCTCTAACTTTTGAGAATACATACACATCATAAATGTAATTTGGTGGACAAGCATTCAAAACAAAACAACCAAAATCTGTACTCCCTCCGTCCCACCCGAAATAGGACGTTTTGTCATTTTGGGTGTCCCACTCGAAATAGGACATCCCAAAATGGAAAGCTTTTATTACTTTTTTATTAGTAGGGCCCACTTGTCATACTCACAACAACTCTTCATTTATTATTCTCCACCCACTTTCTCTCTCCTTCATACTCACAACACATACTTTTCAAACAACTTTTTATAATAAAAGATTATTATTCCTTAATCTCCGTGTCGGGACCAAGAATCCTATTTTGGATGGGACGGAGGGAGTATATATTAAAAGTCGACGCGGAGGTATACGAATTCACCATGTGGACAGTTTAGGCTAAAGAATGCTTTTGGTGAAGCCATGTCATCACCATTCTTAACTATAAGTGACTCTTGATATTCTTATTATTAGCTAATAATATTAGTTAATAATAATAGTTATTGTTTAAGTTAACTATTACTATGAATAGTATTGGTTAACTATAATAGTTATTGTATAAGTTAACTATTACTATGAATAATATTAGTTAACTATAATAGTTATATAAGTTACTTATTACTATTAATAGTATTAGTTAATGTTAATAGTTACTATATAAGTTAACTATTACTATTAATAGTATTAGTTAACCATAATAGTTACTATATAGGTTAACTTTTACTATTGACAATAATAGTTAATTACAATAGTTACTATATATATTAACTTTTACAATTAACAGTATTAGTTAATTGTAATAGTTATTATATAAGTTAATAATTATTTTTTTAAAAGAAAATAACTATTACTATTAATAATATTAGTAAATCATAATGGTTACTCTCTTCATTCCAAATTGAATGTCCTGTTTATACTAAAATAAATGATTTTTTGAAATTTTACATTCAAATAATTTTGTACCTAAGATTTTTTTCATATATCATTGTATGCATTCATTTAAGTGCAATGGTTACTAAAATATGAAGAGTCTCAAAAAAATTTAATATATTAAAAATAATTATGATAAAGTGACTTTAACTTCTCCGGTATAAGAAATGAAAAGTCATAATTTGAAATGTAAAGTCACAAAAAATAAATTTTTGATTTGTTACTTAAAACAAATGAAAAGTCTTCAAACAATTTATTTTGGTTAACTAATAAATTAAAAATTTTTATGTTGATGCAACTCTAATCCTGCAAACAAAGGAAAAGTCACAAAAAATATTAATCTTGATTTTAAATCCAAAGTTAGAAAATGATTTACTCTTTAATTTATCCCCCCGAAATAAAAAGAAAATTACAATGTAATTGATTATTTACATATCTTCTTTTTTAGTTGTATTTTTGAGATACTTAAAATTTATTTTTCTTTAATCATAATAAAATATACTCCGTTTGACTAACTAAATAAATGACAAATTGTAAACAAACTTCCGTACGTAGCACGGGATTTTTCCTAGTTATGTTATTAAACTAAGAGCTTGTCTCCTGTGCAACCGCCGCATGGCGTGCGACGGCACACGGAGCCGAGTTTTTTTTCTTTTTGCCACCCCCAACTTTTTTTCCTCCCAACAAAAGTAACATTTATTATAACGAAATGTAACATTTTTTTTCAAATGTAACATTTTTTTTTTCAAAATATACCACAATTTTGCTGCAATAGATTAAAGATAACATAAAAATTGACAACTAAACTAATGTCACACTTTTTATAAAAGAATGTAACACTCTTTTTTTCAAATGTAACACTTTTTTTTTTCAAAATTAACATAAGATTGACAAACTAAACTAATGTTACATTTTATAAAAAATGAATCTAACATTTTTTTTTCAATTGTAACAGATTATATTCTTAAATGTAACAATATATCTAAAATGTAACAATTTTTTATTGAGAAAGTAACAATTGAAATGCAAACCCGATTATATATATGAATTTTTACTCTCTTTTTAAAGAAGAAAAGTAACATTTACTAAATAAAAATGTTACATTCATCTATATAAAAAATTATAATCATATATTCACTTTGTTACACTTCAAATATTACTTTTTTTAACCACAAAAACTATCAAACAATTTAAATTTTCTTGTAAAATTGCTGTTACATTTGACTGTAAAAAATGTTACTTTTTAAAGATGAAACTGTTACTTTTATCATAACAGAGTGTTACATCTCAGGTGACGAGCAGTTCAAACTTTTTGTGTAAAAAACATGTTTTTTTAAAAAAAATCAAACTATATCATGACCTATCTAGTTTGATTTGTCTCGTCGAGACGAACACAACGGTATTTTTTTTCCTTAGTTATAAATATCAAGATATAGCATTTTAAAGTTATTGAGGGTTTTTTAATTTTTTTTAAGTTACACATGTCGCAATCTGGTTAAGGGAAGGAGACTGGAGCGGACGGGTCGGGCGGGTTTAGCCCATGGGCTTGCTCGCCGCACGCCCATGCGGCGGAAGCACGCAAGACTTTGTCTTAAACTAATACTCCCTCCGTCCCGACAAAGTGAGATTTTTGGTCAACTTGATTGAACTTTGAAGAATAAATAATGATCTTAATGAAAATTTAAAAATTGTTATTGTATCATGATTCATAATATTTTCAATAACAATTTTGAGATATTAAATATGATAATTATGTTTTATTTAAATTATTAATCAAACTATAATCAGGTTTGACTAAAAATCTCACTTTGTCTAGGACGGAGGGAGTATATCATAGAAAATCATAAAAATTATGTCATTTCAACTTTATATTATTCCATTTTTCGAAACAAGAATTACATTTATTTTATAGGTGGTTGTATTTTTTTTTTTTCAAAGCTTCAACCAATCTTGCGGAATAGGAGAGCCAATATCTTCAATTTGCTCAATTGAAGAAAGATTAGGTCGATGCGCAACTCTTTGTTTAACTCCGTGAATCAAGTTGTCTTTCAACAATTGCATTTTCTCTTTCACCTGTTGAAGTTTATCCGAGCCAAGATTATCAATGTAGTCGCGAAAACTTTGACATTTGAAGTGTTTCTTAAACATCTTCCTTAACATCTTTGTTTTCTTTCTCTCTTGTGCTATTTTATCATTGAGATCGTTGATTTTTCGATTCAACACTCCAAGTCTAACCTCACGAATGGAGTTTGCAAACCTTGTGATGTAGTCTTGTTGTGGTTGATATGCATTATTGAATCTATTAATCAAAGATTCAACACTTGGATGACCAAAGGAGAATGCCTTACCTCCTATAGAGTAGACAATTATGGCTATATGAACGCCACACAACGTAGAAAGCTCGCTCGCTTTCTTGAAAAGTCCACTTCGGCGCTTTGAGAATGTGATCCTTCGAGCACCGTCATTTTCTATTTTCCTCATTTTGATCTTCTTACGACCTTGAGTTTTCTTTCCTGCCATTTGTGCTTACACTTGTAACGAATTGCCTAAAAACTCATTACTTATACTAAGAGAAAAATTTATGATTGGACTTTATGCATACAATTTATGAATTTTATAAATTTATTTGGAGATTTTAAAGTTCACTTTTTGTGAACTTGTAATCTGAATTTGTGTATGGTGATTATGTTCATTGAGGATAAAAATAATAAAGATATGCATCCGATGACTATTTTCTTTAATTCAAGAAAAAATTAATTGACCACATACATCATTCAACTATGAGTTTTACTATCATTTTTTGTTGATAAAACTTGTATGAGAACACCATGACCCGTCTCATAGTAGAGACGGGTCATTTTTGACCCATGACCGCGGGCAATTTTTTTTTTTTAGTTTTTATATACTCTCTCCGTCCCGGTTTAAAGTTCTTAGTTTGACTTTGCACGCTTATTAAGAAATCAAGTGTAAAACAAAGAAAAATTGGTCAACAAAAGTAGGGAGGTGAGGATATAATTGTCCAAACATTATTCAAAAAGCAAATGGGTGAAAAGTAAGTTGGGTAAGTAATGGTTTTTTTGTAATTAAATGAACATTTTGAGGGCAAGATTATCCAAAATACTAATCATATTTTTCCATTTATGGAATAAAGCAACTAAGAACCTTAATCTGGGACAAATAAAAAAGGAGAGTAAGAACCTTAAACTGAGACAGAGGGAATATATATATATTTTTAGGGGTTTTTTGGGTTTGCCAAAAGTAATAGTTACTATAACTAAATGTAACAAACGTGTTACTTATATGTAACAGTTTGTATACATAAAAGTAGGGGTGTAAATGGTTCGGTTTGGGGGAATTTACGGACCGAACCACTAGTCATCGGTTTGGGATAATCCCAAACCGAACCGAACCATGAAAAAATTCAAACCGAACCAAACCAAACCAAACCGCTATGGTTTGGTTCGGTTTGGTTCAAAGCGCGGTTCAATTGTGTGGTTCAAACCGCGGTCTAGACCGTGGTTTAGACTACGGTTCAAACCGTAACTCATTATTTGTTTGAATTTTCCGTGATCACGGAGGATGAGCGAAAGATGCGTGTCGTTAAGGGGAAAGTCAGAGGAAGAGAGAGGCCGAAGGAAGAAAAACACTTTACAATATCGATCTGAGAGAGAACTTGGTTTTTCATGTGTCACAATTAAGATAACAAATAATGAAATTAATACTTGAATAAGATACAAAATATGGGTTAGAATTAGTCTATGTAATGTTTTTTTTTTTATTGGTACAACAATAAATACTAATAAATATACGGAAAAATATTAAATAAGATACAAAATGGGGGGGGGGGTAGGATAATTAGTTTATTTTATGTGGTTTGGTTTGGTGGTTTCAAACCGCGGTTTGGGAGATCAAACCACAAACCAAACCGAACCAAGTGGTTTGTCAATATTTGAGACCGAACCGAACCATTCGTGCTTGAAAACCAAACCAAACCGCATGGTTTGGTTCGGTTCGGTCTCAAACCGCGGTTTGAACCAAACCACTTACATCCCTACATAAAAAGTAATACATATATACAGAAAAGTAACAGTTTTTTTTTTTTTTTTTTTTTTTTTTTATGTTTTCTTAATTTGCCAAAAGTAGGGATGGCCAAACCGAACCGGCCGGAACCGTCAAACCGGACCGGAACCAAAAAGCCCGGAACCGCCTTGAACTTTGACGAAAGCCGGAACCGTTTGTAACACGGTCTGGTTCCGGTTCATCCCGTCTGAAAACCGTGAACCGGCGGTTCTGAACCGCCATGAACCGCCTAGAACAAACCGGAAATGGAACCGTTATCAAAACCGTCAAAATCATTAGATTTCTAACGGTTTTATCAGAATTAACCGTTACTAACGGAACATTGACAAATAAAAGTTGAGTTTTGACTGATTTTTTTAGTCAAATTCAGTGAATAAAAATAATAAAATTTTGATGAGTATATAAAAGAAAAGAGGGACTTCTTTAGTTTTTTAAACATTTTTTCTATACCTTTTTGTAAAAAAACCGGTAATAAAATATTATTATAATTGTTTTTTCTGTTAAAAGATTTATTTTTTTTTAAAAAAAAAGGAAACGGTAGACCGGCCATTCTGAACCGTGAACCGGCGGTTTCGAACCATGAACCGGCGATTCTGAACCGGAACCGTGTTTGGTCATCCCTAGCCAAAAGTAATAATTACTATAACTAAAATATAACGAACGTGTTACTTATATGTAACAGTGTTTATACATAATTGTAACACATATATATAAAAAAGTAGTAATTCAACCATTTACACTTTAAAACGAAAAACACTTGTATTAGTAACTTTGTAAAAATAAAAAAGTAACAATTTTTATAAACAATGTTACATTTTAGGGGTGGAAATGGTTCGGTTTGGGGTAATTTAGAGGTCAAAACGCTATACATCGGTTTGGAGAAATCTCAAACAGAGCTGAACCACAAAAAATTCCAAACCGAGCTGAGCTAAACCATAATGGTTTGGTTCGACTCGGTTTGAACCGCGGTCTGATTTCGCGGTTCAAACTGTGGCTTAAACCGCGGTTTGAACCACAACACCTTCTACATACCATACTTTTTTATGCCTTAGAAAAGGCCAGTCATTTATTTACTTACTCCGTCCCAAAATGATTTTATATTTTTTTCCTTCGCAATAAATAATAGAGGAAAATGCTTGAAGATCATTTTGGGACGGAGGGAATACATGAATATGCCTTAGAAAAGGCCACAGACATTTACTCTCTCCGTCCCAAAATGATATTCATACTTTTTTCCTTCGCAATAATAGAGAAAAATGCATGAAGACCATTTTGGGACAGAGGGAATACATGAATATGCCTTAGAAAAGGCCACAGTCATTTAGTCCCTCCGACCCAAAATGATATTCATACTTTTTTTCTTGGCAATAATAGAGAAAAAAGTAAGAAGATCACTTTAGGATGGAGGGAGTACATGAATATGCCTTCGAAAAGGCCACAGTACATACTAAGATAACCTTGAACATGTTGAAACTGAATTTATATATTTTCTTAAGAAAAATAACATGCAGGTTAATAATCCTTATATGTATACACGGTTCAGCTAGCTCGGTTCAACGGTTCGGCTCCACGGGGTTTCGCGGTTCGGCTCGTGGTTCAGCTCGATATGGTTCGGTTCGGTTTGGAAGGGTCAGACCGTAAGCCGAACCGAACCATATGGTTTATCACTTTTTTAAACCGAGCTGAACCGCATATGTTTAAAAACCGAGCTAAACCGCTCGACTTGGTTCGGTTCGGTTCCAAACCGCGGTTTGAGCCGAACCATTTCCACCCCTATTACATTTTACTTGTATAATAATATTGTAAAACAGTTACGTTTACTCGTATAATAGTATATCCATATGTTTTCAAATAATAAGTTACAATGGGTTCAATTTATCATGATACATATAAAAGTATTACATTATCTATAGAAATCTGTTACAATTTCATCTACTAAAGTGTTACATTTACTTGTACAAATAATTACATTCATGTATATAAGTTGTTATTTTTCAAATGTTACTTTCTTTCAAAAAATAAAATCAAAATACTCAAAAATAAAAAATATTCTGGAAAAATACTATTACATTTCAGTATAACGATAATTACATTTAGTTATTGTTAGTGTTACACGTATTTATAGTTAGTATTACAGTTGAAAGATGAGTAAAATGCGCTATTTTGTTTTTGTAAAACTGGTGTTACATTTACTTATGGGAAAATTGCATTTTAGGCCCCAAAGTTTGGGGGGGTGTTCCTATGATGGGCTCTAAAGTATCTCCGTTAGCATTTTGGGCCCAAAAGTTGTCATTTTTTTGTCGAGTTAGGGTTTTTAACCACTTTTGTTACAAAAACCAGTTAAATACGCACTTGCCACGCACATGCCACTTAACGGAGGATAATTTGAAATTGATTTAACTTATAGGGGGTTTACTGCACATTCTTAAATTTAATGGGCTTAAATATTAAAAATTATTTTTCAAATAATTAACTTTTTTAAAAATAATAACATTTATATAAAGAAAATTTAATGGCCTTAAATATTAAAATATTTTTTGCTCAAATTAAAAAAAAACTATGAATAAATATTACTTTGATGAATTCAAAAAGAATATTATTCTCATTTATATATTTAGCAAAAAGAATATATTTTCATCACCAATTTTAAATATCATCACTTTTTCTAACTTCAACCACCAGCATGTTTCAAAAAAAAAAAAAAAAAAAAAACTTCAACCACCAGCATTAATCACCATGACTGCCGTCACCGTCGCCACCGCCAGTCGACCACCTTCACCCATCATAGTTAGGTACCACCACCCATCAGGCTGTGTATCTCCATCAAATTTCCCAACAGAAAAAAAGAAACAACAATAATTGAAAAAATTACCCAGATAACCAACCACCCCTTATCTCTCCGATCAAAACCTGGAGCAGTAGAGAGAGGGACATATCTGAGGCGTGGTGAAGATCGACTTGGAGCGAAGAATATTAATAATCATAGGGCAGAAAAAGAGATCGCCGAAGAAGATCGGATCTGGTTTGTATACCGGAGACGATAACCAGGCTTAGTTCTTGCTTCAAGCTTGGCGGCGAAAATGGTGATCTTCGCTGCAGATAGGAGAAGATCGGTCTAGGGTTTAGGCAGATCATGGCTGTGCTGGAGGTATTGGATTGGTCGGAGGAGTGTTCGAAGAAGTCGCCAGAGGATGAGAGAGTGGTCGGAAGGATCGCTGGAGGTGGGGAGGGAGAGGTGGCCGGAGCATGAACGGAGGTAGAGAGAGATAACGTCATCGGAGAAGAGGTCGGAGGTGAGGAAGGGAGAGAGACCGGGAGAGAAGGGGATTAACGTCACAGGGGGTGGGAGGTGGGGTTTTATTTGGGGATTGATTTTATTTGTTTTCCCCCACTTTTAATTTATATCACTTACCCCTTAAATTTTAAATATCAATTCAAATTATCCTCCGTTAAGTGGCATGTACGTGGCACGTGCCTATTTAACTGGTTTTTGTAACAAAATTGGTTAAAAACCCTAACTCGACAAAAAATGACAACTTTGAGGCCCAAAATGCTGACAGAGATACTTTAGAGCCCATCATAGGAACACCCCCCAAACTTTGGGGCCTAAAATGCTATTTGCCCTTTACTTATAAACAATGTTACTTTATAAGTAACACATTTGTTACATTTATTTATACTAAGTATTACTTTTGGCAAACGAAAAAAAACAGTCAAAAAATAATATAAAAACTAAAAAAAACCGGGAAAAAAGCGATTTTTTTTCCGGGTTTTTTTTTTTTTGGGCCAATGGGTCGCTGCCACGTGACAAATTTTGAGTGGAGCATGGGTTGGGATTCTACGCTTCGTGGATAATGTTGTATACGGGTCATGGGTCGAACTGTCTCTTCAATGAGACAGATCTAAGTGTTTTCACAAAAGACCACCTTTTTTTTTGTTGAGTGCGTGAAAAAGTTTCACATATTATAGTGTCTCTATACTTTTTGGGGGAATATCAAATTTGAATTATCAGATGACTATTTTTATAAAAAAAAAATCTCTCCCTCCTCCTAGTTTAAGATTCTTATTTTTCTTTTTTACTTTGTCTCAGTTTAAAATTTTTAGTTGCTTTATTTCATAAATGACAAGTATGAATAGTATTTTGGATAATTTTCTACTCATAAAATTCATTTAATTACAAAAAACCACTACTCATCTAACTTACTTTTCATCCACATGCTTTATAAATAGTGTTTCAGATAATTATATCCTTAATTTCCTATTTTTTGATTTATTTTTTTATTCCTTAATAAGCGTGCAAAATCCCATTAAGAAGTTTAAATCAGGATGGAGGGAGGGTGTAATGTATTATAGAAATATTATATTATTTTTGTACCTCTAATATTATTGAAATCTAAGAAAAACCCAAATTTTGTAAACCTTAAATATTATATAGGAAAAAGTGCACAGAAAATCACTCAACTATGCACCTTTTGTGGATTTGACCACTAAATTTATTTTCGCTGCATAGATCACATCCAACTTATTTATTTTTGCTTTCATAATCACTGAAACTAACGCCGTAAATTTTTCTCGTTAAATGGTCATGTGCACCGCATATGACCAAATTTGAAGGGGTAATTTAGGGAATACAAATTAAAAAGTAATTAATAAACTACAAGGCTTAAACTTTAATTTAGTAAACTAAAGGGTTCGAACTAAAAACAATCTAAAAACAAAACCCTAATAACCTTTTCTCCCATCCTCCTTCGCCTCCCTCCCCCATCACCACATACTGTTCTTCTCCCTTCTTCCTTTCCCCTCCCTTCCCCATCTCCAGTAGCCCCCTTCTATGTCCTCCTCCGGCCACCCTTCCCCTTTCTACCTCGGGACGCTCCTCCCCTCACCCCTTGCTTTCTCTCCCTACTTCCTTTTTAATTTCTGACCGACTTTCACCTATAAACTACGCCTTCTCCGATATTCCTCCCCAGCCCGTTTCTGCAATATCTCGTCTCCTAGAATGGCGTCGTAGCCCTCTGTCTACCACATGGATACCCAATCGGCGACTCCCACACTCATAAACTTCTTACTGCCCTCTTCTTACTCTCACAGATTCAAATTGAGAGATTCAAATTTGGATTTTTTTTTTTTTCTTTTTTGAAGCCAGATCTGATCTGGGTTCATTTTTAAGCAAATCAGATATGAGATTTGCTTTTCATAGATTCAACTTGAGAGATTTAGGCTCCGTTTGTTTCGCGTAAAATCGGAAAATGTTTTCTCAATCTTCTGGTGTTTGTTAAGCACCGGAAAAAGAGGAAAATATTTTCCGGAAAATGATTTTCCCTCTTTACTAAGTAAAATGACTTACGGATTTTTACTAAGTAAGTCATTTTCCGGAAAATGTTAACTCCCTCAATCACTCACACCCAACTCTCCATACAATCACATCCTACCCACTACACCTCCAACACCACCCTCTCCATCCATCGTATCCCACCCCCACCCACTAGGGGTGTAAGTGGTTCGGTTCAAACCGCGGTTTGAGACCGAACTGAACCAAACCATGTGGTTTGGTTTGGTTTTCACGCACCAATGGTTCGGTTCAGTCTCAAATATTAGCAAATCACATGGTTCGGTTTGGTTTGTGGTTTGACCTTCCCAGACCAAACCAAACCGAACCACAGTTTGAGACCGCGAGACCGAACCACCAAGCCGAACCGCCAGACCAAACCACATTACATAAACTAATCCTAACCCTAGTTTCACATCTTATTTAATATTTTTGTATATTTATTAAAATTTATTATTAGATCATTACATAGACTAGTCCTAACTCCCATTTTGTATTTTATTTAATATTGATTTCATCGTTTGTTATCTTCATTGCGATTTGGAATACATATATTACCAATTTCTCTCCACGATCTATATTATAAAGTGTGTTTTTTTTTTTTTCATTCGGCCTCTCTCTTCGTCTAGTTTCTCTATTAATCCGACTTTCCTCTTCAAGATCCACATCTTTCGCACTTCCTCCATGATCATGGAAAATTAAAACAAATGTAATAATGAGTTGCAGTTTGGATCGTGGTTTGAACCGTAGTTTAAACTATGGTTTGAACCGCGGTTTGAACCACGTAATTAAACCGCGGTTTGAACCAAACCGAACCAAACCAAAGCGGTTTGGTTTGGTTCGGTTTGGAATTTTCACAAACCGATGACTAGTGGTTTGGTCCGACCATTTACACCCCTACCACCCACCCACCCTGGGCCGGCCCTGACGTAAGACTGTCGCCTAGGGCCACCGGAATTTTTCTCGATTTTAGGGCCACAAATTTTTGAAATTATTTTATAAAGTTAACAGTTCTTAATTCAAACAAACAGATACCAATGGTGCAGTGGTTATGCGAAACAAGTTGAGGCACTAGTTTTTCAGTCATCCCTGGTTTGAGTCTTCCCTATGTTATTCTTTTTGTATTTCCTTTCTTTCTTTTATTCCGCCTCTCTCCTGGTGAGCTTTCCTTCCTTACCTCTCTCCTATTCTTCTTCATTTTTTAACTTCTTTTCCATTGTTTTCAAATTTAATGAACAAGTAAGATTTACTTTTTAGAATATACTCCCTCCGTCCCAAAAATGATCTTTTCATTTGATTATTCAAAATTTTTAAGGATATGAACACTTCCTTCACTAAACATGTTTTGTTTATGCACTTTTAAGGCTAGATTTTAGAAATGAGAAGAACTTTTTGGGACAATGCAAAAGTGGCAAATGAGAAGATCATTTTGGGACGGAGGGAGTATTCTAATAAATTATTTGCAATCATTATTTCAACACTATTGCAATATCTTTTAAATTATTTTCATTTATGACTAAATTATGGTGAATATTTCTTTAAGTTTTTTTGAAATCTATTACTCCCTCCGTCTTACTATGTTTGGCCACTTTTGACTTTTAATGGTCAACACAAGTGAACTTTGACTAAATATTAATGTCTAATGAATTTTTCTATAGAATTTGTAAAAATTGTTATTGATATATATATATATATATATATATATATATATATATATATATATATATATATATATATTATTGATTTATCAATAACAAGTTTTAAAAATTGATTAAGATAATTGAATTGACATTAACGTTTAGTCAAAGTTCACAAATGTTGACCTTTAAAAGTCAAAAGTGACCAAACATAGTGAGACGGAGGGAGTAAATTATATCCTTTTTTCGATGATCTCAATCAAATTAAATACCAAACCCACTTGTTCAATTCTAAAACAACAATTTTATTAATAAAACTCTTCAAACCTCGTTAGTCTGCGATTTATCGTCCAACTATTAAAAATGTTGAAACCTAAAAAACTAAACACTACCAACAATAGAAAGAACAACGAAGACGAAAATCCGAACAGTGGTAGAAATTAAAATTTCCACCGAATTTGTTGCATGTGAGCTGATTTAAGAGCCTCAATTAAATAATTCGCCTAGGGCCCCAAATTAAACAAGACCGGCCCTGCACCCACCCTCCAACCTTACCTTATCTTCCCTCCTCCACCCCACCCCCCCCAAAAAAAAAAAAAAAAAATAATAATAAATATTTTTTTACTCTTATTAAAATTATTTTCTAACAACTCCTAACTTCCGCTCCTTACCCCCACAACCCCACCCACCCACCCCAAAAAAAATTATTCATACTAAAATTATTTTCTAACAACTCTCACACTCCCTACCCCCACTACCCCACCACCCACCCCACTGATGTGGCGGATTTTGTATATATTATTTCCCTTATTTTCCTATGTATTTTCATTCATTTTGATGTTCTTAGACTAGATTTGATGTATTTGGGACATTATTTATCATTTGGGCTTTTATTGTAATCAGGGGGGGGGGGTAGAATAGTCGTTTTTATTTATTTATTTATTTTTTCGGATGTAATTTTTGGTGAGCTTCAAAGTCATGTCTCAAAGATCAAGTAGTCAAAGTCAAGGCAAAGTCAACTAGAGCGGAGGAGTGTAGGACCAAACTGCAATTTCTGGAAGTTGAGGGACTGTTTTAAAATTCCTGAAAGTTGGAGGACTTAACTGAAATTGTGAAGACTTTAGGGACTAAAATGAAAAATGTGGAAAACGACCCGATGGATTTCGGCGGATCTGGCAGAATGGTCATGCCGTTTTCTTTTTCTTATTTATTTATTAGTTTTATTTGATTTTTGAATAGTCCATTATTAGTAGGGAATTAGGATTAGATTAGGGATTATATTCTCTTCACTTTTGAAAACAGACTACGTTCTTCTTTTTTTCTCTGGAGCTTGTAACCCTTTCATGGAGAACTAACTCCATAGCTTTGGATTGAAAGCTTGAACCTATTTTATTTCAATTGAGGTAATTTTCTTATTATTTTGTTAATCTATTCATAATTTTGCTTGTTCTGATTTTATATTTGTATCTAGGGTTTGTGGATTTGGCCAATTCACTTGTCCTTTTTATTGATCTATGCTAGATTACTCAGTTCTGTGTCAGAATTAGGGTTTTCACAGTAGCATCTTCACGAATTGTGTATGTGCCATAGCAATTCGGGAAGTAGGCAAAATTAAGCGATTATCTAGTAAACCTAGAAAGCGTTCTTGATCTTAGTCTCTTAAAATTGAATCAATTAATCTTTAGACCTTTTCTGTGCCAGTTTAGGTTTAATTTTAATTAGGGTTTATAGTGAGTGTGCCACTGCTATAGACTAAACTGTAAGAAGAGACAGAGATTGAAATACATCTCGTGATCAAGTGAATAAGATTAATGGAGAAAAAGAGGTAGCGATGAAATTGAAATAGAGGACAGGGATAAGGATCAATCTGAAGTGCTTTTAAATAATTGTTTTTATCATCCTAGTTTAATTTCCCGTCTTAGGATTTAATTACAATAAAATTTAAACCCCAATCTGGTTAAGTGACTAGTACGTAAATAATCATTGTTCCTCGTGGATCGACCCTGACTTACCCTAATTACATTATTAGTGGACGAGTTTAGGTCTAATTTAGTAGGCGTGCGACTAAGCCTACCAAATTTTGGCGCCATTGCCGGGGACGGTGTTTATTTGTTTACGTTCTTATTTTAAGTCTTGTTCCTTTTCTTCGTATTTATTTTTAGTTAGTTTAGTTATTTAGTTTCCTTTTATTTTTTATTTATTTATTTATTTCTGTTTTTAGTGTGGCACCTTTTATGGTCCACACCCGTTCTACTGACAATCTGCTTGGAAGTCGTGAATTAGATAACAAATGGCAGACCAGACACTGAGGCAGAAAAAAGCCCCAAATTGGAGCGAGCAATCTCATGCAGTCTAATTCCCTGCTCTGTATACGGGAGTTACTTTTGAGTTGAAGCCGGGGTTGTTGAGCCAGTTCCCACAATTCACTGGGATGCCTGGAGGGAATCCGAATCAGCATATATCCCAGTTTGTGCAGATTTGTCAAAGTATGAAGCTGGCTGCACTACCTTTAGAGCACTCACTACTCAGAGCCTTCTCATTCACTCTGAAGGACATGGCGAGTGAGTGGTATTATCATCTGCCACCTAATAGTATCACCACTTGGCAGCAATTGAAGGAGGTTTTCTTGGATGGGTTTTTCCCACCGGATCAGATCAACGTGATGAAACGGGACATTACTAACATGGAGCAGAAGGTGGATGAGACCTTATATGATTATTATACCAGGTTCCACAAGCTATGCCGGAGTTGCCCGTATCACGGATTTGATGATGACCAGTTGATTGTGTACTTTTATGGGGGGTTGACTATTCAGGATAAGCGGTTGGTTGATTCTTGCTGTGGGGGAAGTATTTTAAACAAGACAATTGAGGAGGCGAAAAATGTTATAGATGAGTTAGCTAAGAGCACAAGAACATATGACAGGAGATCTAGTTTCAGACAGGTTAGTGCAGTGGGGTCGAGTATTGGTGTGTCGAGTAAGCTGGAGAAAGATGTAGAGGACCTTAAGGGGATGATGAAACAATTGTTGATGGGTCCACCACAGAGTCAGCAGTATCCTACTAGTCAGTATAATCAGTACAGACCACCGTATGGGCAGCAGCAGCAGTATCAGAGTAATCCTCTGAGACAGTCTACGGATGATATGCTTCACTCTTTAGCACAGTCAGTGAGTATGATGAATGGTAATTTTCAGCAGTATCAACAAAAGACTGATGCGAGTATTGGTAATCTGGAGAGACAAATGGGGCAAGTAGCTGATGCGGTTGGGAGACTAGAGGCTAATGAGGCAGCGAAGGTGAAGTCTAGAACAGAACCGTACCCTAAACAGAGTGCATGTGCCATGACTTTGCGGAGCGATAAGGAGATTGGGGAGAGAGGTGCACCGGAGGATCCAATGATTGAGGTTGAGCAGGTTATTCCTGAGGAGAAGACCCCGGAGGAGGAGAAAAAAGCTACACCAGAGCCCACAGTTTATGAGCCGGATGTTCCATTTCCTGAGGCCTTGAGTCAGCATCGCAAACTGGAGCCTGACAAGGCTATATTTGACACTTTCAAGAGGCTTGAGGTAAACATCCCATTTTTAGACTTGTTGCAGACTGTCCCGAGATATGCTAAATTCTTAAAGGAGTTATGTACATTGAAGAGGGATCAGAAGGCGAGGAGTCAGAAAAAGGTGAAGATGAAAGAGCATGTGTCTGAAGTCTATCATAAGAAGATGCCTAAGAAGTGCAGTGATCCGGGTATGTTTGTGATTCTGGTGTGTTTAGGTGATAATTCTGAGCATATGGCTATGCTTGACTTGGGTGCTTCAATCAATGTCATGCCTTATGCATTGTTCGAAAAACTTAAGTTGGGACCTCTACAGGATACTAGGGTGGTTATTCAGTTGGCAGATAGGTCAAATGCATACTTTAAGGGGAAGGTTGAGGATGTTCTAGTGTGGGTTGGTAAGTTCATATTCCCTACTGATTTTTATGTACTAGATATGGATACGGATCCTAAGGCTCCCATTCTGTTGGGGAGGCCATTTATGTCTACGGCTCATACTAAGTTGGATGTTTTCAACGGATCGTTGACTATGGAGTTTGATGGGGATTTAATGGAGTTCAACATTTTTGACTCCAAGAAAGTCCCTAAGGATGGTGGTCAGTCACTATGTTTTATGGATGTAGTAAATCCAAAGGTAGAGGATGTGTCCAAGGTTAGTGGGAATGATGATGTGAAGATTGGTTTGAAGATTCCTGTAGTAAAATATGGACCATTTGTTGAGAGAGTAAATGAGCAGAAGTTGAAAGATCTTCCTGAGCACCAAAAATATGCTTATTTGGGTGAGGAAGAAGTGATGATGGTTAGTGGTCCGATGGTGGTAGAGAAGTATGGAGGTTTAAGCACGATGACTGCAAAGAAGAAGCGATTTATGAAGACAATTCGAGCTCAAACGGGATGAAGTGTGCACTAATGAGGTACCACTTATTCTCCTACGTTTAAACTGTCCTTATTTTTATTCACTTTTACGCACTGAGGACACCGTGTAGTTTAAGCGTAGGGGAATGTTTCGTAGTATATAGTATGCTTTTTTATTTCTAGATTAGGAGTTTTTCGTTTCAAATAAAAATAAAATATAAAAATGGACAGGAGCAGAACAACTCGTGCCCAATGGCATGAGTCGTGCCAGTTGAAATCTTTCCTATCTTCACGTATGAACAAGTCGTGCTCACTAGTTCCCTTGAAAAAAAAATCCTCACAATCTTTCTATTTTTCTCTCTATCTCACAACCCGTTCTCTTCTTCTCTCTCTCTCAGCCCGTCATCCCTCCCTCTCTATACAACCTCCATAGCCGCGCCCCTCTACACCACCATCTCTCCACCACAAAACAGCCCTCCCCTCCATTAAAACAACTCCCTCCTCTATCTTCTTCCTCCCTAAATGCCATTCCTCCCTCTTTTCTCAAAACAGCCGCATACCTTCTCCCTCTCTCTACGCTAACCCACCATAAATTCCGGCCACCCCATCACACAAAACGGACCCCCACTTCATCTTCTTCCTCCCTACCACCACCCCCACCCCCGAAATCACCATCTTCATCCAATTTCTCTCGCTAACCCTAATTCGCCCCAACCTAGTTTCTTCAAATTAATCCATTCTTTCACCCTCACTTACTCTTACAACCCTAAATACAAACCCATCCAAGCTTCCTAGACCATCAATTTCGAATTTAACCAAGAAAATCAAGAACACTAAATTCTCAAATTTTGGGGGGTTTTTTTTTGGATTGCTATCTCTTGTCTTGGAGCACTCTTGGAGGGACAAGGACTATCTTGGAGCATTGTTGGGGTCTTTAGAGGTAACAAATTACATTTTTTTCTCTCGACTTCAAATTGTGGGATAATTGGTAGTTTGTTGTGGACAGTTGTTATTGTGTTGAGATTGTGGTGTGATTGTGGTGTTGCATATTATTGTTGAATTGTTGTTGGTGAGTGATTGTGAGCGTTGGTGAGTGATTGTGAGCGTTAGTAGGTGTTGCAACTTGGACTGAGAACAGAGGTAAACAAACTGAATCCATTATTGTGAAATCAAGTGAGGCACCAAAATCTTATTCTACTAATAACATTGTAGTTTACTTTGTATGCAATTGTTGAGTAATGTTCTTCTGGGACTTGTTGCCATGGTAAAAAGAAAAAAAAAATGCTATTCTGAATGTGCTGATCAGTTGGGATTATATGTTGAGGGTGCCTCTATCTTTCTGAGTCTTATGCACAATGAGGGCATTATGAAATTTAAGTGTGGGAGTGGAGATGTATTCATGTGCTAAGATCATTTTACTCGTTTCTCTAAAAAAAAACATGATGAAATGAAAAAAATAGAGAGGCTAAGTGAAAACCCGAAAGGGTGCTTAGGCAAAAGGTGAGGTATTGAGTTGATTATATCTTATATTTACCGGAGTGTTGACATAAGGGAGGTTCGGAGTTTTGGGTAGGATAAGCACTATTGAAGTAGGAGGTTCGGATAGTGGAGATTAGGTTAGAAAATCCTCGTTCTTTTCTTGGAGTTATAAGGGGGAGTAGGTGCTAAATACGAGGTGAGTTTTACGTGGGACCACTACCCGGCCAAAAACTTATTTTTATGAGGGAGACTTGTAGTGTGAGACTAGCGTGGGGAAAATTTAGGACATGTTTGTTCCCATAGCTTTTATGTGTGGGCCTTAGTCCGGACACGGTTTTTCACTATTTTGGAGTTTGTATCGGGCTAAGGCCATTGATATTTATTTGTTCTTGGTGTTAATGGGGATGGAGTTTCTTATACTCCGATAGTATTTGTTGACCTTTTGAGTTGGAGGATTAGAGGAGACTAGGGGTCATTTTCTTCCATGCTACGCTAATTAGACCGGAGTTTAGAGTGGGGTTAGGATGTTACTCAGGGACGAGTAACGGTCTAAGCGTGGGGGAATTTGATGTGGCGGATTTTGTATATATTATTTCCCTTATTTTCTTATGTATTTTCATTCATTTTGATGTACTTAGACTAGATTTGATGTATTTGGGACATTATTCGGTAGAATAGTCGTTTTTATTTATTTATTTTTCGGATGTAATTTTTGGTGAGCTTCAAAGTCATGTCTCAAGGATCAAGTAGTCAAAGTCAAGGAAAAGTCAAAGTCAACCTGAGCGGAAGAGTATAGGACCAAACTGCAATTTTTGGAAGTTGAGGGGCTGTTTAGAAATTCCTGAAAGTTGGAGGACTGAACTGAAATTATGAAGACTTCAGGGACTAAAACAAAAAATGTGGAAAACGACCCGATGGATTTCGGCGGATCTGGCAGAATGGTCATGCCGTTTTCTTTTTCTTATTTATTTATTATTTTTATTTGATTTTTGAATAGTCCATTATTAGTAGGGAATTAGGATTAGATTAGGGATTATATTCTCTTCACTTTTGAAAACAGACTACGTTCTTCTTTTTTTCTCTGGAGCTTGTAACCCTTTCATGGAGAACTAACTCCATAGCTTTGGATTGAAAGCTTGAACCTATTTTATTTCAATTGAGGTAATTTTCTTATTCTTTTGTTAATCTATTCATAATTTTGCTTGTTCAGATTTTAGATTTGTATCTAGGGTTTGTGGATTTGGCCAATTCACTTGTCCTTTTTATTGATCTATGCTAGATTACTCAGTTCTGTGTCAGAATTAGGGTTTTCACCGTAGCATCCTCATTTTGAGGTTGATGAAATTGAAATAGAGGACGGGGATAGGGATCAATCTGAAGTGCTTTTAAATCATTGTTTTTATCATCTTAGTTTAATTTCCCGTCTTAGGAATTAATTACAATAACATTCAACCCCCAATCTGGTTAAGTGACTAGTACGTAAATAATCATCGTTTTTCGTGGATCGACCCTGACTTACCCTAATTACATTATTAGTGGACGAGTTTAGGTCTAATTTAGTAGGCGTGTGACTAAGTCTACCACCAACCCCACCCCCCAAACCAAAAAAAAAAAAAAAAAAAAAATCTTTTTTCACTCATATTAAAGAAAATTGAACACCTCCACCACCCACCCCCCCCCCCCCCCCCCCCAAAAAAAAATAAAATAAATCTTTTCACTCATATTAAAATAAAAATTGAACACCTCCACCACCCCACCTTACCCCACCCCACCACCCCAAATTTCTCTTTTTACTCTTATTAAAATTATTTTCTAACAACTCCCACACCCCCACTTCCACCCCTCCACCCCACCTACCCCACCAACCACCCAATTCCACCCCCACCACCCCCCCCCCCCCCACAAAAAAAAAAAAAAAAACTTCATTTCACTCTTATTAAAATTATTATTGAACACCTCCCCTAACCCCCCACCTCCCCTACCCCCACCCAACATCACCCACCCCACCCCAACCCCAACCCCCATTCAAAATTTTCACATATTACTTTTTTTTCTCAAGATAATTTTTTTTCTCAATTTTTTTTTCTTATATGAAAATATTTTCCGGAAAACATTTTCTTTAGATTTACCAAACAACCAAAAACATGTTTATGTCATTTTCCGGAAAACATTTTCATTTTTCGGAAAACATTTCAGGGAAATCATTTTCCGTAAATTGTTTTACGCGAAACAAACGGAGCCTTAGGATGAGAACTTAGGTCTTGAAACCTAAAATTGGTTAGTAGAAGCAGATCCAAGCTCGGGTAGGAGCAGAGATGACCGGATCTGTGATGCTGGCATTCAGAGACAACCAAAGAAAATCGCGAGTCTTGGACAATCGCCGATGAGTTTTCAACCATCGCACCGTGGGTATCCTGCTGCCCCATTATCTCCATTTTAAATGATTTCGCGAAGGATTCAAAAGCAGATCCGATTTCGTTGACAGAATGGTTGACCGAAATAATTTGGGTTTCTTAAATAGACTTGGAACTAATTGGTATTCAAATCTGTTTGGTGATGACAGAAGTTAAAATATGTGGCTTTAGTTATCTTATGTTTTGAGGATTTTGTTGTTAAATTTTTGGGTGTTTGAGTGTATGTTTAGGTGGCTTGTTGCGTTGGTTGATGACGGTGGAAAGGTGGCGGTGGGGAGATGGAGGTGATTGTGAGATGGTTGGGTGGTGGTGATATATTAACAACTAAATATAATTAAATGAATGAAATGATGACTTAATTTAAAAAAAATCAACATCAATTGCTATAGTACCAGTGTTCTAAAAGACGTCCGTCTAGGCCCCGCCTAGGCTCTAGGCGTTAATCAAACGCCTAAGTCTCGTCTAGGATATTATAATTATTTCTAAATTCTCGGCCCCGCCTAAGTTCCGTCTAGACTCCGCTTAAGCGCTAGGCGCTGCTGCGGCGCCTAGCAACCGCCTAGCGCTTTTTAGAACCTTGTGCAGTACAGTAAAAACAATAGGTAAGGGACTTATTTAAAACAAATTCAACCATTAGATATTAATCTAGAGTGGACTACCTAAAATACCCCTTAGAAGTTTGATCGCAAGCATTTCACATGACTTTTTAACGAGAAAAAAATAACGGAGTTAGTGACAATGATCATAGACACAAATGAAAGTGAGTTGAATGTGTTGGTTGCAAAAAATAAAGAGTTGAATGTGTTGTTTGCAATGAAAATTAGTTTGGTGATCAAATCCACAAAAGGTGAAGAGTTGAGTGATTTTTTGGTGCACTTTTTCCTATTATATAAATCTTTTTAAAATTCTCTTTTTACCTCAAATATTAATGAAATCTACTTTTCACTTTTTGTTGTTGACTGATGTTAAAGGGAAAGTTTATATTTTTTTTTAGTATCATTATGCTCTTTTGGACTCTAGAGAAAGAATTGCGATACCAAGAAACTGACTTCACAGTGAAATAAAGCTTATGAAATAGGTAAGTAGAAGAATGTTACCTTGTTTTTTTAAACAAATAACACAATTCATTAATAAATTCAAGACAATGTCGCTCTACAACAGCGGAAGGCTCATATTAAATATAAAGTTTGTTATGTAAACATGCAATTCAATTGAACAATCAACTTAGAACATCTCCAGAATCAAACTTTTGTGATATGACCGTAGTCAAATCTGTCTACACCCCATTCTGAACGTTCATTTATTAGTACACTACTCATTGGTCTCGCCTTTATGATTTAAGGAAGACTCGTTAGTTTCGTCATGTTTTGTTAGGTTTTTGACAAATTTCATTAGTTTTCGACTTAACTGGACTAACGGACATTAAATAGAGGGCAAAACAATGATTTTATCTTGCTTGTCTTGCATGAGATTACGTGTCTCGTACGAGACAACCTCTCCAGATTTCAAATTTCAAGTTTGATTAACTTTCTTTATCGGTTTCGATCTCTTTCTTGGTCAATACTCTCTTAGTCCGGGAACAACTAAATTGGGTGATAAGCGAGTTCCTACCTTCTTTCTCCTCTCAAATAAGGACTTTGATTCTTACCAAACTGGAGAATCATTTTCTTGGTGGAAAAGTCTCTCTAAAGACTATAAATAAAGGGCCCTCCTCCCTTGTGTTCTACACAACATTTTTCCTGGATTTTCTCCTTGACAAGGAACACAAAAATACTCTCAAATTTTCTCTAAATTCATCCTCGGAGCTTTGGGATCTCTAGCCTTTGTCAAGGCTATCACCTAGATTCTTGTGTTCTTCAAGGGACTAATTGCCATTTGGTTACATGTGTTTCTATCACTTTTGCAATTTGATTCCAGTGTTTATAAATGTTGCAACCTGATTCTGGTGTTTGTCATTTTGTTGCAAATTAAATAAAAACTAATGAAATGTTAGTTTGTTGACTGGAAAACATGTTGGCTTTTGATGCACCATGCGCAGCGGAATAATAACAGGAAATCAAACACCCATGAGCTCGGATTCGTACATGTTGATTAAATTAAGTACATGATGAAAGAAACTAACCCTTGAAGATCGTATCCATAAACACGGACTTTAAGGTGCTAAATCAAACACCCTCTATCGGTATCCATACGTCGAACGGACTCAAGAAAACCTTCTTGATGCGAATGCTAGATCTAAAGGCTTGATGAAGAAACGATTTCTTCATAGGAATTATCTTGCTTCATTGATTATTGAATTTGATGATCATAGATCTAAAATTAATAATCCTACCTCTCTATTTTTAACATTTCACAAACAATTGATATAGGTTTCCAAAACCTAGGTTATCATTGGGGTTAGGGGCTGTAAAACCCGACACTCCTTTTTATATGAGAGGTTTGACCTAATTCCTTTTGGATTCGGGATTCCTTCTCCAAGAAAAAAACTGCAGAATCTGGCCAGGTAAAGAGGGGCAGCTGTACGGATCCATCAGAGCCGTACTCCTCCCACCCAGCCATACGGTGATAGTGCAGAATCCCAAATTTTTCATCCTTTTTCAATCCGTTCTATTGCGTGTGACCCAATAGGATTATACTAAGTTGGCAACGAGTCTGAAAAAGTCAGAACCCGTAAGTCATAAGCGGAGTCTAGCAAGCCATTATTACTACCCAATTAGTATAACTTTGAAAGTCCAAAGTTACCTTATAGAACATATCACAATCCCTTTGGCACGCGATATCATATTGGACATAAGTGTAGATACCCCGGGGGCGGAGACCGCGGCTTTAGGCTAGAGCGCGCGAGCTCGTCCTAGGATATCTAATTGTGTTTTAGAGTCGCCACCCACGTTTTTGAGGAATGTAAGAAAACCTAATGTTTATGAGCCTAAGTTTGATTTACGAAAACAGAGATTCTTTGGGATGAGGGGTTCGGGGGTTAGGTTACAAAATGGGAAGTACTTAAACACCCATTTCGCCCGAGCAAAGTCGGTCTTGTTTGTTCATAATTCACTTTAAAGATAAATGTGTTCTTCCTATTTGAATGATGATAAAAAGGGGTTTTAAAGTTTAAAATGTAGGGAGATGACTCCTAGGCCAATTCAATGTAATGAAAGTACCATTGGTGTCATGTCCCAAGTGGTTTTGGGGTGATTGCACATTTGATTGAAGAAGAAGAAGAAGAAGAAGAAGAAGAAGAAGAAGAAGAAGAAGAAGAAGAAGAAGAAGAAGAAAGTTTAAGACATTTACCTATAGTATCCTTCGAAGAGAACCTCTTGAAAAGCCTTGAAGAAGAGGTTGAATACTTGGAGAGAACACTTCTTAAGGTCCAAAGTTTTTAGTTGAAAAAGGTATAAAAGAAGTCCCAAGGAAAAGCCTAGAAAAGAGGTGAGGAAAAAGGTCACTTCCAATGATGGATTGGAGGGGTTTTTATAGTTGAAAGAGGGGAGTTTTTGGAGCCAAACGGAGTCTCCAAGAAATCGTTCCCGGGCAAAATCATATATAATGAGCAAGGGAGAGATTCTTGGGCAGAATCTGTAACTGACACACCCCAGAAGTGCGCGCATCCCACCTAGGCGGCGGAAGGCGCGCGCGTCGGGCCTCAGGGGGCGGAGGCGCGCGACTCTGAAAGGCAATTTTTGACAGAATGGACTAGAAAGTTAGAACTATTATTCAGTCTAGTCCCGGGACTTAACAGAGTCCGTCTGGAACTTAACCAAAGTAACATAAACTAACAGAAAACACTTAAAAGAGGGAGAAACACAAAATCAAGTGTGCAATCGGGGTGAGCGGTCCAAGGCGGGGTGTCTACAGAGCCCCTTGGTGGTGTGGATTGCGAAGCAAATGCGCCGATGAAAGACAGACATCCGCCTAGGATATCACCAAGAAAAAGAAAAGACTCGATAAAAGCAGGAATTTGAAATTGCAGGGGATAGAGGTGCGCTCCCTGTGTGAGCGGCTTTGAGAGATAAAGGTTCGCTCCCTGTGTGAGTGGCTTTGCCAATAGCGGGATCCGTTTGCTGAAAGTGGGATCTGTTTGCTGGAAGCGGGACCTGTTTGCTGATAGCGAGATCCGTTTGCTGGAAGCGGGACCTGTTTGCTGATAGCGAGATCCATTTGCTAGAAGCGGGACCTGTTTGCTGATAGCGAGATCCGTTTGCTAGAAGCGGGACCTGTTTGCTGATAGCGAGATCCATTTGCTGGAAGCGGGACCTGTTTATTGATAGCGAGACCCAGAGGACCGTTTGCTTGGATACGGGACCCGGAGGACCGTTTGCTTAAATGCAGGACTCGAAGGACCGTTTGTTTGAATGCGTGACCCAGAGGACCGTTTACTTGAATACGGGACCCAGAGGACCGTTTGCCTGAATGGATGTAGGTTTCTGGACTTGATGAGGAAGTGGTGATTTTTGTGGCTCACCCAGGACCAGGTTGTTGTCGTGAGTCGTACTTTGATGTTGACTGTTTGACTTTGACTTTCGATGGGGTGCGAGCACAGTTGACTGCGGAGTGCTTTGTACTGGGGATGAATTGTAAAAACTGATTTTTGAGAAAATAAAAGACACCCTACTTTGAGTGGGAGTTTTTATCTTATTTCAGTTTTTAGACATGCCTTAAGGGCGGACCAAATTAATGTGTGCCCAGCTGAGTGTTTGTTGCCATTGAACTCCTTCTCATTGCTGGGATCCTGAACTTGTCGTTGGTTGTGAGCTTTTGAAGTGTCTGGGTTGCTTTCTGAACTTTGACAAGGGCCATTTCTGGAGTATTTTTTACCTGGGACGCGGGCGCTTCCTCTCTTGGCGACGTGACGCACGCGCCTTTTAGACCGGTGTCGGGAGGCGCGCGCCTCTGGGAGGCGAAATTCAGGGCCTGATATTTGCTGACCAAAAGATCCCCCAACAGCTATAATATCAGCTTCTGGTCGGTAATTCGATTCCAACGGCTCTCTTCTGCCATTTTTGAACACCATTTTATTGCCAAATTTTGCTTATAACCTTCTTTCCCATGGCCTCTAACCTTTTCAGTCTTGGTGCCGAGGTTGTCAGGAGTTACAGCAAGGGAGAGATTCTTGGGCAGAATCTATAACTGACACACCCCAGAAGAGCGCGCATCCCACCTAGGAGGCGGAAGGCGCGCGCGTCGGGCCTCAGGGGGCGGAGGCGCGCGACTCTGAAAGGCAATTTTTGACAGAATGGACTAGAAAGTTAGAACTGTTATTCAGTTTAGTCCCGGGACTTAACGGAGTCCGTCTGGAACTTAACCAAAGTAACAGAAACTAACAGAAAACACTTAAAAGAGGGAGAAACACAAAATCAAGTGTGCAATCGGGGTGAGCGGTCCAAGGCGGGGTGTCTACAATAAGTCATGGTCTAAGTCAACTTATGTTGTAAAATGCTTTCTCGATCTTGAGTAGATTGATATGAGTAAATGACATTGATCATATCAATTCATTTAGGCATGGTCATGCACTATCATCACTCTCACTTATCGAGTGGCCTAAGCAGATATCTCTCCGAAGAGGGACAAATTCCATTTTAATTTATCATTCTTCCCTACAAGAATCCGATTATGCCAATCGTAGCCTTTATAACTACCCGGTTAAGGGTAGCGTTTAAGTACGTCAAACATAATGTTCATCATGTGGAAGACCATGAAAATCTCAGGTCTAAGGATTCAAATGGTATGACTACTATGAGATTTAATTATGACATTTGACCATGACATAAATCTCATAACGGGTCTATCCAGTACCTTGTTCTCCAACAAGTACCCACAAGTTTAATCCACATCCTATGCACCATAATCATCATATGATTATCCATTAAACTCATGCTAGCTCTTTATAAGTGTTAGGGGCAATGATTATTATAATAAACATGCAAAAGATATAATAATCGAGTTTGTTATCTCTATAACAGTGAAGCTATGATGTCACGCATAGGCCTTTCTCAAGGGCCTAGGGCATAATATCCAACAATCTCCCACTTGCACTAGGCCCAATGAACTTGTATCTAATACCCATTGAGCTAGTTATGATCTCCATCATTATTGCAAGCGAACTTATGTAAGATGATTATCTTGGTTATCATCATATTTTGCATATTTTGACATCTCCCATCTTTGACGATTTCTCGAATAAGATAGAAACGTCCGAGTATATGTTTAGATAAGATATTAGTCCATTGACTTGTGCAATAACGATTATTGCCACAATGAAGGCCCATTAAATTAGTGAAACTAGAAATGATTTCTACTTTACTAATTAGTATCTTGATCCAAACAATTTTTTAGTTGTATCCCATGCCACTAGATACTCAACCTTTTGTAGAATATTAATAGTGTATTTAGAACTCTTCTAACGCCATTATTAAACGTAAACATGTATTCATACTGTGATAATTATCTTTGTTGGTTAATAAGACTGCATCTTTGTAAACATTACAAGATCATCTTATATTCCATCAAAGAATAAGAATGCATCCTTTATTTCTTTTCAAGTACACAAGGATGTTTCTTATATAGTGACTGTCACTAGGATCTGATTGGTATCATCTCATCATACTCCAAGTATATGAGACATCCGGTCTTTGTACATTAATATGTTTTACATGATAGCTCCAATTGCCGAAGCATATGGAATCCTAATCATGTGATCTTGATCATTAGTCTTCTAATAAGACTAAATCTTGTCAAAAGTAATCCCATTAGACATTTGCAAGTAACCTCTCTAAGAGTCTTGCATAGTAAATTTATCACTGTTCTATCTATGTTAGTACTTTGACTCCAACCAATCATCCTTTTAGATTTATCTCCATAAATCAGTCCAAGGATATAGGTGGCTTTGTCCAAGTCTTTCATTTAGAAACTCTTTCAAAATGAATTATATGTCAACCACATATATAGGACTAGGAATGATGTTACGCTCCCACTAAATTTATTGTAATCAAAAGTCTCACCTTTGATGAATTCAAACTCTTTGAATGTCCATCAAAATGAAAATTTCACCCCAAGTAGTTTTCTTAAATCCATCTCATGGATTTCTGCAAACTTGCATATTTTATTAGAATTTTATGGATTAACAAAACATTTAAGTTGTATCAAACACATCCTAAAGTATGTTCCTATTAAGGAATGTTGTTTTGACAGCCATTTGTCGTATTTCATATTCAAAATATGAGGTCATGACAATTAGAATTCTAATATCCTTAAGCGTGACTGTAGGTGACAAAGTTTCATCATAATCGATATTATGAATTACCTTTACTCAATTAGTCGTACTTTACCAATATGCACCTTGCGATACATGTCCGTTTTTTCCAAAAAAAAAAAAAAAACTCATTTTCTATCATATGGTTTTTAAGCCTTAAGATAGAACAATCAAGTTCGAAACTTGATTATCATACATGGATTGTACTTTTAGATTTCATGACTCCAAGTCATTGATCTAAGTCCAAAGTGGTCATTGCATCTTGATAGGTAATAGGTCAATCTTTCTTATTGATATCTTCCTTATTAGTTTCTATTACGAGAAATCAAAATTTCTTGTTATAGATAGTATCCTATCATATATGCAAATAACTTGTGTATACTTGAATGAATTTTTCACAACTCCTTGTGAAACTTTGTTCAACTTCTATCTTAAGTTCTATGTCATTTTCTGGGTCTTGAACTCTTCGAGATACATTTTACTGCCACTATTTAGAGTAACAAACGATTTGTACTTTAAAGGGATGTAAAATCAATATCCTTAAGATATCCCATGAAAATACATTAACGAGATTTAGGTGTGATTTTGTTCAAGACAATAATTTTCGCAAAAGTGTCACATCATAAATCTTTATGAAAGACAAACCAGGTTTTCTTTCATTCCATATCTAGTATGGTATCTGTCGAACCTCCTTAGATGAAACTCAAATTAGTGCAAGCGCAGCTGTATCCAGCACATAATCCAAAAGGTTAATTAAAGATCAATTTTGGCTTATCATGAGGTGAAAAACTGTAGTTTGTAGACAATCTGTAAACTTCTGGAACAACGTCCGTACGGATGGTAGGCATGCGTACACCTCCAAGCATTCCGTACGGTGATCGTTTCCAGATCCCGTGTTCCTATTCTGCAGACTTTCTACAAAATTCTCATTAAGTCTATGGTTCAAAATTTTCATTACTTTGATCTGATCAGAGTACATCAATACTTTTTCCATGAGGTATTTAAATCCTTTCTAGCATTGTTACTTTAATGAACTACATACATCAATATGTATTATTTCAAAAGAGTACTTCCTTTCACTACCATCAGTAAAAGGTGTCTTGATCAATTTTCAAGATTCAGATATATCACATGATTCGAAATCATGTGAATTTAAAAGTCTGTCCCATAGAATTTTAGATATGCGTTTCTTATCATTTGATCGAAACTTTAATGCTTTAAGAATGTAACGATTACATCTTTATATTTGGAATTTATCACTATTTATGTTTTAGTTATTTTGTTGTTCTTCTAAGATAAGGATATATAGTTCCATTATTATGATTTAACAATACCATAAAACAATTCATATTTAACGGAGAACTTTCTTATCCAAAATAAGAAATATACATAATCTTCTAATGAAGAAACCAAAATAATATTTCTACTTAAAGTAGGAACATAATACCATTTGTTCAAAACAAATATGAACCCACTAGGTGAAGACACTTCACAAGTTCCTATGATTTAATGTTGCAACATTTGCATCATTATCAGCACTTAGGTTAATCTTTACCTTTTTTAAGTAGTTATTATATTTCTCAAGTCTTACACATTTATACAAATGTGGGATCCATATCCGGTATGTAATACCCAAGAACTTGGATGTAGAAATATTAAGTTTTATAACATAAATACTTGAAGTGATAGTCTCAATATCCTTCCTTTTGATCTTTTAATTCAAATTATAATTTCTCCAATGGTCAATCTTATTGCCATGGTAGGAATTGCATCTTTTGGATTTTAGGTTTAGCTACAAATATTTCCTTTAGAATTGACAACTCTTGTCTTGCCTTTATCTTAAATCCATGTGCTTATTAACCTTTAGAGTTTGAGAATGTTTCCATTTGATATTAAGATTAGCATTTTAACATCAAATGTCTCTTATGAATTAATATCAAGTTCCTTTGTTAGTTCCAAACTAACTTGATAACCAAGCCTTTTAAGGTAATTAATGTCTCTTCATGTTCACAACATAAGAATTTATTAGCATACCTTTCAGTCATCATATGAATGTTAGGCTCCAATCAATCTCAAACTTTTCTTGCATTTCTTGCTTGTAGGAACACTTCCTACGTGATTGCTTATCACATAAGCATTCATGTGTTTTAGATACTTCTAAAGTTCCAAACACGTGGTAGCAAGCCGTAGGACAATTGACATCCATAGATTCGTCCACATGTTTCTAATTTATGTCTTTGTCCGCCCTTAAAGCATTAGGTTTCTTAGGAATAGGATTTATTAAGAATTCATAACTTCCATTCCTTCTTTAGAACAATTCTTAAGCTCGTGACTAGGTCAAGGAAGCTAATCTCATTGTTTTAAGTGGGTAGATCGTAGTAGTTATACATGATCAAAGTTTAAAACATATTACACAAATATACAAATAAATATACACCTATATATCATATCATTATCATTTAGAGATATTTAACGTATTTCATTAATACTCACACTAAATTATACACTTTCAAATACAATAATTGTATAATATAATTTAAGTGTGCTAAGATCCATATTTCACTTAACTTTGAGTCGGCTTTGGCACGATTGCTCAAAATAAGTTATTTAGGTAGACAACACTTTATCAATCATATCATATATGACTCTTAGATTATTTATGAGATTTTAGACATATTATGTCTAACATGTTTTAATCTCATCTGTGTCTTAGGCCTAAAACTGTTTTGATAGCCTAATCAAGTCAAACAATTTTAAACGTATACGAATCACTGTTTCCTCATCTTGCTCATAGATGAATAGAATTAATGTGCGTCGCTTTGGCAGAGCCCACATAAAACTACCCATAACTACCCATGTACTTACAAGTGTTTTAATTATGGGTTGACACATGACTTAAAATTTTATGAAGGTTTATTTACATAGAGACATGCATCATATATTTAATTATGTCAAACATAATATAATATAGCCTTTACATAAAGGATGTTAACTAATCAAATTAATTAACATAAGCAAAATCTTGTGATTTAATTATGTAGCAAAATTATGGGAATGGATTCTAAATTCTCTCTAAGCAATTTACATATTGGATGTTTCATCCGTATGTCCAGAAACAAGGCGTAAGCCTGCCATTGGCCTTTACGATGAATCAATCCAAATTTAGTTTCCTTCTCTGCAACCAATTTGCACTTTCTTTACATGATAAATTCTGAAACTTTTGAATTCGCAGAACATCTATAAATTGAGAGCACAAAACGTACGGCCGAAACAAAGCCACAAGGCAACCACAATTCCGTACTAAAATCATGAAACCAAGAGAATCTTCCATACGACCGAAACTAAGTCTAAGAGGCAACCACAATTCCATATGGAACGATAACTTGTTTCAAGATCCTTTATTGTCTCATCAATTTCATAGACTACACCATTCCTGAACTCTTCAAAATTCTGATTTCTGCAATTTTCTGGATTAAATCATGTTTCAGGAAACACGGTTTCAAAAACCTTCCATCTGAAACCAGATTCAATTACTGATTCAAATTTTGTAAACGATTTACAAAACAATCAGAAAATCAGAAGATGAAACAGATCTGTCCAGGAAACCCTACACAGCCGTACGGCTCTGTAGGAGGCGTATGCCTCCTAGGGCGCCGTACGGTGATGTATTCCAGATTTCCATATTTCCAGAATTTTTAAATTTAATCAATTCCATTATCGTTTTCATGCATTAATCAGATTAAACTAACACGAATTTACAGATTACGAATTTAAATAGATCTAATCAATATCATGAAACATGAATAAACAATTTATTGCATAAACAAATTAGATCTAAATTATCATATACATAATCCAATTATTTATTGATAACCCTAACATGCAATTATTCATATGGATCAAATCAATATATAATAGTCACATAATCCCCATATAATTATGCTCATAAATTTTATATATCATATAAAACTCAAATCACATATTCATTTTTATTATCATTCAAATCATATAATCGAATTAAATAATTTTAAACATGATATATTAAAATAATCAACAATGAACGGGGCTCTGATACCACTGTTGGCTTTTGATGCACCATGCGCAGCAGAATAATAACATGAAATCAAACACCCATGAGCCCGGATCCATACATGTTGATTAAATTAAATACAAGATGAAAGAAACTAACCCTTGAAGATCGTATCCATGAACACAGACTTTAAGGTGCTAAAGCAAACACCTTCTATCGGTATCCACACGTCGAACTGACTCAAGAACACATTCTTGATGTGACTGCTAGATCTAAAGGCTTGATGAAGAAACGCTTTCTTCATAGGAATTATCTTGCTTCATTGATTATTGAATTTGATGATCATAGATATAAAATAAATAATCCTACCTCTCTATATTTTAACGTTTCACAAACAATTGATATAGGTTTCCAAAACCTAGGTTATCAATGGGTTTAGGGGCTGTAAAACCCGGCACTCCTTTTTATATGAGAGGTTTGACCTAATTCCTTTTGGATCCGCGATTCCTTCTCCAAGAAGAAAACTGCAGAATCTGGCCAGGTACGGAAGTGCAGCCATACAGCTCCATCAGAGCCATACGGATCCATCAGAACCGTACGGATCCATCAGAGCCGTACTCCTCCTACCCAGCCATACGGTGACAGTGCAGAATCCCAGATTTTTCCAGCCTTTTAATCCATTCTATTATGTGTGACCCAATCAGATTATACTAAGTTGGCAAAGATTCTGAACAATTCAGAACCCGTAAGTCATAAGCGGACTCTAGCAAGACATTAAGACTACCCAATTAGTATAACTTTGAAAGTCCAAAGTTACCTTATAGAACATATCACAATCCCATTGTCACGCGATATCATATTGAACATAAGTCATAGTCCAAGTCAACTTATGTTGCCCAATGCTTTCTCAATCTTGAGTAGATAGATATGAGAAAATGACATTGATCATATCAATTCATTTGGGCATGGTCATGCACTATCATCAATCTCACTCATCGAGTGGCCTAAGCAAATATATCTCTGAAGAGGGACAAATTCCATCTTGACTTATCATTCTTCCCTACTGTAGGTACCCCAATCTGAAATTGACCTACTTTAGAGGAATTCTTGGTACCATTTAGGGATAAACCAATGGGCCAGGACCTCACTAGGATAAACCTGATATTCTAGGACTAAAGTGGAATTAAACTTAGAAAAATCCAGAAGCTCGCCAAGTCGAGTCGTACGGATGGTTTGGACACATGAGGTCCCTAGCCCTACGGCTATGTTAGGCACCCTCAGCCTCTATAAATTGAACCCCATGCTGATCATTTCAAGGGGGGAGAAAAACTTTTTGAGAGCTGTTACTCTGCCAGTTTAAGAGCAAAAAGTGAGTGATACACACATTTGACTGAAAAGAGAGGAAGATAGGCCATAACCATCATGGTGAAGCCTCCTTCTCCCCATCTTCTTCTTCATCTCAAACTCTTTTATTATTTTTCATATTATTGCTCATTCTTGTTCTATTTCTTGTTATTCTTGCAAGCCTTGTCCATTCAAGCATTTTACATTTCATTGAAAGTCTTGTCCATTTCAAGCACTATATATATATATATATATATATATATATATATATATATATATTACAAGTCTTGTCTTCTCAAGCTATATATTATGATTATATATGTATATTGGAACCAAATCATGAGGTGATTCAAGGTTCCCTTCATGCCTAGTGTGTGATTATGAGATAAAACCTAAGGATGATCATGATTTGTTAAATTTCATGTTGATTTTGTTCTTGTTTGGCCATAAGAGTCATGATTGGGTGATAAAGTTTCAATATTTATCATCCCAACCATGACCTAGCCATAAATCACCAAGCATGGGACATAAAGATTTGATTTTTATGTTATATTTTTGTCCCTAAAGGTTTAATCTTGCAACATAAGTCCATCTTGATGGTAAAGTTTCAATCTTTGCTCATCAAATGGTCATTTTAGCCCAAAAGGGCTTGTTCATCACCTTTTCCTAAACTTCCCCAATGATTGTCTTGATCACACCCAAAACCCTTGTTTTAGTGTCCAACTAGTGATCAATGACATAGGGATGATTAATCCATGTTTTAGTTAAAAGAAAATAAATGGAAATGATCATTTCAGTCCAGTTTCAGCAAGAACACTCTGTTTTGCCTGAAACTGGACAGTTTTCTGATAAACTGTCAAAAATCCCTGGAATGCTCTCCCCATCCGTACGGATACTTTGGCCGGGGAGTGCATTTTCCAGTTTCTCCCTTTTCTGGTCAGAATGTTTGCAAAATAACCCTTTTTTGTTAAATAACTAACCAATTTTTGCCAAAAGTCAGTTTCTCCCATTTTTGAAGCACACACACACACATGCACTTTGTTAACTAACGTAGGGAGACTCGGTCCTATCCGAGGCGACTTGGGTGATGTAAAACTCTTCTCAAGGCGTAACCTGACCTCCGAACTAATAGAATCTCTAACCTTTCCATTTGTTGGGTTAAATAATTAACAAATGTGGCGACTCCGTTATTTTTTGTGTGATAACCGTGTTTGGCGTTTCGCCCCCATACTCGTCGCGCATACCCATTTCCGCGTGGGGCGGGATCCTTACAGTGGCGACTCCGCTGGGGATTAAAGTGTTTGCAAACTCCTGTCCCACGTATTCGTTAACTTTTGCGTTTGTTTTGTGTATGCTGAGTTTCTGTTTGAATTTTCTGGAGTGGAAACTGTTTTGGATGTGAAATAAACTGGGGCTTGATGATCAGAAGTTGAAAAACAGCAAAAAATAATTGCCAGCATTCTATAGCCGTACGGCTATGTTGGGTAGGGGACAGAATGTTTCAAAATTTGACAATTTTGTGTAGGGAAGAAACATTCTGTGCCCCTTTGGCTTCTGCTCTTGTCCAGGTTCCATTTACAAGTTTTGTTTGTGCACATTACCTTCTTTTTTTCTAGCCAAAACTTGGTTTTTAAAGCTTGGTCATGCACAAGTTCTTTTTTGGACATAAAATTGAGTTTTTAAGGCCTCCTTGTGCATAACCCCTTTTGTCAAAATTTTTGAATCCTTTTATTGTGCACAACTTGTTTTACAAAAGGTTTTCAAAGGAATTGTTTCTTGTAAAGTTTTGATTTCAAAGAACTTTTGGTTGTGCCCAATTTGTTGTATGTACAAGTTTTGGCTTTGTTTGTTCATATGATTCTTGCTTGATTGCTTGTGTAAATAGCTTATTCATGCTTGCTCATTTTTGTCAATTATGATTATTCATGCTTGTTCATATGTTGATTATACATTGCTCTTGACGTTAAAACGAATCGAAAATTTCTATTTTAACTCAAAAGAGAACATAGAATGGCTTCACACTACTTTAAGTACCCCGATCCGAATTACTACTCTCAAATAATTAAATAGGGGTAATTTGGGAAATGTTTGGGTCACCCTAGAAGTTTAGGGACCTTCTGGTCATTAACAGAAGTATTCTGGAAAGGGGAGGGGACTTTCGGGAATAAAGGCAAACCTAAGACCTTGGTTTTATTCCCACAAAGCCCAAAAGGACTTTGTGGGAATTTCCAAAAAAGACACAAAGGGAGGCGGTCGCTCCTGGTAGGTGCGCTTTCTCAAAGCGCACGTGAGCTTCTGAGAAGCGCACCTACCAAGCGCGCTTTCTCCATTGGGCCGGCAACCCGCCAAGCCTCACGCGCCTTGTCCCCAGTGTGATAGCCACTCGCCGACAGCCCCCCCACTTGCCTCACTGCCATTGGTCCTTCACCCGGATTTTGTCTCCCTCCCCTCATAGCTACTTCCTGGCACATTTTAATTGGTCTTTCACCAATGTTTGTGTCACCCATGCCCTGTTCTGGAAGACCTTATTCCCAGCAAAGATGCCCTATTTTGAGTACAAAAATGATCCAATTTCAACCCAATTTGTGACCATTTTGTGAGTATAAATGACCCATTTTTATGCTTAGCCCCTAAGCAAGTCACAAGACAATAGTTGAGGGATTAAAGTGAAAATATCCCCCTTTTTCTTGGTGCCCAAGTCCATAGTTGAGGGACCAAAATGTTACCCCAAATTGCAAACAAGTCCCTAATTCTCACTATAAATAGAGGCCTCCTCTACCCATTTAAAGGGGGATTTTTGGGAGCAAAGTTACTATGCCAAAATTACCTCTCATCCAAAGTTGAGTGATTAGGGAGAGGTTATGTCTTACCTTAGATGATGGTGAATAACTACCAAGTGTAGTATCCCTCTCATCTTTGGTCTCATTGAGTGATTAGTGTAAATTGGTGAACAAACCATGGTTGAGTGAAAATCTTGGAGTCCATGATCTCCAAGTAGGAAAAGGAAAGAAGCAAACTTGGGTCAATCAATTAATGATTTACCCCAAGCTTGCTTAAAATCAAATCTTTATTTTGTTGAAATCTTCTTCTTCATCTCATTCTATTTTCCTTTTTTTGGGATATAATATTTGATCATTTGGCTTAAAAATGTAGTCTTTATATGATTGGGATCCAAATGCTCCCTTGATCCCAATGGTCTCATCTTACACTTTATGGTGTATTAAAAATGATGAACCAAGTGGAGAGAAGCATTTGTTAAATTAATGTCATTTACTTAATGTCTTTTATTAACTTGGAACCAAGCCTTGAGATCCATGGTGCCCTTCATGTTTTATGCATGAGTGTGGGTTCTAAACCAAAGGATTAATCTAAGACTTGTTATATTTTTGTGCAATTTTACATTAATGCAAGTGTGAGTGGGTTTTACATTAATGTCATTCAATATTGCAAGTCTTGTCCATTCAAGCACTTTAATTTATGTCAAGTCTTGTCCATTCAAGCACTTTAATATTTATGTCATTTTTAATGTTCAAAGTCTTTGTTTCAAGTCTTTTCTTGATTATCTCCCTTGGGTAATAAAGCCCCAATTTTTATCCACCCAAGTGATGATTAGCCTAAGAAAATTCTTTAATGTTAAAACTTGTAAATGATTATCTTGCTTGGATGATAAAGCTCTCATCTTTATTCACCCAAGCCATGGTTTGATCCAAGAAAAGATGCATATTTTCAATTCTTTCAAATTAACCTTTCTTGGATGATAAAATTGCAATCTTTAATCATCTAAGACATGGTTTTGTCCCAAGAAAATGTTTGTTTCATAGGCTTTATTATTTGTCCAAACTCATTTTCTAAAACAAGATGATTTCTCCCATTTTTAAAATACACATACACACACTTGCACATTTTGGTCAACAAACATTAGGGAGACTTGGTTTTTTCCGAGGCACTTTGGGTGAACTTCGTATAAGTTCTTCCCAAAGTGTAACGTGACCTCCGAACTCATCATCTCTAACCATTTTCATTAAATTGGGTTTAAAATTAATTTAATGTGGCGACTCCGTTTATTTCGGAAATAAAGTTAACCGTGTTCGGTATTTCTTCCTCGTGCGAACTTTGCTTGTTTCGCCCCGGGGACGGGATCCTTACAGTGGCGGCTCTGCTGGGGAATTAAATGTTCTCAAACTTCTTTTTAGAAGCTTTGGGGACATTTATGTGTGGGTCAAACTCCCGTCCCTGTTTGTTGACTTTGTGCCTAATTTGTGTGTTTTGTGTAAATTTACCTTCTTTTTCTTAGAATGTTTCTGCCTTTGCACAAAATCGTTGAATTGAAACATTCTGATCTCCAAGTAGGAAAAGGAAAGAAGCAAACTTGGGTCAATCAATTAATGATTTACCCCAAGCTTGCTTAAAATCAAATCTTTATTTTGTTGAAATCTTCTTCTTCATCTCATTCTATTTTCCTTTTTTTGGGATATAATCTTTGATCATTTGGCTTAAAAATGTAGTCTTTATATGATTGGGATCCAAATTCTCCCTTGATCCCAATGGTCTCATCTTACACTTTATGGTGTATTAAAAATGATGAACCAAGTGGAGAGGAGCATTTGTTAAATTAATGTCATTTACTTAATGTCTTTTATTAACTTGGAACCAAGCCTTGAGATCCATGGTGCCCTTCATGTTTTATGCATGAGTGTGGGTTCTAAACCAAAGGATTAATCTAAGACTTGTTATATTTTTGTGCAATTTTACATTAATGCAAGTGTGAGTGGGTTTTACATTAATGTCATTCAATATTGCAAGTCTTGTCCATTCAAGCACTTTAATTTATATCATGTCTTGTCCATTCAAGCAGTTTAATATTTATGTCATTTTTAATGTTCAAAGTCTTTATTTCAAGTCTTTTCTTGATTATCTCCCTTGGGTAATAAAGCCCCAATTTTTATCCACCCAAGTGATGATTAGCCTAAGAAAATTCTTTATTGTTAAAACTTGTAAATGATTATCTTGCTTGGATGATAAAGCTCTCATCTTTATTCACCCAAGCCATGGTTTGATCCACGAAAAGATGCATATTTTCAATTCTTTCAAATTAACCTTTCTTGGATGATAAAATTGCAATCTTTAATCATCTAAGACATGGTTTTGTCCCAAGAAAATGTTTGTTTCATAGGCTTTATTATTTGTCCAAACTCATTTTCTAAAACAAGATGATTTCTCCCATTTTTAAAATACACATACACACACTTGCACATTTTGGTCAACAAACATTAGGGAGACTTGGTTTTTTCCGAGGCACTTTGGGTGAACTTCGTATAAGTTCTTCCCAAAGTGTAACGTGACCTCCGAACTCATCATCTCTAACCATTTTCATTAAATTGGGTTTAAAATTAATTTAATGTGGCGACTCCGTTTTTTGTGGAAATAAAGTTAACCGTGTTCGGTATTTCTTCCTCGTGCGAACTTTGCTTGTTTCGCCCCTGGGACGGGATCCTTACAGTGGCGACTCCGCTGGGGAATTACATGTTCTCAAACTTCTTTTTATAAGCTTTGGGGACATTTATGTGTGGGTCAAACTCCCGTCCCCGTTTGTTGACTTTGTGCCTAATTTGTGTGTTTTGTGTTTCTGTTTTGATTTTGAAGGAATGGAACTGTTTTGGAATGCAATGAACTGGGGCTTGATGATTGGAAGCTGAAAATTTGCAAAAAAATAATGGGACGGATGACATAGCCGTACGGCTACTTTGGAAGGGCCCACAGAATGTTTCAATTCAACGATTTTGTGCAAAGGCAGAAACATTCTAATGGCCATCTTGCTTCTTCTTGTCCAGGTTCTAATTTACAGCCTCTCCTTGTGTAAATTTACCTTCTTTTTCTTAGCAGAAAATGGATTTTCAAAACCTTTGGTTGTGCACAACCTTTTTGTGCAAATGATTTTCAAAAGGTTGTTCTTGACGTGAAATTTTGGTTTCAAAAACCTTTGGTTGTGTACAAACCTTCCATGTACAAATTGTGATTCTTACTTGTTAAGTAGCCTTGCTTACTTGCTTGTTCTTGTTTGTCATATCATTGTTTGATTACTTGTGTAAATTACTTGTTCATCATACTTGTCCATACATTTCTCAAGATATTAAAATGGATTGAAAATTTCTATTTTGACTCAAAAGGGAACATAGAAAGGCGTATCACTGCGCGCACTTGACCTTGCACGTTCCAAATACCCTTTAAACCCGGGATGGATGCCAGATGCAGCTTGATTGGCGCTCTTGTTCCCTTCGAGCGCGCACGGGTCCATTCCACCTCCCCTTCCGAGCAGAGTCAACCACACATGTCCGCGACACACAAATACCGTGACTTTGGTTGGTTTTTGGTCTAGTTCACGTTACCACGTCCCTAATACGTGTCCAAGGTTAATTATGGCCAAGTTAATGCCCGAGTTATGACTCCTTGATGAAATGCAAGCGTGACCTTAACCGGTCTTTAACTCGTACTTTAATGATGACCCAATTAACCGAGAACATGTATTAAAGATAGGGTGACACCGTGTCGTTAAGCCCTAATGTTGTTCCATTTTGGTCATCCTTAAGCCCAAGGTCAAGGATCGAGAACCCTCATTAAAATGAGGTCATGTCGGAATATCGGTGAAGCCTTAGGATAAACCTCGACTTTGACCAGGGCTTAATCATGACAAGAATGGTCCACACATTTGGAGTCTTGCGACGCACTAGACCCATAGGAATCGTTCTTTCGGTCGGTGGAAGCCGCGTGCCCTATAGGACCCTCGTCCGGGACAGTCCATCCTAGGGAATGTGCAAGACAGGTGAAAACGAGGGGTCTATAGGCGTAGTGATGGCCTCCAATGATCCAGGATTTAGAGTAGTTGTGAAAAAGAATAGAAATCTTTTCCAACCATTTAGGAATAAAAATGCTTTTTAAGTGAACTTGAATGGATAAATAATTGCACATTGCATGAGTTTGCTCCGTTTTTTGCTTCTTGCCTTTGACACATCGCAGTCTTGCGTTAACAAACGTCGCTTCGTTAAGTCTTTGGATGGATCCCTGTTATCCTCCAAAACATCTGTTAAGTCTTGTTAGTCTTTGGATGGATCCCCGTTATCCTCCAAGACATCTGTTAAAGTCTTGTTAGTCTTTGGACGGATCCCCGTTATCTTCCAAGACCTTATCCAAGTTTTGTTAGTCTTTGGACGGATCCCCGTTATCCTCCAAGACCTCTGTTAAAGTTTTGTTAGTCTTTTGGACGGATCCCCGTTATCTTCCAAGACCTTAGCCAAGTTTTGTTAGTCTTTGGGCGGATCCCCGTTATCCTCCAAGACCTTAGCCAAGTTTTGTTAGTCTTTGGACGGATCCCCGTTATCCTCCAAAACCTTTGCCAAGCTTTGTTAGTCTTTGGACGGATCCCCGTTACCCTCCAAGACCTCTGTTAAGTCTCGTAAATTCCTCAGATGATCTCCAAGATGCCCATAAATCTTTAGATGGATTCAAAAGATTTCCGTTAAAACCCTAGGCAGTTGCCTCCTAGGTCCCCATTGTTGAGATTCCTGTTAAAACCGTAAGCCGTTGCCTCCTAGGTCCCCATTGTTGAGATTCCTGTTAAAACCCTAGGTCATTGCCTCCTAGGTCCCCATTGTTGAGATTCCTGTTAAAACCCTAGGCCGTTGCCTCCTAGGTCCCCATTGTTGAGATTCCTGTTAAAACCCTAGGTCGTTGCCTCCTAGGACCCCATTGTTGAGATTCCTGTTAAAACCCTAGGCAGTTGCCTCCTAGGTCCCCATTGTTGAGATTCCTGTTAAAACCCTAGGCCGTTGCTGTTGGTAGTGGTGCCCTAGGCACGTTTACTAAACGTTGTAATTGTTATCATTTATTTCATATCAATAAAGAGATGTTTTGATTATTATTGTTGTTCATGTTTATTAATAATAATCTCCGTCCCTAGTACTTGTTAAGCACTAGTATAAAGGCTAAATGATCATGGGATGATCATGTTAGATTTATGGGTACTTGTTTGGAACAAGGTACTGGACATGACCCGCTGTATGAGATTTATGTCATGGTCTATGTCGTACATATATCTCATATTAGTTATGTCATTCGAATCCTTAGACATGAAGTTATTATAGTCTTCCACTTGATGAACATTATGTTTGACATATTCAAACGCTACCTTTAACCGGATAGTTATAAAGGGTATGATTGGCATGATCGGATTCACGTAGGGAAGAATAATAAGCTAAATGGATTTGTCACTCTACGGAGAGATGTCAAGCTTGGGCCTCTCGTATGAATGATGTTGATGAAATGTTCGGCCTGACTCAAATGAATTGATTGGATCAATGTCATTTGGATTATCAACATATTCGGAATCGAGAAAGTATTGAACAAAACAAGTTGACTTGTTGACCATGACTTGTGTTCAATGACATCGTGGACAAAGGGATTATGACATATTCTAAAGGAATGCGAACTTGTATCTAGTTATACTATTTGGGTAGGTATGACGGTTTGCTAGAACCTAATCATATCTTATGGTTTCATGTTTGAGCCCATTGCCAACTTAGTATAATCCTAGAGGGTCACACACAATAGAACGAATCTTAAATAAAAGGACTATATTGGAATTTAGGGTCGAAGGACCTCAAAGGAATTTTTGGAAAATTCTGGGTTTTCTGGACAGCGAGCGGGCGCTTGGTCTGGCGGCAGAAAATTTCCTAATTCGATTTGGGAAGGTTTTTGGCACAAGATTCCTATTTGGAATATGTCTTAATTGTGTATAAAAAGCCAAGTTCGGCCAGACCATTAGCCCTAGTGTTTTGTGTGCCTCCAAAGAGTTTGAGAGAGTTATTATTTTGTTCCAAGACATCTTGGATTGAAGAACAAAATAATTCACAAAATAATTCCATATAGTTCTTTATTAAATTGTGAAAGTGTGTTTCATAATTGTTGGTCTAGCAACCAAGATCAAGAAGCTCCTTGATATTCGTTCGTGGTGTGGATACCGCTAGAGGGTGAAGTTCATCATCTTCAAAGTTCGTGTTCGTGCTTTCTTCGTGATCAAGCTTCAATATCTCCACCAAGTTTAAAGACCAAACTCAAAGTCATCAAGGGTTAGTTTTATCCTTTATTCGTATTGTTGTATTTGATTTAATCATATGAATGGATCTATGGGCTTTGGGTTTCAAAATTTTAAATACTAAATTCCGCTGCGCATGTTACTACGAAACCCAACAGTGGTATCAGAGCCCCGTTCATGTTGATTATTTCAATACCTAGATCATGTTATGTGTATATAAATTGTTTATGTGCCTTGCATGATATGAATATTGGAATATATGATGTTTATGTGTTATGTGATTTTATGTGGTTTATTGTTTTACAACTTTAATCGCACGATTCAATCGCAATAAAAATTATGATGGATTCTGAATTATTTCGATTATTAATTTTTGATCAAATCAAAGTTTTAATAATCGGGGAAAAATAATTTTGAGACAAAATTTTCGAACTTTAAAATTCTGTACCATTCTGACTTACCAGGCGACCGCTCGCTGGGGACCAGGCGGCCGCTTGTTTCAGGCGCGCGCTCGGTCAAGACCAGGCGGGCGCTCGCTCGTCAGAATCTGTTCTGATTTTGGTTAAAATCTGAATATGGAATTTTCGATAAATTCAACAAAACCAGTCCAGACTTGCTGATCTGGAATGGGTTTTGGGTAGTTGGTTTGTGTGTGGATTTTGGGGTTTGATTTTCCTATTTGTTTTAGTCTTGTAATTCCTAGATTGGTTCAAGTTTTGGATGGCTAATCTGCGTTCATCGAGATTGTGTTTCCCAAAATTGATCGCAATCAAAAGTTTCAAAGATAAAACGAAGTTAGAATTATGAAGAGTTCATAATTGCTAAAATTGAGAAACAAAGTTCTTGATTCAAAGTTTGGAGATCCATGTGGAATTGTGGATGCAATTGGCCTACGTTCATCGAGACCATATTGCTTAGTTTCGGCCACATGGACTACTTTCTTGGTTTCTTGAATTAGTGCGGGATTGTTGTTGCCTAATGGCTTAGTTCGACCGCACTTCTTGTTGTCTTGATTTGGAGATAATAACCGAAGTTGAAATAGTCTCATCCTCATAATTATAGATAAACTAATGACATATAAATATCATGCTTAAATTAATGGAGATTAATTTAGTGGCTAAATTTGGTCTGGCCGAACTTGGCTTTTTATACACAATTAAGACTTATTCCAAATAGGAATCTTGTGCCAAAAACCTTCCCAAATCGAATTAGGAAATTTTCTGCCGCCAGACCAAGCGCCCGCCTGGTCCAGACCGAGCGCCCGCTCGCTGTCCAGAAAACCCAGAATTTTTCAAAAATTCCTTTGAGGTCCTTCGACCCTAAATTCCAATATAGTCCTTTTATTTAAGATTCGTTCTATTGTGTGTGACCCTCTAGGATTATACTAAGTTGGCAATGGGCTCAAACATGAAACCATAAGATATGATTAGGTTCTAGCAAACCGTCATACCTACCCAAATAGTATAACTAGATACAAGTTCGTATTCCTTTAGAATATGTCATAATCACTTTGTCCACGATGTCATTGAACACAAGTCATGGTCAACAAGTCAACTTGTTTTGTTCAATACTTTCTCGATTCTGAATATGTTGATAATCCAAATGACATTGATCCAATCAATTCATTTGAGTCCGGCCGAACATTTCATCAACATCATTCCTACGAGAGTCCCAAGCTTGACATCTCTCCGTAGAGTGACAAATCCATTTAGCTTATTATTCTTCCCTACGTGAATCCGATCATGCCAATCATACCCTTTATAACTATCCGGTTAAAGGTAGCGTTTGAATATGTCAAACATAATGTTCATCAAGTGGAAGACTATAATAACTTCATGTCTAAGGATTCGAATGACATAACTAATATGAGATATATGTACGACATAGACCATGACATAAATCTCATACAGCGGGTCATGTCCAGTACCTTGTTCCAAACAAGTACCCATAAATCTAACATGATCATCCCATGATCATTTAGCCTTTATACTAGTGCTTAACAAGTACTAGGGATGGAGATTATTATTAATAAGCATGAACAACAATAATAATCAAAACATCTCTTTATTGATCTGAAATAAATGATAACAATTACAACGTTTATTAAACGTGCCTAGGGCACCACTACCAAAAATCTCCCACTTGCCCTAGGCCCAATCTCCCATGTATCTAATACCCATGGACCTAACATGACCATCATGTTTAGCTTGTGGAAGTCCCTTTGTTAGCGGGTCCGCAACGTTGTCATCAGTAGGTACTCTGCATATATTTACGTCTCCCCTATTAACGATCTCTCGAATGATATGAAAACGCCTAAGTATGTGTTTGGATTTTTGATGTGCTCTTGGTTCCTTTGCTTGAGCAATTGCACCATTATTATCGCAATAAAGGTCTATTGGATTAGCAATACTAGGAACCACTTCAAGTTCAGTGATGAACTTCTTAATCCAAACAGCTTCCTTTGCAGGATCCGATGCAGCAATATACTCAGCTTCTGTTGTAGAATCAGCGGTTGTATTTGCTTGGAACTCTTCCAGCTTACAGCTCTACCATTTAACATAAACACAAAACCCGATTGCGATCGGCTATCATCTTTGTCGGTTTGGAAACTTGCATCCGTGTAGGCATTTACAACGAGATCATCTTCCATTCCTCCATAGACCAAAAACGAGTCCTTAGTTCTTCTCAAGTACTTAAGAATCGCTTTTACAGCTATCCAGTGATTTTCACCAGGGTCGGATTGGTATCTACTTGTCATGCTCAAAGCATAAGATACATCCGGCCTAGTACAAATCATGGCATACATGATGGACCCAATTGCCGAAGCATATGGAACATCATTCATTTTCTCACGCTCATCGTTTGTCTTAGGATATTGAGTCTTGCTTAGAGAAACTCCATGTAACACTGGCAAGGTGCCTCTCTTAGAATTTTCCATACGGAATCTTCTAATAACCTTGTCAATGTATGTACTTTGGCTTAAACCAAGTAGCCTCCTTGATCTATCTCTATAGATCTTAATGCCAAGTATATATGCGGCTTCGCCCATATCTTTCATTGCAAAGCACTTTCCTAACCAAGTCTTTACGGACTGAAGTGTATGAATGTCGTTTCCAATGAGTAATATGTCATCCACGTATAAAACAAGGAATAGCACTATGCTCCCACTAATCTTCTTGTATACACAAGGCTCATCTTCATTCTTGATGAAACCAAACTCTTTGACCGATTCATCAAAATGGAGATTCCAACTCTTTGAAGCTTGCTTCAATCCATAGATGGATCTTTGCAATTTGCATACCTTAGAATCTTGTTCAAAACCTTTTGGTTGTGTCATATACACATCCTCTTGGAGTTTTCCATTCAGGAAAGCGGTTTTAACGTCCATCTGCCATATCTCATAGTCATGATATGCGGAAATGGCAAGCAAAATTCTTATAGACTTGATCATTGCTACGGGTGAAAAGGTCTCATCATAGTCAATACCATGAACTTGCCTATAACCCTTCGCTACAAGCCTAGCTTTGTAAGTATGCACCTTCCCATCCATGTCAGTCTTCTTCTTGAAGACCCATTTGCATCCTATAGTTTTTACACCTTCGGGCGCATCAATCAAATTCCAAACTTGATTGTCTTGCATGGATTGCAATTCGGATTCCATGGCTCCAAGCCACTTGTCCGAATCAGGAGAAGACATCGCCTCTTGGTAGGTTGACGGTTCATCATTCTCAATGATTTCTACCTCATTACTATCCGTTACGAGAAATCCATATCTCTCGGGCTCGGATCGTAACCTACTAGATCTGCGAGTTGCTTGTGTATTTTGAACAGGTTCCACAATTCCTTGTGGTTCTTGTTCTTGTTCCACTATTGGTTCAATGTTATTTTCTGAGTCTCGAATTTCTTCAAGATTTATTTTACTCCCACTGATTTCTTTGGAGAGAAACTCTTTCTCTAGAAAGACACCAGTTCGGGAAACAAACACTTTGTTGTCCTCACAGTTGTAAAAGTAATATCCTCTAGTTTCCTTAGGATATCCCACGAAAATACATTTACCAGATTTGTGTGCAAGTTTGTCTGAGACAAGTCTTTTGACAAAAGCTTCACAACCCCAAATCTTCATGAAAGATAAACAAGTTTTCTTTCCGCTCCACATCTCATATGGAGTCTTTTGAACCGATTTAGTTGGAACACGATTTAGTGTGAAAGCAGCGGTTTCTAGAGCGTAACCCCAAAAGGATATTGGAAGATCAACTTGACTCATCATTGATCGAACCATGTCTAACAAAGTCCGATTTCTCCTCTAGGACGCACCATTCCATTGTGGCATTCCGGGTGGAGTCAATTGTGAAACTATTCCACAATTCTTCAGATGATCATCAAATTCTTGACTCAAGTATTCTCCACTTCGATCTGATCGAAGTGCCTTAATACTTTTGCCAAGTTGTTTTTCTACTTCATTTTGAAATATTCTAAATATCTCAAATGATTCACTTTTATGTTTCATTAGGTAAACATACCCAAATCTACTATAATCATTAGTGAAGGTTATGAAGTATTGAAATCCTCCCCTAGCATTGCTACTTAATGGTCCGCATACATCGGAATGTATCAACCCCAATAAGTTGCTTGCCCTTTCACCTAGCTTGGTAAAAGGTGTCTTAGTCATTTTTCCAAGAAGACACGACTCACAAGTATCATATAACTCTAAGTCACATGAACCCAAAAGTCCGTCCCCATGGAGTTTTGAGATACGCTTCTCATTAATATGACCGAGACGGAAATGCCACAAAAAAGTATGATTTACATCATTAGGTTTAGATTTCTTATTTACATGATAGACATTGTCATTATTTTCATTCTTGACATCCAAGATATAAAGGCCATTAAATGAATTAGCAATACCGTAAAGCACATCATTTAAATAAATAGAAAATTTCTTATTCTCAATAAGAAACATAAAACATTCATTATCCAAACAAGAAATTGAAATAATATTTCTACTTAAATCTGGAACATAATAACAATTGTTCAAAACAAGAATTAATCCGGAAGGTAAAGTGACTTCATAAGTCCCTACGGCTAATGCAGCAACTCTTGCTCCATTCCCCACGCGTAGGTCTACTTCACCATCTTTAAGCAGTCTCTTATTCTTTAGACCCTGCACATTTAAACAAATGTGAGAACCACATCCGGTATCCAATACCCAGGAATCAGTGGTAGAAAGGAGAATATCTATCATATAGATACCTGAAGTCGACGCAGCCTTGCTGCCCTTCTTCTTCTTTTGCTCTTCCAAGAAAGCCTTGCAATTACGTTTCCAATGACCAATTTCTTGACAATGGAAACAGATTGCATCCTTTTGTGAATCGGGTTTTGCCTCAGAAGCCTTGGCAACACTTGCCTTGCTTATCTTGGGTTTGACAACTTTCTTACCCTTTCCTTTGGCACTAGCCTTCTTCCCATCATGAACTAAGAGCACGGGAGAACCTTTCTCCGTAATCTTCATCTCCGCAGTTTTAGGCAATGAATTAAGAATGAGATCCGTGGCTAGCTCCAATGGGATTGGATAGCCAAGTTTCTCAAGGTGCTCCACATAACCTTTCATTTTCAGCATGTGAGGACTCACTTGTTTCCCTTCATTCATTTTGCAAGTAGTGAATGCAACAATGGTCTTGTACCTCTCTTGCCTAGCTTTCTCTTGAAACATGGCTCTTAACTCCACGCCTATCTCATAGGCTTCCAAATGTTCCAAACTTTGTTGGAGTTTTGAGCACATAGTAGCAAGCATGAGACAACTTACATCTCTAGAATCATTACGATGTTTCTTGTAATTGTCTCTTTCTGCCCTGGGGGCAGTAGGTTCTGGTTCAGCAGGAAGAGGCCCATCGAGAATGTACAACTTATCTTCTTGCCTTAGAACAATTCTTAGGCTACGGATCCAATCCATAAATTTAGTACCATTCTCTTGGAGCTTATCCTTCTCAAGGATCGATCGCAACGAAATTGATTGAGTGTTAGTAGTCATTATCTACAAATATGCAAAATTTCCAAAATTTAATAAGTACCAGTTTTCATTAAAGAAATAAACAATGTATTTTTCAAAAAAAAATTCTCCCACTAAATTATATAACCTTCATATACATCCAATGTATAATATAATTTAATTGGGCTAAGATCCAACTTTAATTTAACTTTTGAGTCCACGGAGGCGGACCGCTCAAAACTAAATTAATTAGGTAGACAATCATGTCAATCATATCCCATATGATTCTTAGATCCTTTTATGAGATTCTTTGAGAAATCCAATTTCAAAAAGCATGTTTAATCTCATCTTTTGCCTAGGCCCAAAACTGTTTTGACGCCTAATTAAGTCCAATCATTTTAAACGCATAGGAACCATTCAATTTAATGCACCTTGCGGAGGCAAGCCCACATTAAACTAATGAACCTCATCTTGCTCATACATGAATAAATTTAATGCACCTCGCGGAGGCGAACCCACATCAAGATCACCCATGTATAAACAAGTGTTTTAATCATGTCATGGCAAAGAAGGACTTAAAACTTTCTTTGAAGGTTCATCACATATAGCATATAACACATTTATGAGCACATAACATAAACATGTTACACATTTCGTAAATACCTGGGAGGTCCCTGTGAGTTCTAGATTGCGTAATAACTCATTTTTAGGTTGGGTACTAACAGTAGCCCCTCGGCGACGCTTCTTGCAAGGCATGGAGGGTCGTCGATTAAGAGAAGGAACCGATCTAAAACATGAGTTCCAAATCGAGAGAAGAGTGAGAAAGAAGATGACCAGGTTGGTCGAGTGGCTGAACCTTTGTCAGGCTACCTACGTATCCAAATGGAATCAAGCCAATCGTAGTTCGAGAACATGAGGGAGAAAGAAATGAGACATTGTCTTTTTGCTGGGGATAGACAAACATTCGCTAAGCAATAAAGTCACGTGGACCCTACTGGGGAGAAAAGAAAAAGAAACGAAACATCGTAGAGCAATAAAGTCGTTATAGATAGACTTTACAGAGATGAATCATCGTAGAACAATAAAGTCATTGCAGATGGACTTTATTGGGGAAAGAGGTGAAAAAGGAAGAAACAAAAAAGAAACGAAACTTCGTAGAGCAATAAAGTTGTTGCAGATGGACTTTACAGAGACGAATCATCGTACAACAATAAAGTCGTTGCAGATGGATTTTATTGGGGAAAGAGGAGAGGTCATACGCACGGTTCGACAAGAAGTTTAAAGAATCGAGAACAGAAAGAGGGATGAATTCTAACTTCCTATATAGCGCAAGTAATTGCATAATTTCTCGGTAAGCTACGGTACTTTGAGAAGTGCAGTCCTCAGCATCGTAGAATCCGGTAACTGGGAACACAGACGGTACATCGGGACACAGGTGCCTCGAGCTCGCACGGGCTACGCCAAATAACTTTCTCAACATGAAGGGTTTATAGATGCATCCCACCTCCAATTATAATCTTTAGGGATTATGGACGTTTCCGACCTTTAATTATAAATTGATTTAGTTATTTAAGGATTTTACGACGGTTTCCTTAATCCGCCTTCGGGTTTATGGATGTTTCCTACCTCCAATCATAATTTTAGGGTTTAAAGACGTTCCCAGCCTTTAATTATAGATTGTTTTGGTGTTTTACGTTGTCTTCCGGACAAGATTTGGTTAATTTTACGTGGTCTTCCAGACCATTTTCATTAAGCTTGGTAAATTACGCGGTCTTCTGGACCAGATTTGCTAATTTTGGATTAAAAATAAGTTGAGGGGCTAAATTGTAAAAAAATTTGCCTGGGGAATAACTGGTCGCGTGGCCAGTCCTTCTGATTGACTGGACCTTGTTGATGAGGATCGCTTGTGGGCGCGTGAGGTGGTGGGCTGAGATCGTGCCACGTTGCTTAGAGACACTGGCCGCGCGACTAGTCCCTTCGTTGGACAGACCCTGCAAACAGCCACCGGCTGTTGCTTTTATCTCCACTTTCTTCATATTCTCGCCGGGGAAAGAGAGAAAAAGAGAGACTTTTTGAGATATTTTGCTATTATTGAGATGGAATTTCATTATCTTTTCGGTGCGGATCAACCTTACGAGCAGGGTGAAGGTGCGGGTCCACAATTTGAACAAGGGGGAGGTGCGGGGCAACCTCAGGAGGAGCAGCATCAACAACAGGTGAGGATGGCTTCTCGAAACTTCCGTCCCGATTTATATTGTTAGTTGAGTAACGTACCTTTGTTGTGTTTACCTGCAGAGGATGAAATCTTACGGGTCCACGAGGGTGGTGGCAGAGATTACCGCTGGCTGGTACGGTGAAGGAGAGGATTAGGGCCCTTGGTTTTGGTCCATTTTTTGATGTGGTACAGGCCGTAGAAGGGACCCAGAAGGTAATGGGTCTGGTTGAGGTGATGAGGGAGTATTGGTGGGACACTACCCACACATTCCATTTCAGCTGGGGAGAGGTGACCATTACTCCTTCCGACTTTGCTGCTATTACGGGGCTCATGTTCACGGACATAGAGCTACCTTTTGATGAGTCCTTGTCTGCGGACCCACACCATCAGGTGGAGTTGATCGGGATGCCGTTGGGCAAAGGTGTGAAAGGAAACGGCTTTGAGGCGGGTTGCCTGAGGACCTTGGTGGATGAGGCTATCCACGATTTTGTAGAGGGCATCACTGACACTGATTGTCTAGTGCGAGCCGTTTTATGGTATAGCCTATCGCAGACTCTATTCCCGAGTGCGGGGAACTTTTGTCGGTTTTCTCGGTTAGGTGCTCTAGCTGATCTAGAGCGGGCGATTCAGGTCTCTTGGGGCAGAGCCAGGCTGGCAGAGATGTACAGGGCCTTAGACATTTGTTCGAGGTCCAGTACCTCGTCTTTTGATTGCTTTCGGTTTGCTTTTGAGGTATGCCTCTGACTTTCTTCCTTATCCCATATCTGTCTTTTGTTTAGAACTGTTTGGACTGAAATGCTATTTCTTTCCACAGGTGTGGGTCTATGAGTTATTCCACATTGCTCCCTTCGGTGTGCAGGGGGTCAAGGAGGTCCCGGTTATGAGGTTCTGGGCGAAGAGGAACCGGTTGGAGGGCCGCGGTAAGGCCAGGAAGACTCCTGATTTAGGGATTTTTGCCTCGAGGTTGAGTGGTCCACTGCATGAGGACTTCCAGTTCTTCCCTTGGTCGGATCTGGTGCTAGCAGGGCTTGGTCAGGCCCAGGATTTTACTACCTCCCGCTGTTTCTTGGTGGGGTTGACTGGGGACGCCATGTACCTTGGCGAGAGAGTCTGTAGGCAATATAACAGCCATCTTACGGTGCGGGCCCCGCTTGAGCTGCCGAGGAACATGTTGTATCCAGCTAGGCTGAGGGCGAGCGGTGACTACCGGGTGAGGACTCCGGCTTATCTGTACTAGAGTGGGCAGATTATGTGTGGTTTATTGAGAATGTGTTGGTGAGCCCACATGTATTGGCGAGGAGGCATGCTGGTGCTTATCCAGCTAGCTCGAGTAGAGGGGCTATATATATTATGGACATGCCGCGGTTCCCTAACAGTATCCGGATGCAGCGGGGCGGCATAGAGGTAGATTTCGATCTGACTCCCACTGAGGCTGACAAGGTTACTGGGGCCCAGCTTCCTCCGCTTAGAGCTATGGAATGATATCCTCTTTTCATTTCTGTCTTGCACACACATACTTTAGACTTGTATCTAAACTGTGTTTATCGTCCCAGGTGACTCGGGAGGCCTATATCCGCTCTGTCCGTCGGGGCAACATTTTTGAGCGGTTATTCAGGAGCTTGGTTGCCGCTTGTACCTGCCATCAGGAGGACGTGGTGGTGCCGCCGCGTAGAGAGAGGACACCTACGGAGGCTGCTTCCTCATCCCGTGCCCGCCGGAGGTCTGTCAGAGGTAGAGGCTCAGGAGCCGGTGGATCCCACTATATGCAGCAGCGGGGCCAAGGTGATGATGATGATAGTGATGATGAGGAGGAGGATGTTGAGATCGAGGATTCCGATTCGGACTAGGCGTAGTCCTTATTCCTGCATTTGTTAGTAGGAGAGAGAGAGGAGAACAAACAGATACATTTATGTACGATATTTTTATTTGTTTTTTGTATGTAATTAATTAATATTTTATTTACATGTCTTTACATTTAGTACAATGCATGAGCCCTAGGGGTAAAGCGGGGATTACACGATATCAGGCAGTTCCACCGTCTTTGTCGGACCTTCCTTGTGACTCGGGACCTTAAGAATGTCTGAGATGGGTCCATTCCGGCGTTTGACGGGGACAGACTTGCAGATCTGTATGGAATGGCTTATGTGGCCGTGTGGCCAACCATGGGGAAAGACTAGCCGCGCGGCTAATCCCTGGTCTGACACGATTTTCGTCAGATTTCTCCTTGTATGATCAGGAGTTGAACTCCTACCCTTATTTAATCAGCAGTTTCGCAGAGGGACGAGGCAGACTGTAGTTTTTCTTTCTTTTGCTCTAGATTTTGATCCTTCCACGCCTTTCTAATGGATAGACACCTTAGGATTTCTGAAGAGAGACAACGATACTTCATCAAGAGTTTGAAGATCTAGGTTAGGAAGCTTTCGAAGACAACTCGTGCAAACTTTGATAGGAGATTCAGGATCAAGTGTCTTTGGTCCCTGTTCAGGGTTAAGTCTGATGAAAACCTGATTCACGCTGCTGTCAAGTTCTGGGATAATGAGAATAATCATGTCTTCAACTTTTCTTATAATGAAATCACCCCAACATATGAAGACTTTGTGGCCCTTTATGGTGCAAGAGTGACGGATAGGGTAGCCATGCCGTAGTACCAAGTGCCTTCAGAAATCCGAGTTTCCCAACTGCTGAGAATTTCCATCGAAGAAGCTAGAGGTTTGCTATTGGATAGTGACGTCGATCGTTGTGGGCTTCCAATCAGGTTCATTAACAGTATGGTGGAGTCTAACACTGCTCTGGACTGTTTATCTCTCTATCTATTTTGCTCGGTACTATTTCCACCTTATGTAGGAGTAGCTACGATGGGTTGCCTTGACATGGTGGACCAGGCTCGGGCCAATTGGAGTATTATCCCTTGTTTTCTTGGAGAGACCTTACATGGTATCGGAGAGTTGGCCTCGGGGGCTCAAAAGATGACCAGAGGGAGCACCCGACTACTGACCTTGTAGTTGTAAGAGAGATTACGGGTTTTGGCAGATCCCGTCGGACCAGTATCACCTGGGTTTGTCAGAGTAGGCGAATACGACAGCCATTTGTGGGGATGACTCGGCTTGCATGGGTGAAATTTATGGCGCAGATGGGTACAGCTCAGATCAAGTGGATGGTACCTCATTGGGGGGTTATTAGAGCACGGTGGGCTCAGAGCAACCTTTACATGATCCGGGTTCCTGCCTTTGATGAGACCGCTTACTACTATGCAGTGCGGGTGTGTCGCCAGTACGGGATGCCTCAGATTATACCTTTTTCATGGGATGAGACTTGCAGCAGGGTTAATACTAGGATAATCTCTATGAATGCCGGGGTTGCGGTACTCTTGGAGCAATGCTGGTCTTATGCCCCAGCACTCTCTGTATACAGCGACCTTATGACACACTTCTGTCTCGAGAATACTTAGACAGGTACCAGAAGACCTTGGGGAATATGGGACATACCTTGAGACAACTGAGACGTAGGGTGGTGGTCCCTTATATCTCGAGTTGAGGCTTGAGGGAGGACGAGAATGTACAACGGGAGGTGGAGTGACTCCGAGTATCCAACCACAGTCATTGCAGACACATAGTTTAGATTTTAGTTTGTTTTAGTTTCTTTAAATTTCATAGCAGGTTATTTATTCACAGGTTCTTTCGAGCTTAGACTCATCAAATAAATGTTAACGTGTAGTGACTTGTGGAAATAGAGATTTTGCTTTAGTTATAAACAGATTATTTGGTTTAATGAATCTTAATCAAACCAGATTTGGATTTTTATTTATTTTTGAGACCGCACCTTTGAAGGCTGCCTACGTTCCCCTTTTACAAGTAGGGTTAAGGGGCTCAGGTCACCGTAGTTCATTTCTGATTGTAGAAAGGGAAGATAGAAGGGGGAAGTAAAGAGAATAATAATAATATTTTTTTTACAAAGAGGATGGCCGTTGTAGAAGACCGCTTGACAGAGAGTGCCGCTGTTGACGAATGTCTCTTGTGGAGAAGGACCATAGTGGTCAGTTGTAGTAGCGGCAGAGCTTACTGATGTTGATTGGTTCCTTGAACTGATTGCCATCCAAATCTGCCATTTTGACTGCACCTCCGGAGAAGATCTTTTGTACCACATAAGGACCAGTCCATTTTGGAGCCCATTTACCCAAGGGCTGAACTTGTTCAGGAGGCGTACTTTGAGCACCAAATCTCCTTCTTTAATATGTACCGGTTTCACTTTCTTGTTAAAGGCGTCGGTGGTTCTCCTCTGATAGGCTCTGATGTGTTCCATGGCTTTGAGTCTTCTTTCATCTAGAGTAGCCAATTGGTCGTAGAGACCGCGGAGCCATTCTACTTCATTCACTTAATATTTGAGCAATACCCTTAGGGACGGGATTTCTAGCTCGATGGGGAGCACTACTTCCATGCTGTATATAAGAGCGTAAGGAGTTTCCCCGATGGCGGTGCGTACTGACGTTCTGTAGCCCCAGAGTACCAAAGGTAGCTTGTCTAGCCAATCCTCTCCTCATGTAGCCATTTTTCTGATGATCTGTTCGACAGTCTTGTTAGCTGCTTCTACAGCTCCATTGGTTTGAGGATAGTACGGGGAGGACTTCTTCCTTTCTATTCTGAATTAGGCTAGTAAACAGGTCGTCTCTGCTTCGAAGTGACTACCATTGTCTGATATGATCAGGTTCGGGACACCATAACGGCACATGATGTTTTCTTTGATGAACTGCGCTACTTTCTTGGAATTCAATACTTTGTAAGATTGGGCCTCGACCCATTTGGTGAAGTAGTCTACAGCCACTAGTACGAATTCATGACCATTGCTTCCTGTGGGATGAATTTTACCGATGATATCGATGCCCCATGCTGCGAATGGCCAAGGAGTAATCATACTGTAGAGGTCGTGTGGCTGAATGTGGTTCAAGTTGGAACATACTTGACACTTGTGACATTTTCTGACCCATTGGATGCAGTCTGTCTCCATGGTGATCCAGTAGTAACCCAGGAGAGTGATCTTCTGTCGTAACATTCTTGCATTCATATGCGGACCGCATAACCCATTATGTACCTCCTCGATGATGGTCTCGTCTTTCTTTATTCCCACGCATAAGAGTAGGATCCTGTCATAGTGCCTCTTGTATAGAGCATTATCTAACAGTACGAACTGTCCCGCTATCCTCTTTAATGCTTGTAGGCTTTTGGCTTTAACGTTTCCTTCGTAGGAAGTCTCCCCATGCTTAAGGAACTTCTAAATCGGTGTGTACCATTGATCTTCGACTGCTTCTGACTGAGTATGGATCTCATAACAATATGCCGGATTTTCTCTTAGGCCAACTCTGAAAGGTTTGACTGGCCTTCCTTCAGGGATTTCTACCAGAGATGCCAAGCTGGTGAGTGCGTCAGCGAATCTGTTTCTGTCTCATGGGAGATAATGGAATGTGAATTCTCGGAATTGTCCGATTAGTTCGTCCATGTAGGCTTGGTATAACTGCAGGTGGGGATCCACAGTTTTCCACTTCTTTGTTGTTTGGTTTATGATTAGAGCCGGATCGCCGTATACTTCTAACTCCTTTAAATTTCGCTCTAAGGCAGCCTTTAGGCCGGCTATGCATGCCTCATATTCTGCAGCATTGTTTGTGGTTGTGAAGTTTAACTTTATTGCTATTGGAGTATGTTCGTCTTTAGGATCGACTAGAAGAAGCCCCACTCCTTTGCCTATTTTGTTTGTGGCCCCGTCGAAGAATAACTACCATTTGTCCATAGCCTCCATTGCGAAAATACCATCATCCAAAAATTCGGGGTCTGATCCTCGTTCTTCAGTGCTTGGAGAATCTGCTAACTGATCTGCCATAGCTCTCCCTTTAACTACCTTTCTTGGAACATACGTGATGTCGAACTCTCCTAGAAATATCGACCACTTGGCGAGTCTCATGGATATTGATGGTTTATCAAACAAGTATTTGATCGGGTCCATTTTTTATACTAACCATATGGGGTGAGATACCATGTAATGCTTGAGCTTGGAGACTACCCATACCAGTCCAGTGCATGTCTTTTCTAACGCTGAATAGTTGAGCTCACTGCCTTGTAGCTTCCGACTGACAAATTATATGGCGTTTTCTATCCAAGAGTCCTTAGTTTCTTGTGCCAGCATGGCTCCAACGGCGGTGTTTGTTACTGTTAAGTATAGCAGTAGAGGCTTTTCCTTGTGTGGCGGACGTAGGATTGGGGTATTCACCAGGTACCTTTTAATCTTCTCAAAGGCCTCTTGGCAATCGTGATTCCATTCAACATTGGCGGTTTTCTTCATTAGCTTGAAGATCGGTTCATAGACTGTAGTCAACTGGTTGATGAAGCGACTGATGTACTGTAGTCTCCCCATGAATGCTTTGACCTTAGTTTTTCTGTGGGGCAGCTTCATATCCATAATTGCTTGGATTTTTCTCGGGTCGGCTTCTATTCCGCGTTCCATGACCATGTAGCCCAGCACTTTTCCTCGAACCACCCCGAACGTACACTTAGCAGGGTTCAGGCGCATGGAGTGTTCCCTCAGTCTGTTGAAGTAAGTCAATTAGGTGCTAACCGTCAGAACCTTTGGAGTGTATGATCATGTCGTCTACATATACCTCGATTTCTTTATGAATCATGTCATGAAATAAGGCAGTCACGGCGCGTTGGTAAGTATCCCCAGCATTCCTAAGTCCAAACGGCATTACATTGTAGCAATACGTACCCCACGAAGTAGTAAAGCGGTATTTTCTTGGTCTTCTTCAGCCATCTTGATCTGATTGTACCCAGCAAAACCATCCACGAATGACTTGACCTCGTAGTTATCCGTTGCATCCACTAACATGTCGATGTTGGGAAGTGGAAAATCATCCTTAGGACTTGCTTTGTTAAGATCACGGAAATCCACACAAACTCTGACTTTGCCATTGGCCTTCTTCTCTGTAACGATGTTTGATAACCACGTCGGATACTCAATCACCCTTATGAAACCCACTCTGAGTAGCTTCTCAATTTCTTTTTTCACTTGCAGAGACCATTCTTGCTTGATGCGGCGAAGTTTCTGTTTTACCGGCTTGGCGTCTGGTGCTATCGGAATTCTGTGCTCTACGATGGAGTTGTCTAGCCCCGGCATATCCTTATAAGACCACGCAAATACGTCAACATATTCCTTGAGTAACCCAATCAGTTCTTTTCACTCTTCGCCTTGAAAGAAGCTTCCAATTTGTGTTTCCTTTGGCTCGTCATCCGTCCCCAGATTCACACATGTAAACACCTCATCGGCAGCTTGGGCCCGATTTTCCCTTTGATTAATAACCTACTCTGAGATTTCTCGAATATATTCGTTATTTAATTTGTCTGTGTCCGCATCTTTTAATGAATCGTTATTAACTATTTGTATATCATTAAGTTGATTAGTTAATTTATCATTTATAAGAGCGGCTATGGTGGGATACTCGGAAAGGTCGAGGTTTTCATTTAGTACAAAAGGAAAGATGGCGTTAGCGACCATTTCATACCGACGTAAGGTCGTTAGACTCGGAAGAAGACTCGAATTCATAGGTAAAGACATCGGACCTAGATGACCTAGACGACTTTGGTGAACTGACAGGAGATTCGATAGGGGAGGCTAAAGGGGGAGTGGTCAGTCCAAGCTCCTCGATCATGAAGTCTGTCGTTGCTATAGGTCCGCCATATGTGCACCAATTCTTCAATTTGCCCACCCTAGGAGTGATCAATGTCTTTGGATCGACATTGTTAGTCTGGTCTTCGATCATGGATATAAAGTTGCCGGATGATAAGGAGCATGCCGTATTTGGAGAGAAAATATTTAATGACAAAGAGTAATAAGAAGAATCACTATCATTAATAACTTCTGAAGAACAATCTGAGTCAGCATCGGGTGCCTCGCCATCTGCCACAGCCATTTCAGTCAGATTGGTGAGGTCTACCTCATTTCTAGTTCTAACAAGAGTGTCTCTAGGGTCTTCTACTTGACCATTATGTATGAGTTCTTGGATGACTGACGCAGGAACCTAAATGTTGGTATTTGACACTCTCAATAAAATCAGTCAACTTAAAGAGAGTGTATCTCACAAACGGTTCGTCCAAAAAATACAAGAAGCATGCCATTGGAAAGGCCGTTGAGTGTAGATTCCAAAACTTCTTTCGGATCACTATTTGGAATTTTCTACAGAAAGTTATGACAGTTTGACTGAGTGACTATCCAAAAGTCAGCTACATCCGAATTTTGACTATCTTCTATACTTTCATGAATCTTGGGATAAATAATCACTCTGCAATTGTAATGCAGAGTGATTTGAATAAAAATTATAGTTATCTTCTAAGTCTTTTTGACTTGTTCTCTCTATCCTCTTTGGTGGATTCCTTAGAGTGAAGAGTGCCTTTGAGTGTTTGCTTGTGTTACCTCCTAGATTCTCAACTTCCCGGTATCAATGACCAACTTCAAAGCGAGGCAATCTTCGATATCATGGCCAGTAGCTTGGTGGTAGTCGCATGCTTTTTCTGGATTGTTGCCCAGGAAGGGGCGATATCCTTCCAAAGGTTGAATCATCCTCATTGCTAATAAACTGTTGTACATAAGGTCCATAGTGATCTGAAGTTGTGCGAAGGCATCCTCCATTTCTAAGAGACTTATCTTGTCAGTATCGATCATGTTCACGCCTCCATTACTCGGGAGCATATTTGCTACGGTGTTCGGACACCCTTAGGCTTCTCGATCTTTCCATGGGCTATGAGCTTTTGGATGACACGTTTGAGTTGCACGCAGTCGTCGGTCGTGTGGCCGATGTACTTTTGGTACTTTCAGAACTTAGTTGCATCAAGATTAACCTTTTTGTTGATTGGTTCAAAGTTCTCAAGTGGCTTGATCAAGCCTTTCTTCATTAAAACCTCGAACACTCGGCTAGTAGGCATGCCGAAGTCATCGAAATGGTCTTCTTTTCGAGGGAAAGCTGTTAGTAACTACTTGAACATCAAAGGCGGAGGTATTTTGGACCATGCTCACTTGACCGGCAACCTCTTTAGCTTTAGGAGCGGTACTTGTCGGAGCTTTGTAGCGAAAAAAGGTGTTTCCTGTTTTGGCAGCTTCTTTAACAACACCAGTAATTCCAGCTTCGTGTCTGACCCCAGCTCAACCATTTCCCATAGATCGGGAAAGTAACCGTTACCAATTGCCACCCTAAGCTCAGGCAACAAGCACTTGAAGAAGATTTGCCTTTGTTAGGGTATTGTACCTCTGCTAACTTTTGGTTCCACCTCTTGTAGATGTCATAGATAGGTTCGCCGGGCCTCTGCATGGTGTTCTCTAGATCAGTGCGGTTGACATGCCAATATAGGTTCGAATGATACTTCTCATAGAAAATTGTGGTGATTTGATCCCATGTCTCTCGTTCGGAGGGATCCAAACTTAAGAACCAAGGGAGAGCGATTCCGTCCAAAGTGGTGTGGAAGACTCGGGCCATTTGCTCATTGGTGTAGTCACGGGCTCTCATGGCTAGCACATAACTGTCGAGATGAGTCTTGGGACATGTAATACCATAGAATGTAGAGACCTTCGGCATCTTGAAGTCTCTGGGCAGAGCACCCAAATTGCTTGGGTCGATGGTTTTGACTATCGGAGCGGATTGCTTGGAGACCGTGTCGGATAGCTTGCGGATATGTTCTTGCATTGCAACCACTAGAGGGTGATTGGAGAAATATGTTCTACCATAGGCTTGAGCAGCGGGGGAAGTAGTGGAGAAGGTAGGTACTGCGGCACCGATACTTAACGGTAGTGAAGGTGGTGGCAACTTGGTAGAGCACAAGTAACCACCCATCAATTCTGGTGACGGCTCATATGGACCCTTGCTGGGGGTTGCTTTAGTACCGAAATCAGGAGGAGGGACCCTTTGGTAGTTGGGTACCTTGAGAGGGATAGCACCCTCGTTGGAAGGGTAGGTGACAGGCACTTCTTCATCTTGGACAAAGATTACTTCTTCATTGTGGAAGCTAGTGTCCACACCTTTCTTTTTCATCTCAGTATGAAGATGATCTTTGAGCTCTTGGTTGACCCTTTCTAGAGAATTGCTTCGATCCTCAAGCTTAGAGATATGTAGCATGAGTTTGGTGAAGAAAGCATGGAGAGGTGGCGGAATGTCCGAGGGTTTGATACTGGCGGTGATTTCTGGATTGGCAGAGGCAGCTGTGAGAGCCCGCGCTCGAAACCGAACCTCGAAATGATCGCTCGCGAAAGCGATTCAGGTTCGCCTCGTGCTGATTCGCTTTTGGAAATGCGCTCGGTTCCCGCACAATGGTTTCCTCTTGATGCTGTGATTTAATTGCAAGAGTCGCCACCTCATTTTAATTTTAGGAAAAACGAAGAAAAAACCTTTTTTAGAGAAAGTGGGTTCGGGGGCTAAGTTACGAAGAGAGAAGGGGTTAGGCATTCTCTTCGCCCATGATGGTCTCTATATGCGTGCCACGTAGATTCATTTTATGCCTTTTGAATTGCTATTTTGTGCCCTAACAAAAAAATGGTGGTTTAATATATGGAGGTCTTCCTATTCTAGGAAGGTTCATTTTTATTCACAAATGGGAGTCGATTTGGATGGACTCACACTTGGTTTTAGAAAATGGTTTTATCATTTATATACAGTGAATAAAACACATAAAGGGGTGGGGGATTAATATTTACATTTTCACAAAAAGGGAAACAATTCCCAAAACAAATAAATGTCCGAAACTCCGTCCCTAAACATTTTCAGGGACTGCTGTGAACCTTTCTTTGTGTACCTGTTCTTGTACTCATCCAATCTGGAAAGTAAAGGTCAAGAAAACTTCTTAACACATTAAACATCGACCATAATTTTTCCCTTGATTTTAGGGGCATGTTATGGTGTTCAAACAAAGCATGCAAGGCAATTCTTTTCACAGCCCAGTCTGATAGAATTTCATACATCCCTAACGTATCCACTTTTTTCATCATCAAAACGGGGGAATAATGGGGGACACAAAACATGAAAGTTTCTCCTAACATGTCAAAGTTAAGATATGGAGAGTTTCAAGTCCAACAAACAAGTTTAAGTCATTCAAAACACTTCTGACTTTTTGATGTCAGAAATGGACAAGCACAAATCTGAGAACAGAGGCTCAAACAAAAAATGGAAATCGCCTCTTCCAATGAGTCTAAAACTATTATATTTAAATACTCATGTTCCTTGTTCTGTGTAGAACAAGTTCTCTTTTGTGGTCTAAGACCAAAACCCAAGTTTTCTATGCCTAAACAAAGCAACAAGGCAGTAAGGTACCATATGGACAGATTATTGGCATCTCACTTATGTCATGAAAACACCTATCAAAACTAACTCAAATGAAAAGCTATGAACATGAAACTTTGAACATGCATATATATACATATTAACAACACAAAACAACATTTATCCATGCTTCTAAGTCAGATTACATGAGTTCTCACAAGGTGATATTACAAGCTATGGACAGATTCAAGGTTTTTTGAGGGGAAACAAGTTGGTTCTTTGAAAATCCCTTGAATCAAACACACACAAGGATTTGATGCTCATTCATGCATGATATATATACACAAGATCAATAGCATAGCATGCTGAAGAGCTCAAAATATCATTATAATATCATTTGAAGAGAAAAAACAACAAGAGTATCAATATTGTATCTTTGAATATAAAATGGAGGTTTAGCCTAACAAGTGGCTAAACCTCTCAAGAAATTACATAAGAACACTACATCTTACCCTTTGAGGTGATTACAAGGTGAGAATAAGGCCTAGGTTGTGCTCCCTTTGCTTCCAAGTGAAGTCTTTTTTTTTTGTTTGTTTTCTAAGGCTTTTGCTTCGTGTTTGAAAGGGTTTGAGTTTAGTGTTTGTGTGGTGGTGGTGCTATGGTGGTATGGTGGTGGTGTGGTGGTGGTTGAGGGTGTTTTAGGGTTACTTGAGAGAGAGTGGTGTGTGTGTGATGTGTGAATGAATCCTTCTTTGAATAATGGATGAGGGAGATGGTAATATGGAGGGGGGAGGTTGTAAATTGGAGGAGGGAGGTGATTTTTTTATATCATTATCTATCCTTCTTACACTAAGGATTCAAGTCATCTTCCTTATCTCTGTTCCGGCATTAACTCCGCAACTGCTCCGTTGTGCGCGTCTCCGGTGTCCCGGTTGTCTGCGGGTCCAACATGAAAGTTGCTCGGAATATTTTTCTGGTCAGGCTGTATATCTGAAATATTTTTATGAGCAAGGAACGACAATAATATATTTTTTCCTCTTCTTGACCACTTGCTTAGATATTTTGAGATATTTTGCAATGTGGATAACCATCTTTACAGCTCCGGCTTTCCGCTCTGCAACTGCTCCGTTGTGCGCGCCGCGGTGTCCCGGTTGTCCGCGGGTCCAACATGAAAGTTGCTCGGAATATTTTTCTGGTCAGGCTGGTATATCTGAAATATTTTTATGAGCAAGGAACGACAATAATATATCTTTTGCTCTTCTTGACCAGTTGATAAGATATTTTGAGATATTTTCCAATTTGGATAACCATCTTTCCGGCTCCAGCTTTTCGCTCCGTAACTGCTCCGTTGTGCGCACCTCCGGTGTCCCGGTTGTCCGCGAGTCCAACATGAAAGCTGCTCGGAATATTTTTCTGGTCAGGCCGGTATATCTGAAATATTTTTATGAGCAAGGAACGACAATAATATATTTTTTGCTCTTCTTGACCAGTTGATAAGATATTTTGAGATATTTTCCAATTTGGATAACCATCTTTCCGGCTCCGGCTTTCCGCTCCGTCGTGCGCGCTCCGGTGTCCCGGTTGTCCGCGGGCCCAACATGAAAGTTGCTTGGAATAATTCTGTGGTCATGCCGGTATATCTGAACTATGTCAATAAGCAAGGGATGACAAGTATATATTTTTAATACACATAATGGATAACAACGAGCATTTCGAGGGGTGCGGGCCCCGTTTCCGGTCCCGCACCTCGAAAAATGGAATTTTTGCCTGTTTACTCGTTTTTTCGCTCTGATCATGAATTTGAAGTCCGTTCGTCCATTCGATGCACCGATAAGGATCACGGCAGTCCTGCACAGCCAAATCGAGGGTTCTAGGTCAGCTTCAGGGTTTAGACCGATTCAGGGTTTGAAAAGGGGTGCGAGATCGGGGTATCTACAGAGCCCCTCGTCGAATCTCCTTGTTAAAGGGGATTCTACGATTCACTAAGAGACACTCGATCTCGTCTAGGGTGTAACGGCTGGGTCCAAAGTAGGACTTCCTACGTATCTCTTTCGAGAATCAAGCCTCCGTAGTTCTAACTCAAACAATCAATCAAACACAGGAAATGGTCGGTTCCGGTTTCCCGGTTTACCTACGTATCTCTATCGAGAATCAGACCAAACGTAGTTCAGGTTTATTAAAATTTAAAGCAGGGGGTTGCATTGAGATTCCATCTCTCTTTGCTGGGGGTAGCATTGAGATTCCATCTCTCTTTGCTGGGGGTAGCATTGAGAAGCTATCTCTCTTTGCTGGGGATTGCATTGAGATTCCATATCTCTTTGCTGGGGGGGAGCATTGAGATTCCATCTCTCTTTGCTGGGGGGTTGGTATTTGACCAACAAATTGCTTTGAGATTCTATATCTCTTTTCTGGGGGGAGCATTGAGATTCCATCTCTCTTTGCTGGGGGGAGCATTGAGATTCCATCTCTCTTTTCTAGGGGGTTGGTATTTGACCAACAAATTGCGAGAATGGGCGACTGATTCCAACGTTATGAACTGCCTACGTATCCCTCCATGGGAATCAAGTCGAGTCGTAGTTCTGATTAGAACCGACTCGAACAATTAAGAGAAGGTTTAAGACCAACACGACTCAAGGGTTGACGCAAGGTACAATCCGAGTAAAGGGTTCATTGAGATTTGATCTCTCTTTGCAAAGGGATGGAAATCATGAAGGGAGAACGTACGACGTTGTGCAGTTCGGGGAGGTAATCTCGGGCGCCGGAGAAGACCAAGATGGAACAACATATCTTTTCAAAAGGGGGACCTACGACGTTGCGCAGTTTCAGGGGAGGTAATCTCGCTTTTTCGAGAAGACCAAGGTGGAATAACATATCTTTTCAAAAAGGGGGAACCTACGACGTTGCGCAGTTTCAGGGGAGGTAATCTCGCTTTTTCGAGAAGACCAAGGTGGAATAACATCATTTCAAAAGGGGGAACATACGACGTTGCGCAGTTCAAGGGAGGTAATCTCCCTCTTTCGAGAAGACCAAGGTGGAATAACATCATTTCAAAGGGGGGAACATACGACGTTGCGCAGTTCAAGGGAGGTAATCTCGCTCTTTCGAGAAGACCAAGGGCAATATACAACTGAAGCTATTTATATGCACAAAATAAAATCAAGGATACGCTGCATTCTGCGCTGTTCAGATTCCTCTGCCTTTGAATTGCTGTGTGATGAAATTTTTGTGCTTTATCAAGCAATGAACCATCGCTTCGCGTGACCCATCGGTACTGTTTTGAGTGCTGCAACCTCATTTTGGATCCCTGATTCTCCTAATAGGGGTTTTTGATTATTTCACAGTTTAAGCTTCTTCGCTTTTGGAGCTCCTGCAACTCTTGTGGGATTTTGATCGCTTGCAATGAGCAACCTCTTTGTGAAACCAAGATGTGATTCATTGTGTGGTTCCAACTTCGTACCTGCATAAGATTTTTTGCAAGTATGTGGTCGTGCCTGAAAATTCAGGCTGCCTACGTATCTCTTTCGAGAATCAGACCAACGTAGTTCAACGTTATCAAGTCGAACATTTTATTTTTCAAAAGGTCACTGGGAAATTTCGCTCCCTACGCAGAAATATGAGCGTCGATATTGTCGAGGATCCTTCTTGTGAAGATCACGATGTGGCAGAATGGATGATGTGTACCTGCATAAGATTTTTTGCAAGTATGTGGTCGTGCCTGAAAATTCAGGCTGCCTACGTATCTCTTTCGAGAATCAGACCAACGTAATTCGAAGTTGGCAAGTCAAACTGATTTTGCAGAAAGGGCATAGGGAAATCTCATTCCCTTAGCATTGATGTTGATGAGGAAACTTCTTTTGAGGACCACGATGTGGCAGGGTGTGTGATTTGTACCTGCAAGAGATTTCCAAGAGCAAGCGAAATATATCTTTGACATTAATGTGCTCGAGAGTGTCATTCATGTGCAACAAAAGTTTCAGAACACATACACGGATTGGAATCCTTAAAATTGAGAGATTCAGAGAAAGATTGGGACAAGAATACATTCCCTTTTCATTTTGCAACCGCTTTTCATTTGGAGGGTGAAAGTCAAATTTCTCCTTTTGCATTTGATTTTTCTTTTTTTTTTTTTCTTTTATTTGACTCATGTGCATCGCTCGCATCTCAAACTTTGCTTGTTATCAATTAATGACTGAAAGCTTATGAATGAATCAGAGGGAGAATCATGAATGGAATGGATTGCATTTTATTATGAATTTTGCATTTTTGCGAAAATGAGGAGTATGGATATGTGTATGGTGAAGCGAAGCCGAAAGCCTAGCTCGCGCACTCAAAAGGTCAATTTCGAACACCCATTTGATCAAGATTACTAAACGGTATCTCCGGATGCTATAGCTGGGTCAGCCCCAGTTGCTGGCTGAAGAGACCCCATTTGTTCTTTCTGATATCGACCCCCAACATTCTTGCTGCTGAAGCCCCAGTGTCTTGCAAAGATCAACCTCAGATGTTGGCTACGGAAGCCCCAGTCATGCTTTAGGACAACCCCCTGAATCAGGCATATGAACCTCTTGTAGCATTTGTCGTTTGGACACAACTTCATGTTTTTGCATTTCAACCTTTGGGGGCTTAACTGTCATTGAGAGTTATTCAAGTGTTTGATGTCTCGCTGTTGGAGGCAATTCACAATTTCTGATACACAATACCCAATCAGTCGGGTTAACTGTCTTTGAGAGTTGCTCGGCGGGACGCAATCCCGATGTTGCTGAAGAAAAGAGCTTTGAGCTTCGCAGGCCATACTGACAATCCGAGATGGCACTTTGTTTCTATTGATTCCCACATTAAGGGACCGACTGTCTATGAGAGTCATCCCACATTCGAGGCTTTGCTGTTGATCATGATTCACATGTTCTGACATTCAATACTCCTTCTTTGAGGAATCAACTGTCATTGAGAGTTGTCTTATACCCTGGCATTCTGCCATCTGAATTTCCGTGTTACCCGGAACAAACCATTCTCAACAAATCGTACTGTCATGAAGCCACATCATTACTCTTGAAACAAAACCCGAAACTTTGACATGCAGCCCCAGTTCGTGCTCATTCATTCGAGATCACTTGCTGACATTGAGAGTTTGAAATCTAAGGAATAGCATTCCTTTGTCTCTTTTGCTGTGACAACTTGCAGGAGTTGGCAGGGGAAGGCACGAGGCCAGTGTTTTGAGAAGCAAAGGGAAATCCCAGTGGGATCTCCGACATTGTGTTTGCGCAGAAATTAGATGACGGAAGGACGAGGGTAGGGGGAAGCCCCTATACTCGGGAAAAGTATGCTTACACATTGAAATCAAAGACTCAAGACTTAAACAAGCGTTAATGGTCAAGTGCCTCAAAATCAGATGGACCCTTATAGCGTCAGATTAGTATTTTAGTTTTCATTTAGATAAGCTTCACAAATCATTTAAACTCAAATTAGACCGTGACAAATCAAGATGAGAAAATCGTTGGGCATGACTTATGATTCGCGCCGCCGTTTGACCTCGTTTGATGAGAGGCCTTCGCTGTTGTCTCGCTTTCCAAGATTGATTACGTCGTTTTGGGCTCCCTCAGTGTAAGGGGTTGGTAGAGCACGTTGGTCTCCAACTGAAGTCACCAGTTGTCGTCGTCGATGGTACTTTGCCCAAAGTTGAAAGATCGAGATCTTCTTTAATTCAGATTGGCTTCGCAGCGCGGTGCTCCTTGAAATTGATAATGTCACATGAGATTGTCGGACCCTCGGTCCACGTCTCGTTCTTAGTGTAACGAGCGATGAAGTCTTCATTATGAATTGCCAGATGCCGTCGTTGAAGGCATACACATAAACTTGAAGTGTCGCGATATCCTTTCTAAAACAATTGAATTAAACAATAAAGCGAATGGTATGTACCAAAGTAAATGAATAATGTTCCTTCTTCCTTTTTTTTTTTTTTTTTTTTTTAACCTCTCCTTTTTTGCTCTCTTTCATCTTTTTTTTTTTTTTTTTTTTCCACTCAAGAAGAAACATATAGCTTCTGAAACATAAATTTACAAAATGCGAGAATTTACAACACATTATACATTAAAGGAAAATCGCCGACACTTGCGTTGGCATCACTGTGATAGTCTTCGGCCTTTTTCGTTTGATTGGCCCTTCTGAACATGTCTTTGATTGCACCCTGAAATCTTCGTTTGTCGGGTGACTTTGTCGATCGCCTTTGTGAACTTCGTCGGTTGCCTTCGGCCCTAGTTCCCATCTCAATTAATCACAGTCTAATTTTTTGTTCAAATTTCATTGATTGCTTTTTATTTAAGTGAGATTAATTGTTTGCGGGTCCAGATCTACAAGATACGCGATTTACAAGGCACTTGGTTATAAGGCAAGTTCATTGACTGAAACATTTACATGACAAACAATAAAATAAAAGCACGAAGACAACAACACACTCTTAGACTTAGAAGACAAAGAAGATGTGTGAGCATATTACTAAGTATTACGCAAAAAGAACAGGATTAAGAGTTGGGGCGGTGAGCCCAGTCACACGCAAAAAGAGATCCATGCACTAGAGGCACGACCTTACGAGTCAACACACTTCTGTTACCAGCAAAATAGGGATAACCTTCCTCGGGTTTGATGAGATCCAATCATATTTAAGGGGAAACACCTTCCTCGGGGGTTGATGAGTCCCTGGGATAACTACTCGAACATGAGGCCCTTAGAGGTGGACTTGGGATAACTCTGTGATCTATGAGGTCTTGGATAACATGCTTGAGAGACCAACAAGAGTTTGTATCGTGACCCACGGATTGATGATACACGCAGAGCTGTGCGGGGTTAAAGTGCTTGGGCAATCGTCTGGGTAGCTTGTATCCTTTAATAGGTTTCATAATCCCTAGAGCAACCAACCCATAGAAGATATTAGATAGCGGGCTCTCGAATTCATCAAAGTGCCTATCCCCATTTCGTACCAAACCTTTTTTCCTTAGCTTTAACAATTGGTGCAAAAATCCGATGGGGTTTTACATAGCATGGAGTCACAGGCCTTTGGGCAGTGAGATTGTTACACAGACGGCTTGTCTCTGGCACGGGCACTTCAATGACTTCTTCATCAAAAAGGTTTTGGACTGCTTTCCTGAGTGCCCAACATGAATCAGTGTCGTGGCCGCGGGCTTGGTGATATTGGCATAACTTGCTTCGATCTCCATAGGTGGGATTTTCGGGACGATAGTTTTCCACTGGTTTTAGCAATCCTTGAGCGCTTAGGTCTTGAAAAACCACAGACAATGGGGCATTCAAATTGTTAAAGTATCTACCATTATGACAAAACCTCTTCTGCGAACTGCTTGATGAATAGATCTCTGTGGGTTTCACTGAAGTTTCACGTGTCTCTAGAGAGGCAGTAGGGTTCAAATTATTTGTTGTCACCATTTCGCTAGCTCCCACATAGATATCATTACAAGTCTTGAGTCCCATATCTCGGGTGGAGTGAAAGTTCACGTTGGAATTGACATCTTGGAAATGGAGTGCTTGGAGATCTTTGAGCTCCAATTTCTTCAAAAGGGTAGCCACAAGGTCTAACATTTCTTCTTGATGTCCTTGGAATATGCTGATCATACGATTGGTGTGATCATGCAAGCGCCTTTCCAACCACTGTTCCAGTGCATACCCTGGCTCGAAGTCCGGGAAACCCTTAGCCGAGTTTGATGATGCCTGTCCTTTGTTGGCCATAATCGATGATGAAAACCGGAGTAGAACTTTGATCAAGCGGTGCCTGGAACGGACCTTGAATGTCGCGCTAGAGAACAAGAAGAAATTCTCCCTCTACAAGATGGATGAAAAAGGAAACCTATTTTAGATTTCCGGGGAATGAAGCTTTATGAATTAAAGAAGCCAATTTTTTGTTTTTCTTTTTGTTCGAAATTTGAAGCGCAAGCAATGCACAAACCTATGGATGCCGGACAAGCACTTTGCTTTGTTTTGACATGTTTTCGCATGGAATCCTGGAATAGTGGATACCTTCTCCAAAGTATAGAACCAACGTTTTTCACCTGTACTATTGGCCGTCCGAGCCCCTAACGAAGGGCCTATACTCTTTCTGGGATCCACCATTCGGTTACGGTCTATGTGAGCGTCTTGATAATTTCAAGTCAATCCAATAATTTCAACATGATATCCACAATTGAGGTCGATTATAACCTTTTGGGAATTCATAGGATTGAAGTAAAATTGTTTAGACAAAAACCGACATGAAGTCTGTGACGTGTTAGTTTCGAAAGAATATGGACATCGCATTTCGGCTTTAGAAGCTTGGCTTACACCCATCACAGCGACCGTAGGCGCTGCTAAGGGGGAAACAGTATACCGTTGACCCTATGGGGAAGTCAAGTGAGCTCCCTTATGCCCCAGGTTTACCGTCTCGGGTTTGAGATTCTAAGACGCTTTTCAAAAAACGTGCATGTGTGTGAGGTATCTATGAGTTCGAAAAATCATTTTGAAAGCACGTAAAGAAAACAAGAAAATCATTTTTTTTCCTTTTTTACTTGTTTTACTCCTTTTTTGGGGAATCACTCACCACGCAATGCATATATATATATACAAATAAGATAAGCGAAAAAACGCCCCTGCAAAACAGAGGTTAGGGCACAGATATATACACCCCAAGTAAGGCACATAAAGCATGGCACACACAAAGATTTAGAGTCTAGCCCACTTTAAAACAAGTCCCCAGCCGTGTCGCCACTGTGAGAGCCCGCGGTCGAAACCGAACCTCGAAATGATCGCTCGCGAAAGCGATTCGGGTTCGCCTCCTGCTGATGCGCTTTTGGAAATGCGCTCGGTTCCCGCACAATGGTTTCCTCTTGATGCTGTGATTTAATTGCAAGAGTCGCCACCTCATTTTAATTTTAGGAAAAACGAAGAAAAAACCTTTTTTAGAGAAAGTGGGTTCGGGGGCTAAGTTACGAAGAGAGAAGGGGTTAGGCATTCTCTTCGCCCATGATGGTCTCTATATGCGTGCCACGTAGATTCATTTTATGCCTTTTGAATTGCTATTTTGTGCCCTAACAAAAAAATGGTGGTTTAATATATGGAGGTCTTCCTATTCTAGGAAGGTTCATTTTTATTCACAAATGGGAGTCGATTTGGATGGACTCACACTTGGTTTTAGAAAATGGTTTTATCATTTATATACAGTGAATAAAACACATAAAGGGGTGGGGGATTAATATTTACATTTTCACAAAAAGGGAAACAATTCCCAAAACAAATAAATGTCCGAAACTCCGTCCCAAAACATTTTCAGGGACTGCTGTGAACCTTTCTTTGTGTACCTGTTCTTGTACTCATCCAATCTGGAAAGTAAAGGTCAAGAAAACTTCTTAACACATTAAACATCGACCATAATTTTTCCCTTGATTTTAGGGGCATGTTATGGTGTTCAAACAAAGCATGCAAGGCAATTCTTTTCACAGCCCAGTCTGATAGAATTTCATACATCCCTAACGTATCCACTTTTTTCATCATCAAAACGGGGGAATTATGGGGGACACAAAACATGAAAGTTTCTCCTAACATGTCAAAGTTAAGATATGGAGAGTTTCAAGTCCAACAAACAAGTTTAAGTCATTCAAAACACTTCTGACTTTTTGATGTCAGAAATGGACAAGCACAAATCTGAGAACAGAGGCTCAAACAAAAAATGGAAATCGCCTCTTCCACTGAGTCTAAAACTATTATATTTACATACTCATGTTCCTTGTTCTGTGTAGAACAAGTTCTCTTTTGTGGTCTAAGACCAAAACCCAAGTTTTCTATGCCTAAACAAAGCAACAAGGCAGTAAGGTACCATATGGACAGATTATTGGCATCTCACTTATGTCATGAAAACACCTATCAAAACTAACTCAAATGAAAAGCTATGAACATGAAACTTTGAACATGCATATATATACATATTAACAACACAAAACAACATTTATCCATGCTTCTAAGTCAGATTACATGAGTTCTCACAAGGTGATATTACAAGCTATGGACAGATTCAAGGTTTTTTGAGGGGAAACAAGTTGGTTCTTTGAAAATCCCTTGAATCAAACACACACAAGGATTTGATACTCATTCATGCATGATATATATACACAAGATCAATAGCATAGCATGCTCAAGAGCTCAAAACATCATTATAATATCATTTGAAGAGAAAAAACAACAAGAGTATCAATATTGTATCTTTGAATATAAAATGGAGGTTTAGCCTAACAAGTGGCTAAACCTCTCAAGAAATTACATAAGAACACTACATCTTACCCTTTGAGGTGATTACAAGGTGAGAATAAGGCCTAGGTTGTGCTCCCTTTGCTTCCAAGGGAAGTCTTTTTTTTGGTTTGTTTTCTAAGGCTTTTGCTTAGTGTTTGAAAGGGTTTTAGTTTAGTGTTTGTGTGGTGGTGGTGCTATGGTGGTGGTGTGGTGGTGGTTGAGGGTGTTTTAGGGTTACTTGAGAGAGAGCAAGTAAGGGTGGTGGTGAATATGGAGAGTGGTGTGTGTGTGATGTGTGAATGAATCCTTCTTTGAATAATGGATGAGGGAGATGGTAATATGGAGGAAGGAGGTTGTAAATTGGAGGGGGGAGGTTGTAAATTGGAGGAGGGAGGTGATTTTTTTATATCATTATCTATCCTTCTTACACTAAGGATTCAAGTCATCTTCCTTATCTCTGTTCCGGCATTAACTCCGCAACTTCTCCGTTGTTCGCGTCTCCGGTGTCCCGGTTGTCCGCGGGTCCAACATGAAAGTTGCTCGGAATATTTTTCTGGTCAGGTCGGTATATCTGAAATATTTTTATGAGCAAGGAACGACAATAATATATTTTTTCTTCTTCTTGACCACTTGCTTAGATATTTTGAGATATTTTGCAATGTGGATAACCATCTTTTCAGCTCCGGCTTTCCGCTCCGCAACTGCTCCGTTGTGCGCGCCCCGGTGTCCCGGTTGTCCGCGGGTCCAACATGAAAGTTGCTCGGAATATTTTTCTGGTCAGGCCGGTATATCTGAAATATTTTTATGAGCAAGGAACGACAATAATATATTTTTTGCTCTTCTTGACCAGTTGATAAGATATTTTGAGATATTTTCCAATTTGGATAACCATCTTTCCGGCTCCGGATTTTCGCTCCGTAACTGCTCCGTTGTGCGCGCCTCCGGTGTCCCGGTTGTCCGCGAGTCCAACATGAAAGTTGCTCGGAATATTTTTCTGGTCAGGCCGGTATATCTGAAATGTTTTTATGAGCAAGGAACGACAATAATATATTTTTTGCTCTTCTTGACCAGTTGATAAGATATTTTGAGATATTTTCCAATTTGGATAACCATCTTTCCGGCTCCGGCTTTCCACTCCGTCGTGCGCGCTCCGGTGTCCCGGTTGTCCGCGGGCCCAACATGAAAGTTGCTAGGAATAATTCTGTGGTCATGCCGGTATATCTGAACTATGTCAATAAGCAAGGGATGACAAGTATATATTTTTAATGCACATAATGGATAACAACGAGCAGTTCGAGGGGTGCGGGCCCCGTTTCCGGTCCCGCACCTCGAAAAATGGAATTTTTGCCTGTTTACTCGTTTTTTCGCTCTGATCATGAATTTGAAGTCCGTTCGTCCATTCGATGCACCGATAAGGATCACGGAAGTCCCGCACAGCCAAATCGAGGGTTCTAGGTCAGTTTCAGGGTTTAGACCGATTCAGGGTTTGAAAAGGGGTGCGAGATCGGGGTATCTACAGCAGCGGAGACTTGCGGAGTGGAGACATTAGGAGTAGTAGGCTCTAATGATGGAGACATTGTTGATCCAGAGATTGAAGACTGAGCTTGAGGAAGGCTTGAACGTTGAAGATGACCGCCGGAACGGACCCAAACTTGCTTCTCTGTAGAGGTAGCGGACGAGAGGTTTAGGACGGGACAAGACTCATGCAATGTATTTTGTTATTTATAAAACAATGTATTATTAGTCCTAATGGTTGGAAGGGGTACCCCTTTTTGGGTTACTATCTACAAAACCTGGATTAGTGGAGGTCATCACTACGTCTATAGACCCCTCGTTTTTCACATGTATTGCACCTCCCAAACGGACAATTTGGGCGAGGGTCCTATAGGGCAAGCGACTTCCACCGACCTAACGGATCCTAGCTACTAACCCTTGTTTAAAGGCATTTAACGTAACGTTTATGTTACTTCCGTTAAGTTTTTAACGAGTTGAAATCCTTGTACATGTGAGAGCCCGCACTCGAAACCTAATCCGCGCTCGAATTCTCATAATGGTTACCCTACTCAAGTTTTGGAAATAGAGTCGCCACCTCATTTTATTAAGGAAAATAGAGATAAAACCTTTTGTCTTGAAAAAGAAGTGGGTTCGGGGGCTATGTTACGAGAGGAGAAGGTGTTAGGCACTCCGCTCGCCCTTTCGGTCTCTAGCATGCTTCTGCCTACGCTTGATTTTATTTGCCTTTAAAAAAGTGTTTTATGTCCTAACTTTTAGAAAAAAAACGTGTGTTATGTACAAAAGGAGTCGCCTAATCTAAGTATGTTCATTTGATCGCAACCGGGAACCGGCTTGGGTGGATTCCCGATCGGTTTTCGAAAAATGCTTTTGAACACGTTTAGCAAATAAAGGGTAAAGGGAGGTTATGTAAAAATTATAAAAGTAAAGGGAGACAAATCCCATAAATAAAATAAGTGTCCTCGCGCGACGGGGTATTTGTTGATTTTGGCGTCATTCTCCGTCCCCGAGCCAATGTACCTGTCCTAAAATGATGCAAATCCAAAACTAAAAATTTGGGATTACTCCCTGAATGTTAGATATAATTGTGAAGTTTTTGTGGATTTTTTGGATTAAATTTAGACCCCAAATATTGACAAGAAAGTTAATCACAAAATCTGCCCAGAAAATTTACACATCAAACATAGCACACTGATCACCAATATTTGCCATCTTAACCAATGAATATGACAAAACACAAAGAATGAAAGTTGAAGACCACATTGATAAAATGAATATCCCAAAATTTTGTGTTAATAATATGAGTTTAAGTTGTTCAAAAGGTCTCTGACATTTTGATGTCAGAGACTGGAAGTGCAGAAACTGAAGTCTGAAGGCTGCAACAAGTGAGTGAAAATAGCACTTCCGTTGGTCCAAAAAATGTTTCAAAAATATGTTCAAGTTCCTGAGCATGTGTAGAATAAAGTTAATGTATTGACCTTTGTCCAAAAACCAAGTTTGCATTGAGTTTGGAGCACAAGAACAGAGCATGGCACACAGGAAGACAAACGGGGCAGCACATCTGTCATTCAAAACTAAGTGTGAAAAACATGACCTACACATGGAATATGAACATGAAACTTGAGGAGAATGAACTTAAACACATGAGGAACAACTTTTATGTTTTGACTCAGACCCAGAAACCACTTTATGATGGAGTTTTAAGAGCATGAAAAACGTTGGTTAAAACAGAGTTCAGAAAACTGCTTGCTAAAGTCACAAAGATGGATTCCAAAACATGATCAAAACTTCAAACCAAACCATGGAACTCATGGAACTTATTATTTGACATGTTGAGAACATTATCCAAGAGCCACTTTGCATTAAAAACCAAGTTTTGCATGAAGGTGCATGGAAAAGAAAAGAGATGGCAGATTCATGATTTTTAGAGAAAAGATGAGAATTTACATGAAATTTTCAAAGAAATGAACATGTTAATGCCCATGAAAACATGCAAACTTGATGATCTGAATATTAACAACAAAGATACATTATTTATATGTACATATTGCAAGTTTTTACATGGATGAAGACATGAAAAATGAAGGAGACCTAGCCATTAGTTGGCTAGGCCTCAAACTATCACATATACCCTTACACTGCCAAGGATTCAAAGTATACCTAGAGTTTTACCTAGCTTAAGGGGTGAGGTTGTGCTTCATTTGTCCACCAAGTGAAGACTTCTTTTTTTTTTGTTGATTTGAGTTTGAAGAGTTGGAGTTGATTGAAGGTAGTTGTAGTTTAGATGAGTTTTTGTGTTTAGAGGAGTGTTTTGATGAGTTGTTTGAGGTGTTTGGAGAGTGTAGAAGTGGTGGAGATGTGGTGAGTTGATGGAAAAGGTGATGGGAAAAAACCATCATTTCCCAAATTTGTTTTTTTTTTTTTTTTTTATGATTAGCATGACTCATCACATGCAACCTTCATAAGCTAGCCACGCCTGAGAAGAATGAAATGTGTTTGTGATATTTTTCCGGCTCCGTCTTTTCACTCCGCAACTGTCTCGATGTGCGCGCTCTGGTGTCCCGGTTATCCGCGGGCCGAACATGAAAGTTGCTCGGAATATTTTTCTGGTTCCGCCGGTATATCTAAAATATGTTAATAAGCAAGGAATATTATAAATATAATTTTAAATGCATAAGATGACCGGTAAAATGATTTTTAGGGTGCAGGACCTACTCCGAGGTCCGCGCGCGATATTTTTTTAGAATGTGCCCGTTTACTCGGTTTTGAGCCCTGATCATAAATCCGGACTCGGTTTGTTCATCCGATGCACCGATAAGGCGGTCGGTAGTCCTAAACCACCCTATCTAGTAGGTCGATTATCACGCTTAGACCGAATCAAGGGTTGGTTTTAGTGGTGCGAGATCGGGGTGTCTACAGTACAAGGTATCACTCGGCTTACTATATGCGCACCCTTGTAGGGAATTTCATTTTTTGTGCTTTTTTTTTCTCGAATGATCTCGACTCATTAAAGACTTAACGGATAACGGCATGAACGACATGTTAAATGTCTATAAAGAAAAGCTAGTCAAACCAACTGGTCAACTTTGGAGTGTACTAGACTCTGTGAGTGCATGGTTTCAGAAATGAACAAAGGATTAACCTCAACCGCTCCACAAGTGAATACGGTGAGTTAGATAGCCCGGGTGCCACGAAGATTGAGGCGACAGGATCACCAAAATCTGTGCACTCAGCGGAGTATCCAGTAGGGTGTGCAGTGTGACACGGACCTAGTGGTAGTATGCGGACAACAACTAGTTATTTTTTAGGGAGAAAACAGAGAGTTTTTTGTATTTACATGTATGCAATGCAAAACAGTTAGGGGAGTACGATAGAATACAGCTAAGATGTTAATGCACTAAAGTACAAGGGAAGCAGATATGTACAAGAGATAAAGTGCAAGGGGGAATAAAGCAAGTAAAAATACAATCATGATATTGACGAAAGTTTGACCCTCTAATGTTTGAAGATGTTCAAAGCTAAACCCCAGCAGAGTCGTCACTGTGAATACCCCTTTCCGAATGCGGGCGACACACGGGAAATCTTTCTTTTTATTTATCTTTTCTATGGGATTAGGATATTCAAGTTGGCATTTAAGTTATTAAGAGTCGCCACGTTGTTTTTATCGAGCTAAAACATTGAGAAACAGCTAATAGAGAGGGTTTGGGGGTCAAGTTACGACAAGAGAAAAATATAAAGTTATCACTCCTATCACCCGATAGATCGGACTTTCTATCATGATGAATGTGTTAGTAGTGTGTTAGTGATTGAGACCAGATCTGAAGATTGCTTATGTTCCTCTTGTGATGAGAAGTTCAGGTCAGCATAGTTCGCAACTAATCAGAATAGAGAGAAGAAGAGGGGATCATGCATAATGAAGGGGGAGGAGAAAGAATCATACAAGATGATCACATCCTAGAATAATAATTATACCAATTATAGGATCAATGTGTAGTCATCATATTCATCTTGGGAGAGTTATTGATCATGGGAATAATTACCTAAAGTTTAGGGTTTAGAAGTAGTTCCTAGATCGCGTGGATCATCATCGGCTATGCATATGAATAGGGATTAAAACATTAGATCTAGCATGTTATGCATGATAAGCTGTAGATCTAGAATAATAATGAGATCATGAAACATGTATGAAATAACACATAAGCATGAAGATCGCTACCCTAGATATAGAGCATATTATGAATTCTAGCAAGAATATGAAGAACACGTTATGAATCATATGAATATAGGTGTATAAACATAATGAAACTAGCATAAATCATATCTAAACTAAGAAAACATGTAGAATTCTCACCAATCTTGACAAGAACGAAGTCGAATCTCTCACGCGGATTCGTCGGACCTTCAGGATTGCTAGAAAGGATTAGAGAGAGAGTTCTGTCTGCACTTTAGACTGTAGAACTCGGGGGAGAGAATTGTTTGTCGAAATTATGAAATGAGGTCACCTATTTATAGGGTTTCTGACCTGGAAGAAGTGGCCGCCCGGCCCAACCTAGACTGGCCGCCCGGCCAGACCAAGTGTTTGGCTCGGTTCCCAATGCTCTGATCAGGTTGGACTCTGGAGATAACGTCTATCTTTACAGCTCATCCGATCAAGTTGTCGATATCTTCTTATCTGGGTTTTTCGGGAATTCCGGATAAGTCCTGGGCAGTTCGTAAATACCTGGGAGGTCCCTGTGAGTTCTAGAATGCCTAATAACTCATTTTCAGGTTGGGTACTAACAACCGCCCCCAAGCTAATGGAGCGGTCGAAGCAGCAAATAAGACAATTGAGACCATTATACCGAAAATGGCTTCAACAGGAAGGGATTGGCCTGAGAAATTGCCTCTAGCATTGTGGGGCTACCGCACATCAATCCGGTCAGCAATGGGGGAGACCCCGTACACATTAGTTTATGGTTCTGAATCCGTGCTCCCGGTCGAACTTGAGGTTCCCTCTTTGCAAGTCTTGCTCGAGAACCAAGTAAACGAGGTTGATTGGATGCAAAGTCGATATGAACAACTAGCCCTACTCGACGAAAAGAGGCTAAGAGCATTTCAACGCACAATAGCCTTTCAACAAAGAATGTCAAGGGCTTTCAACAAAAAGGTGAAGCCCCGAGATATCAAAGTGGTAGACTTGGTTTTAAGACAACATCCTCCCAATCCTATGAATCCCCTTGGAAAATGGGGACCCCGATGGATCGGTCCGTATGTGGTCAAGAAGATACTAAGTGGTGGTGCAGTCTGACTCACAGACTTGGATGGCGATCAATTGCCAAAGGAGGTCAACCTCGACAAGCTCAAGAAGTTCTACGCCTAACAAATGTAGACCATAAAAAAGAAAAAAAAGAAAAAAAACTCACTAGGTTGAAAACCCGCAAGGGAGGCCTAGGCAAAAATTAGAGAAAAGTACAAAAAAGAAACCCGCTAGATTGAAAACCCGCAAGGGCGGTCTAGGCAAACAAAACAGGGTGCACAAAAAAAATGGTCTTCATTTGTTTGAACTACGGAGACCTGAGCTTCCATACTGGAAGAACGTAGGCAACCTTCGGATGCGGTCTAAAACAATCTTTTTTACCCAATCATTTCATAAACGAGATGCAATTTTTTATTCATTTCATGAATCATTTTCATCATTATAACGGATAATGTTGAGCATAAAAGACAATAAAACATTAAAATCCTAACAAGTGGCCTATTAATCGCAATCTTGGGGTACTAAGGAAGGTCTAATCTTTCTTCGGTTTGGGGACCCATTGTTTTCGACTAGGGCCCTTGACTTTCTTGGATGGGGGCGGAGCACTACCGGAACCACCAAGGCGAGAAATGATGCTAGGACGGGATGGAGCTTCATCAACGACCTTCCCTTTACCCTTGTCAAAAGAGGCCTTAGCAGGGGCTTTAGACGGACGCTTCCACACATATGGAGAGTTACCCTTGCCTTTAACTCTCTTCTTTTTAGGTAAATAATTTGGCCTAGGAGCCTCGACGCGAATCACTGGTTTCGGGGGCTCAACGACAACTTCATTTGGTCTTCCCAAATGGTCAAAGACACTAGGGCGTGCCTTCACAATGGGGACGGGCTTCAATTGTTCACCCTCGGGGACGGACACCTTCACTTCAAAGGAAAAGGTCATGGGGGCCATTCTTGATAAGAATTTGGAGTTTAAGATAGTAGAAGATGTTGCAGAATATTGCTGTGTGAATAAACTGGTCGAAATGGGTTCAAATTTATAGCTGTTGGGAGAATGGTTTTGAGCAGAGGCTGATATTATAGCTGTTGGGGATCTTTTGTCAAGCAAATGTCAAGCCCCAGAATCAGCTCCCCAGATGTGCGTGCCTCCCGCCACCCATATGGGAAGCGCGCGCGTGCCATTGACACAAGCAGAGGCGCCAGCAACCTATTTCAGAAATACGTCAAACAGGCCCTTGTCAACGAAGAAAGCCACGCAAGAAAAGAAGTCCAACCGTCCTCGGAACCAACCAAATCAAGGCAAAATCTCCGCCCTTGAACGCACAGTCGAGCACACATTATTTTGGTCCGCCCCTAGGGCATATCTAAATTGAAATAAGAAAGAAATTCCCACTTAAAGTAGGATGTGTTTCTCTTTTTGTTTTATTTATTCAAGGCCAATCTCGGCATCCTCTCTTGAAAAGGGAAAATTTGTGGTTCGCAGTCAACTGTGCCCACACCCCACAAAAGTCATGAAGTAAACAGCAAATGCGGCTCCGAACAGCACACATCAAATACAGCTCCAAACGGCAATTTGGTCCATGGTGAACCGCTGAAATCACCACCTCTTAAGCAACATGATGGGTTCGCTCAACGGACTCCCACTCAATTCCAGTCTGCTCAATGGACTTTAAACCGGCAAACTGATTCTCTAAACGGATTCAACCAGTCTGCTCAACGGACTTTAAATAGGCAAACGGATTCTCTAAACGGATTCAGCCAGTCCGCTCAATGGACTTTAAACCGGTAAACAGATTCTCTAAACGGATTCAGCCAGTCCTCTCAACGGACTTTAAACTGGCAAACGGATTCTCTAAACGGATGGCAAATGGATTCTCTAAATGGATTCATCCAGTCTGCTCAACGGACTTTAAACCGGCAAACGGATTCTCTAGACGGATTCAGCCAGTCCACTCAACGGACTTTAAACCGGCAAACGGATTCTCTAAACGGATTCAGCCAGTCCGCTCAACGGACTTTAAACCGGAAAACGAATTCTCTAAATGGATTCAGCCAGTCCGCTCAACGGACTTTAAACGAGCAAACAACGGGTTCGCCAAACGGATTCAGCTCAACTCAGTCTGCTAACCAGACTTTAAATCAGTAAACGGAACTCGCTAAATGAGTTTCAGCTTCAGTTCACTCAAAACAAGCAAAACGGGTCCTCTATCAGCAAAAGCCGCTCATACAAGGAGCGCACCTCTATCCTTCGTAATTCCAAATTCTTGCTTTCATCGAGTCTTTGGTTTTTCTTGGTGATGTCCTCGGCGGATGTCTTTCTTTCGTCGGCGCGTTTTGCTTTGCAATCCACGCAGCCGAAGGGCTCTGTAGACACCCCGCCTTGGACCTCTCACCCCGATTCCACATTTGATTTTGTGTTTCTTACTATTTTAAGTGTTTTCGCTAGTTTCTGTTACTTTTGTTAAGTTCCTGACTGACCCTGTTAAGTTCAGGGACTAAACTGAATAACAGTGCTGACTTTCTAGTCCATTCTGTCAAAAAATCCTTTTCAAATTCGCGCGCCTCCGCCTCTTTTGGTCAGACACGCGCGCGCATCCCGCCCTAAAGGCAGGAGGCGCGCGCATCTGGGCCTCAGTTACAGATTATCAATCCCTCCCTTGCTTAATTTACATGATTTTGCCCGGGAAATTTATCTTTGTGACTTCGTTTTGACACCAAAAACATCTGTTTTACACCTATATAAACCCCTCTAATTCACCATTGAAGAGGAGGACACTTTGAGATAGCAAAAACTATACAAAAACTTTAAGGCATTTTTTGAGTACTTTCTACAAGGAAACTCTTGAAGTTTAGGTAACCTTCACCTCCCTTTTTCTCTTTATTTCTCTCATCTTCATCTTTTCTCTCACTTTCTTGATCAAGTGTGCAATCACCCAAATCATTTTGGGACATAACACAAAAACCACTTCATTCCATTGAAGTTGGTTAAGGAGTTATCTCCCCATATTCAAACCCCCTTCTTTAACCCCTTTTATCATTATCAAAGAATAGGAAGAATATTTTCATTTATGTAGACTATGAACAAGAAAGAACAACATTAGTTGGGTGAGATGGGTGTTTAAGTACTTCCCATCTCGTAACCTAACCCCCAAACCTTACATCAAGAATCTCTGGTTTTCATATCAAAACATAGGCTTAATAATAGGTTTTTCTTATGTTCCATTAAAAACATAGGTGGCGACTCTAAACACTTAAAAGCAAATAGACATCCTAGGAATCATCCATGCGCTCTAGTCAAGTCGGTGGGCCTCTCCCGGGGTATCTACGACACCCCATTTTGAACTCACATTTATGTTACACTACTCTTGTGTCTCGCCTTTGATTTGGGTCAAAACTCGTTAAGTTTGACATGCTTCGTTAAGTTCTTGACTGACTCCGTTAGTTAGGGGCTAAAATGAACATTAAAACCTCAGAAAAGGGCAAAATTGTGATTCCAGCACAAGATACCTCATACGAGACATCTAATATCTCGTACGAGATATCTCCCTTGACAGACGAGTTTTTCAACAGTTTCCTTATCGAACTCAACCTCGTTTCTTGGCAAACACTCCATAATCGGGGAAAGAAAGGAAGGACGATCTGAGAGTCCAAAAACAACTCCTTGTGAATCGAGTCTTTGATTCCCATCCATAAACAACTCCTTGACTTGGTCCCTAAGTCAAGAAATCATATAAATAAAGGGGTTCTTGATAAAAAAATCCCTAATGGTGCTCTAATCACTCTCTACCGAATGGTCCCTAATCACCTCCTACACAACTAACAAACAACTTTTAAATCAGTCCCTCTCTCAAGAATCCCGTTTTTATTCCTTCCTCACACCAAAACACCACCAAAAACTCATCTTTTCAAGTCAAATTCATCATAAAACTCTTGGATCATCAAGGTCTTAGTCAAGGCCATCAATTGGATTCTTGAAGAACGCTTAGGTAAACTCCTACGCTTTTAATCTCTACTTCTCATCTCCTTCTTTGTTTTAGAGTAGTGTAATCCCATCAAAAGGATCAGCCTAGAGCCTCTCCAATTCATGGAGATGGTCTCAAAGCACATGATCCGACATTCCAAATAAATAAGAAACTATTTATTTGGCTCTCTTTGTACATAACTTGCATAATTCCAAGATGATGATGATGATGTTTTCGTAACAAGACCCATCCTAGATTGGGTGGATTTGGTGCTCCTTGACCTTCCCAATCAATAACTTAACCCCAGAACTCAAGAATCACATGGTCCGTGTTCCGTTCAACAACATGGTGGCGACTCTCAAATCAAAAAGGCTAGCGAGGACCCTCTCGGATGCAAACAGATATGCACATGACCGTTTTTCCGCTAAAAAACTAACAATGTTGTTAGTTTTTATACTAATTTGCTACAAAATAACAATGAGGCTTTGACCAATAAGTCCCTAGACCAAATAAAAACTACCAATAAGGACAGAAATTTTGAAAAACTACCAAAAAGTCCTTGAATTTTTTCCTGGACCAGAATACCCTTCGCATGAGCGCGCGCCGACCTTGCCCCAGCCCCCAACGTCTTTTGCTCCCTCTCTTTCACTCTTCCTGTTTCTCACTCTTTCTTTTTTTTTTCCCACCTAAAATTTTAAAATGACATATCTCAAAATCTATAAACTGAAAAAATGATCCGAAACCATTGTTTTAATCGTGTCGACAATACGAATCAAACAAGTACACTCAACACATAATTCAAATTTTATAAAAAAAAAAACAATTTTTCACTTGTAAAAATTGAAAAAAAAAAAACCATTTTTAATTACTCAATTAATTTCACAATTTTAAAAAATAAAATTTTTATTTTTCACTTGTAAAATCATTTTTCAACTGATTTCTCAGCTGTGTGATTTCACAGTTGTGTCAATTTTTTCATTTTTCATTTTTAAAACTGATAAATTCATCTCTCAGTTTTTTCACAATCATTATAACAACTGAGACATGCATTTCATAGTTGTTCACACATGATTTTGAATATAATAACTGAGATATTCATTTAACAGTTATTCATAATTGAATAAAAACTGATAAAATCACCTCTCATTTTTCCCAATTGATGACTCAATTTATCGGTTTAATTATATAAAAAATGAGACATTCATTTCTTAGTTATTCACATATAAATTTGAGTACAAGAACTGGTACATTCATTTCTCAGTTATCAATTTTTCTCTGTTGTTAATATAATAATAAATGAGATATTCATTTCTCAGTTATTCACACACGAGTTTAATATAAGAACTGGTAAATTTATTTCTCAGCTGTTAACACATGAGTTGAGTGTAACAACTAAGAAATTCATCGCACATTTTTTCAAAGGATACTCATTTTCAGAACCATGTGTTGTCAAATGCTCTTTAAATAATTGTGAAATAAATTTATCTCATTTTTTTTTATTAAAAATGAGTAATTGTACAATTGTGAAGAATTAATACTCCTAACCCAAAAAAAAAAAAAAAACAAAAACAAAAACCAATTGTGAGGTCGTAGTGTTAAATATATAATAGTTTACTAATGGAACAAGTAAGAAGCTTGGCATAGTGGTTAGGAGTCTTAGCCAAAATTCAAACCCTCCCAAGAGCAAATAATTTTTATTTATAATACTTGGGGTTGCAGATGGTTGTGGCGGCAGTGGGTGAGGTCCGGCGGCGGTCAGCGGTCGGTGGCGGATGGTGGTGGTGGCCGACGGCGGTCAGCGGCGGCTCGCCGGTGGTGGTGGCCGGTGGTTGGTGGCGGATGGTGGCCGGCGGTGGGCGGTGGTGGTCAAATGTAAAGGTGGCAATAAAAATGGTCAAAGGTTAGAGGTGTTGGAGGATTTTATTTGGGCTGGAGGTATTTTTGCCATTTAAAAGGTACGAGGGATTTATTGGTAAAATTGATTTGAACCTAAGGACTCTAAGGTAGAATTTGAAATATTGTATTTTTATTGGTAAATACCACATTCCCCTAGGGACTTATTGGTAAAAATCACAATTACAAACACATGAATTGAGTTGCAAGAAATACAAATACAGGAACCAAATTGCAAAAGTAATAAAAACACAGGTTACCAAAATCTTTAATCTTTAAGCACTTCTTATAATCTATTTCATTGTGTTTTAGAGTAGTTTAATTTTCATATATATATATATATATATATATATATATATATAATTATTTTGTACTCCCTCCGTCCCACTCGAATTAGGATTCTTGGTCAATCTAATTATACTTTGACCAATAATTTGAAGAAAAACAATGATGCTAATAAAAATTTAAAAATTGTTATTGTATCACAGTTGCTAATAAATTCAATAACTATTTTTAAATTGTCATTAAGATAAAATTTTTTCTTCAAATTATTGGTCAAAGTATAATTAGTTTGACCAAGAATCCTAATTCGAGTGGGACGGAGGGAGTATATAAATTATACTAGTGTTACTCCCGTGTGATTCACCGGCTGTTACTTATACTTATTTTAAATAAATTTAGATGAGCTGAATAAGAATGACACATTAAGAAAAAAGTTTTTACATATAGTAGAAAACTTCTTTAAAGATAATATTGTCAGTAATAACATTAGATTGGCCAAGAATGTTTCGTTACATATCAATATCTTAAGGTTAACATCATCTCTAGCACGGGACAAAGCAATATGTAGTTGACCATGAGAGAACACCACTTTCTTTAATATAAGACCAATGTTAATGACACCATATATCCGTTAACGGCATAACAACATTCAAAATTACAAATTGTCATTTCCGCAAAATATGAAGCATCTTGCCGACCACTTAAATACTCAAAATATATACTCTTAAACAATTAAAATACTTCTAAAAAATAAATGAAATTTTTAATATATATATATTTTAGAAAATTAACATAATTAAAAACCCGGCTATCTAATCTATGAACATGCACTAATAAATAAATACTACCTCCGTCCCAACTCAATATGCACCTTTACTGTTTGGCACAATATTTAAGGAGAGATTATTTATATTCAAAAGTATTGTGAGTGGAGAATAATGAGTGGTTGGGAGGAAGAAAGAGAATGAGTGGAGAATAATGAGTGGTTGAGAGGAAGAAAGAGAATGAGTGGAGAATAATGAGTGGTTGGGAGGAAGAGAGAGAATGAGTGGAAGATTATAAAAATAATAAAAAACTTTCCTTTTTTGGATTGTGCACATATCAACGACACCCACTTAAAAGGTAAGTGTGCACATTGAGCTGGGACGGAGGTAGTAATCAATATAATAAAACGAAAAAAAGGAAAAAAATTGCGTCCAAAACTTCTAAATCAAAGTATTTAAACGTTATGCAATCCTAAAACTAATAAACCCTAATTATGCAAAAATATATCGATTTTTTTTGGGTTAATTGCAATTTAGACCCTAAAGTACCATACCACCCTTCCAAGCAAATCCTGATATGTTATTTTTGTCAAATCGGGTCTTCATGTTTTAAAAATTCGCCAAATAAGGCCTTTTTGATGGATTTCGTTAGAAAGTCAGTTATGTAGCAAGTGCCATGCATGTGAATAACGGAATTGGGTGACTTTGAATTGATATTAGTTATTAAGGGGCCTAATGAAAATTCTAAATTCAAAAGGGCTGAAATAAAAACAAATATCAAACTTTTAAAATAAATATTATTAAAAGAATATTTCATTGGATATAAATAATTAATTACTTCATTAATTATTATATTAATATTGTAAAATAATTTTTATTTCCAAATTTTATGTGAGGAATATAATAATTAAAAAACATTATAATGATTTAAAAATGAAACAAAAAAAATATAAGGATAGTACCATATTTTAATTAAATATGGAGAATTTCTTTGTGAGGAATATAATTAATTTTTATTTTCTATTTTTTATTAATATCTATATCCACAAATTTTTATAGTTCTAAAATTTATATTTATTTCTTCAGTAAAAATTTATAAAAAATGAAATATTAACTATTTTATTTTCCTTTTTATTACTTCTTAATTACTCTTTACTTCCCAAAATAATTTTTATTTGGCTATTATTATTATTTTTATTTTTTTTTGCTCGTTTGATAGACCGGTACGTATAAGCATTACTCCCTCCCTCCCATCCGAATTAGGATTTTCTCTCCCGACACGGGAGGAATAATAGTATTATATTGTGAAAAGTGATAATGAAATTGAATTAAGAGATTTAACATTTATGATTAAGCACTAATCATTTACCTAAAAACTGTCCAAATATAAAATTTGAGTACAGTCAAATTTGTTAATGAAATTCAAAATACAAATTTTACATTTCAACCAAATTATCATCACCATTCTCTCCACCATTACTACCAGATATTTTTCTCAAATAATTCTTTTTTTAATTAATAATTCCCACAGTGACAACCTTATCAAACTATTTACCAAAATAACCCAAATTTTTGAAACTCGCTGCTTGTTTCGTTTTTTCTGGCTTAAACTCGCTAGTTGTAGTAGCGGGTTTAAAATGGATCAAAACCAGTCTCAAAATTCCGGCCAAAATGGATCAAAACCAGTCTCAAATTTCCGGCCAAAATGGATCAAAAACAAAGGCTCAGACAACATAATCGACCTCCATATTGATCTTAAAGTTGCCTCCTTGATCCAAACTCAACACTCCCCAACTCAATTCCTCACCTCCAAATCCCTAGCCCAATCTAAAAATATCCTCAATCTCGCTGCTACCCAAATCTCTTTCAAGAAGATCGGACCACACACTGGACCACACCACCGGACAGCCACACCGCACACCGATCAAACACTACCACAGATTATACACACAAACCAAGAAACACATACAAACACTCCAGATCTGAAATAAAAAATCAAAACTTCAAAAATCAAGAATCCGAACGTGAGAGAGAGAGAGATAGAAAGCGAGAGAGGGAGAGAGAGAGCGATGCTTCTCCATCCTCATAACCGTCGACGCCTCCGCTATACCTTCTTCCGATGATGATGATTCCGAAGACTCTGCAACTGTTGATGATGATATCGGCGGATCGGGTTAGGGGTTTTGATTTGGGGATTGTGAGCAGGAACGACGAGGAGGTTATTTCCGGTGGTTATTTAGAGGGGAGTGGTGAGGGAGATCGGAGATGATGGAGTTCGTCGGTGGGGGAGAAAGTGGCGATCTGGGTTAGAGAGAGAGTGTTTGTGTGCGAGTGTGTGTGTGTGTGACGGAGGAGGAAGAAGGATATAGTTTTTTCTTTTCATCCCTTAGTTTTTGAAGATGTCATTTATAACCCTTCAAACTTAATCTCAATTCAAAGTCATCCAATTCCGTTAGTCACGTGCATGGCACATGCTACATAACTGACTTTTTAATAAAATCAATCAAAAAGGCCTTATTTGGCGAGTTTTTAAAACATGAAGACCCGATTTGACAAAAATAACATATCAGGGTTCGCTTGGAAGGGTGGTATGGTACTTCAGGGTCTAAATTGCAATTAACCCTTTATTTTTTCAAAAACTGATAAAAAGTTTAGAAGCCTGTTTGAGGCCCTAAATGAAGTTTTTGGGCATTTTAAACCCTGCATCAAGGGCTACGTCTGATTACTTTTATTCGTCTCTCTATAACGTTCGATTTGATATGTGGTGCGTTTCGTGGTTAATCCAAAGTCAAAAGTTACGACCGTTTCCGCGCACGCGCTCAATTGACTCCAAAAACTTCAACGCCTCTTGTCTACATCAATTAGTGATTTTTCACTATATATTGATCAAAATTCATTTTTTTCACTAAATAAAAAAAAATAAAATCAATTTAGATGCAAAGTTGAGTACTTGTACCAAATTAAAAATAATGACATATTTAACCTTATATACCAAACTTTCTTATTTTGGAGGTGCATATGTGTCTTATTCTAAAAATGGTAAGAATTTTTATTTATTTATTTATATTACTATAGATGAGGATGATGAATCAAATAATTAGATTGGGTGAAATTGTTGCCCCTTAACCTTTCAATTCCATAACTTAACCCTTGAACCCATTAAATCTCAATAGTTCATTTTCCATGAATAACATGATGGAGACTCGAAAAACAAAAGAATGGTTCCTAACGACGACTAAATTCTCATATTCTTACAACATCTCCATCAATTTCCCTTACGAAGAATGACGTGAGACACCAAATGCTTTTCCAAGTATCACTTGGACACTCAAGCCCAAATCCGACATTAAAAAAAACCAATACGGAAAGTATTTGACTTTAAATACATGGAATATATATATATATACATATATATGTGTATATATACATATATACACATACATATATATGTATATACATATATATGTATATATACATACATACATACATACATACATACATACATACATACATATATATAGTTATACACTCCCTCTCTTTCAAAACACATGTCGTTTTAGGAGTTATTTTGTTCAAAAATACTTGACGTTTTACTATTTTCAAGGAATATATACTCTTGTTTACCTAATATAGTCTTATTCATTAATAATGAACTATCTCTTGTGTATGCAATTATCTCTTGTGTATGCAATTAAACTGCCTAAAAATTGCATTTTGTTATGGACACATAAGTCTTTTTGATATGTATTACTAATTGCATTTCTTAATATGTGTGAAGAAGACTTAAACGACATGTATTTTGAAATAGAGGGAGTATAAATATAAAAACTGAAATGTATAGCACTTCAACAATCCCTTTTCTCGCTCAAACTCCCCTACCCTGAATATAGTCTAGATACATTTCTCTAAACTTTACTTAGATATAATAAATGCATTATTTAAAGATATAATAAGTGTTGCTTTTAATGATATAATAAATGTTGCTTTTAATGAGCTGTATTAGTAAGCACATATCATTATTGCATTGTTGGATTAATTAATTAAAACCATAAAATCCATAATACATTAATTTATTGCACGTATTTGCCATGCGTTTAGTGCACAGGTGTAACACTAGTTAATGCATGAGGGTGGTAATAACTATCCAAACTAGGCATCCCAAACATTGGAGCAAGAGATAATTCAAACATTACACATAGACTCTCACCACAATGGATAGATGGCATAGCCACTCGATGAAGTAGAGAATGGATAGGTTCTCGACGAAAGAGATAAATTCTAATTTCGATGTAGTAACCAGGATAATTCAATTGAATTAAAAGAAATCATATAAAAAAACATAAAACAAATAAATATCTAACTGTTTATTTATTGAAGAGAAAAATAAAAATCGTCAAAGAAAGGAAAATAAAGAGAGGTTGAGAAGGGAAAGACAGATAAAAGAACCGAAAATATTACATCATTAATCTGTTTATTTCTTTACATTCATCATCATCGTCTTTATTAACAACCATTTGTATTGAGAAACAGCGCAACAGAGGCGGGAAGTGATTAAAATTTCTCCCAAATAAAGAGGGAGATTTTGGGAGGAGGCGGCTAGGGTTACCTTTGCAGAAATGTTATCTGGGAAAATATAAGATGTCATAACTAATAAAGATACATTCTTCAAGTTTTAGATTTGATGTCCTCGTTCTTCGCGTTCTTCGGATCACGATCACAGGAACACGAACATGAGATGCTAAAGCAAGCATCCTCTATGTGTATCCACACGCGAACGAATATCTAGAACAATTCTAGATCTGGACTACTAGATCCCATAGAAACTCTTTCTATTAAAAAGGCTATATGAATATTATGCGTTCTTGATCTTTGATTCAATCTTAGATCAAGAATTATGTTTCTCAAACATGTTGGGTTGCATTAGTTTAATGGCTGGTGAAAAGATGTATTTATAGTCCCTAGTCATTAACCCTTAATGACCTACGAGACCTAATTTCCGTCACCCAATTAAACTGCACAAAATCTGGCCCCATGAACTTTGGCACGGTTGTTCTCACAAAATGGCACGGCCGTGCAATTTGGTGCGAGCCAGACCTGCCGAAGTTGAATACTGGCACGGTCGTTCCAAATGGCACGGTCGTGATTTATAACTGGCACGGTCGTACCAGGCCAAAATTCTGCCTTTTTTCCTTTTGATCAATTCGTTCTTTTGTGTGTGACCACATAGGATTATATCAAGTTCGTAATGAGTCCAAACACATCTGTTCTTATAAATCATGAGTGGACCCTAGCAGGTCATCATGATTACCCAATTCGTTCTTTTGTGTGTGACCACATAGGATTATATCAAGTTGGTAATGAGTCCAAACACATCTGTTCTTATAAATCATGAGTGGACCCTAGCAGGTCATCATGATTACCCAATTGATATAATTTAACGAAGCTCGTTCATCCTCATAGAATATATCACAATCCTTTTGTCACGCGATATCATATTGAACATAAGTCACGGTCCACGTCAACTTATATTTTTCAATGCTTTCTCGATCCCGAGTAGATTGATATGAGCAAATGACATTGAACACATCAATTCATTTGAGTGTGGCCACGCATTTCATCAATATCACTCTTCGAGTGGCCCAAGAAGATATCTCTCTTGAGGGAATAATAAAGTCCATCTTAACTTATCATTCTTCCCTACAAGAATCCGATTATGCCAATCATAGCCTTTATGATTACCTGGTTAAGGGTAGTGGTTGACTATGTCAAACACAATATTCATCATGTGGAAGACCATGGTAATCTCAGGTCTAAGGATATCAAATGATAAAAATATATGAGATTTAATTATGACATTTGACCATGACATAAATCTCATATTGGGTCATGTCCCGTACTTGTTCACCAACAAGTACCCATGAGTTTAATTTATATCATATACACATTATCATCACATGATCATCAATTAAACTTATACTAGTTTTTCATAAGTACTAGGGATAGGGATTATTATAATAAACATGTAAAACATATAATAATCCAACTTGTTATCTCTATAACAAATGAGAACATGATGTAACGTAAGGCCTTTCTCAAGGGCCTAGAGCATAATCTCCAACACAAGGGTGATGGAGAGAGCTGGGGAAGAAGCTAATAACACATACTTTTATGTAAGGAGACAAAGAAAAATTATTTTCAAGAAAAAGAATATATATATATATATATATATATATATATATATAGATATATTATTTTTAGTTTTATTTTTATTTTTTTTAGGTTAGAAGGAAAAGAATATATACACTTGCGAGAAAAAGATTTTTTTTTTAGTTCGTGGGTGAACCATTATAACCATCGTGTGTTTGTAAAGCCAACCCAAGATCAAGTCATGTTCGGTCGAAGTCCGGATCGTCTCGCTTGAATTTTGATGTTGCTATTGTGCCCAACGAAGCGTGATGTCTAGCCCTTAGAGATTTGTCGATTATGGGGCTTCAAAAGACTTTCAATGCCGAGATACCAAGGGGTTGCTGATTGTAAAGCCCCTAGGGCTCCTTTGATGCTAAACTTTGAGTGACTCTTGAAACCCCAAGATAAATCAACTCTCGAGCCATCCAAGTAGATTGCATTTTTAGTTGTCATGACCGAGCCCCAAGGGCAGATCGTCGATGGTAAAGCCATGAGAGGATCGTTGATTGCAAAGTCATTGAATGATCATTGATGCCAAGCCCCAAGAGACTTGATGTTTGCGATGACTGCGAGCTTTGAGAGAGCCGTATAGTATGAGGCATTCCAAGAGATTTTTGATGTTCAGAGTCCGAAGAATTTGCATTTGCCATTGCGGTGCATGCGAGATGTAATTACGAGCCCCTTGAGCTTTTGATTGTGAAGCCCCTGAAAGATCATTGGTGTCAAGCTTCAATGGATCCAGATGATTGATCATAGCCCAAACTGTCCAAGCGAGATGCATTGTTGTGGTCGAGGGATGAAAGGACCCAAAAGACCTTTAATTATAGAGCCCCAAAAGACCTGTAGCGACCCCAAAACCCGTTTCTATTTATTTTATAATTTTGGGGATTTTTATTTGACTTATATGTGCATTTTATGTGTTGCATCATATTTTATGATTTGCATATCATACTTGATTATTTGTGTTATTTACTTAGTTAGTAAAAATAATGACTAAAGGAGTTAAATGATTAAGTTGAAACTTTAGGGTCCTAGTTGAAAATGTAAGTTAAGGGGCTTAAGTGTTAACTTTGAATCTTGGGTGACCAAATTGTAAAAAATGGGTAAGATATTTAAAGAAACTTTCCTTCTTTCTTTCTTTCTCTGTGTGAACAAACTTCTGCAACTTTCCTCCTCGTATCAGTTAGGGTTTAGGAGAAAAAGGTAAGTTCGACCCATTTCGATTTAATTCTTTTTATTTACTTACCCGTTTTAAAAACTAATTATATAAAAATGATCAGGGCGTCGAGTAGGTCATTTCTAGCCGAACAAAACTTATTTCAGCGATACTTTTTTCGGAACTAGGTAAGTTACTAATTCCCCTTTAAATGTTAAAATAGTCATATATGCTATATATGATACTCCTACTTGTTAATTTTGTGATTTGGGTAATATTTGTTATACTTGTAATTCTGGGACAAAGGGAGTATATGAATTTGGTTTAGCTGGGTATTGTGAATGTTTATGAACTCAAGTTGTAACTATAATGAGAGTTGCTAATGTTGTGTACTAAATTGTATAGTATATATGTTATGCTTGTGGGACGGAAGGAGTAAAAATTGAACTAAGGAAGAATCTGGGATTTGGTCCAAAATAGGAGGAGGCGCGCGCACCCTATATAAGGAGGCGCACGCACCCATTGTTACCAACCTAGGCAAAAATTGACTGGAGAAGGGAGGCGTGCACATCCTTTTGGGTGAGGCGCGCGCACCCTTAAGTGAACAAAAAAATAGTGAAGTTCTGGTCCTTGGAAGCGCGCGCACCCTATGGGGTGAGGCGTGCGCACCCCCCCTGTTTCCAAGGTTTGATAGTTTGTGTTATATGGGGTATAAGAGGACAAGTGTTTTGTGATCCTTGGGGTGGCTTATGACTTAAACATGAATGTGTATGACTTTTATGTCGTTGATGAAAAAGATTGGGTTGTGACTAAATGTCCTTATTATGGACTCTTTATGAGAAATCTTTCGTGTGCATCTTGTGATGTTTTTGGCTTAATTCCTTCTTGGATTAAATGCCTTGGGTTTTGTTTAGCAAGTATTCATTACTGTGCTTTTTGTGAAGTCCAGCTGGTCTTGTTGTGGAGTCAGCCAATGGAAGAATTATAGTGGTACAGGTAAGTCCACTATAAGGTTTTCCATTGGAGCTTGTGAGTCAGGCGGTGGGAGAATTATAGTGGCACACAAGCCAAGTTCACTATAAGGTGTCCACTGTGCCTTCTAGTTTCCCCAGTCTAGATTGGCCTTGGATGGGATGAATTGCTCCCTTTGGTGAGTATTTGGGTTATGACTTTGTGTCATATTTCCCTCTCTGGTTACTTGGTTCTATTGGTTATGATTTGGTTTTCGGGATCCCGACGGTTTCAGCTATTTATGCTGCTCAGATGGTTTTCTCTGATGGGTTTCTCAGTTGGTATTCTCATCAGTTATGGTTATTGGGTAAACCTTGGCTTGGTATCCACCGGAGTGTAGGCAATGTGATATAAGTGATATATGAGTTGATGTTATATGCTATATGCTTACTTGTTGATATTGTTTCTTTATGATCATCATCTCAGCATGTAACGTAGTTGCATTTTAGTAGCTTACTGAGATTTATTCTCACCCTTTATTTGTTTACTGTTTTAGATAAAGGCGGGTCCAGGGGATAGGAAACTTGGCACGGGAGGACGTTCGTTTGGTAAGAGTTGGGACTTGTTTTGTTGAAGGTTACATTATGTAAATGTAAACCCTTTGGGTAGAGTACCCATACTTCTTATGGTCACATCTATTTTGGTAAAAGTTGATGTATGTACATTTGTTTAAAAGTTTGTAAGCCTTCGGGCTAAGTACTTTCGCTGTGAAAGTGTTTGTAAAAGTTTGTTTCAAGTTAAGTGAAGTCTTTGAACTTCAAGTGTGTTATTGTTCCACTTTCTAAAAGTATATTTCGAAAAAAATTTCTAAAAGGTTTTATAACGTCTTCCACTCGTGTCCCGAGCGTGGGGCCAAGTAGGACCACGGGTACGGGGCGCGACAAGACCTTTGAATATCTTTGGGCTATTGCATTGCTGTAGTGTCGAATACCAAAAGATTGTTAATTGTGTGGCCCTTTGAGAGACCTTCGGTGCCAAACCGATTGAGAGGGTTTCAGTTATTATAATGATTGTGAAATCATACAATTATGAAATCATACAACTGTAAAATCAATTGAGAATTAATTTTATAAGTGATAAATGAAAAATAACACAAGTGTGTAAAACTGAGTAATCATTCAAATGTGAAATTAATTGAGAAATGAAAATGATTTGTCAATTATTTACAAAAGAAAAATGAAGTTTTTATTTTTAAAATTTGAATCATAACTTGAATATACTTGTTTGATTCGTTTCAACGATACAAATAATTCGGTGGTGTCAAATTATTTTTTCGACTTCTAGATTGCAAGATATATCGTTTTAAAATTTTAATGGGAAAAAGTAAGAGAGAGAGGGAGGAGTGGAGAGAGAGGGGGGGGGGGGAGAGGAGAGGAGTGGAGAGAGAGAGAGAGCAGCATTTTTTTTGTCAAACTAGAGAGAGCAGCATTGTTGCATACTTGGATGTGGGAATAAGAGGCGTGTTTGGCGTGCGTAGCTTTTGGGTGAGGAGGGGTAATTTGGTCCAGCGACAATACCAGGGACTTATTGGGGGGGTTTTTGTAAATATCAGTCCTTATTGGTAGTATTTATTTGGCTGAGGGATGTTTTGGTCAAAGCCTCTTTAAAAAACCTAATTTATTTTACCAAAATATTTAATTACCAAACTGAATGTAAGGTTTTATACACATGATCAAAAGAAACACATAACACATACCCATCTCATTCCAAATTAAAATACCAACAACATAAACCTAAAACAAAAAAATGGATTGTCTTCACATCCATAAACAACAAAGAACCCTAAAAGTCAAACATCATTCAACTTAATCAATTCACAAACGGCCAGGACGGAATCTCATGTCTTGGTACATGCTTCACTTTAACTAAGCTAACATTCACATCCATTGACCCTTCCACATAGATTTACTGCTTTTATAGTAAAACCATAAGATGTTTTGGCTTCCATTCAATAGCTTCATCATTTTAAAATCATCGTATTGAGTCATCAACATTGAATTGACATTACGGTTTCTAAAACCGACACTTTCACTTAGCACAATAATATCTGGATTCATACGCTCAACATAACTACTTAACTTCACAGCTAAATCCTCCCCACCAAGATAGTCCTCAGAAAGAAACATAAAACTCATAAGGACCCTAGGCAAGTTAGTAGGATTAGGATTTTCATTACCACCTAACCACACATAATGCACCTGATCTATTGGAAATACATGGACATTGTTAGGGGCACAAAAGATCTCGAGTATGTCCTGCATATTTGCACCACCACGACGAAAGACAAACTTAACCTCTTCACACCTTTTATCTACGAACACATAGTTTGCTATGTCAGATATCAATTCATGAGTATTTAAAAGAACATAATTATCAGTTAAAAGGTGAACTTGAGGATTAGGAGGTTGGGGAATTTCCGGTGGAGAAGCATTAGAATTGAAATTAGGTGATGTCATATTCAATGTGTAGTAGTTCTTATTTATAATGGAAGTTTAGAAGTCGACATTAACACCTATTCCTCTAATCGACGCCTCAAATCGAAGAGTCGTGTCTATTCAATGTCGAATAAATTCAAGCAACATCGATATTAAAAAATCGAAACACTGCGCATCAAAACCAACTTTAAGGAGATAAGAAGAAACACTGAAAGAAGATGATTCATACCTGTAATTTCAGAAATTATACTCGATTGTAGGTGGATCATTAGTAAGATGCTTCGAAATTGTAATCTTCAAATACCTATGCCTGACAATCATATACATCAATCTACGAAAGCATGATGAATGAAGAGATTGAAGTTAGAGAAATTGCTGAGATAGAGAAGGATCAAAATGAAATGATTCAAAAGATTTTGTTGAAGACTTTACCCTAAAATATTGATCTCTGATTGAAGAAGACGACAAGATCTATTACACCCAAATAACGCAAAAGCATAATATGGATTCTCAGAAGTTGATTAACTTAAAAGTCCAATTAAGACTTCATATTAATAAAATTCATGAAACACCTTCGGAAGTTTTGATCCCGTGCATAGCACGGGCACTCTGATAATGAATATTGAAAAAAATAATCAAAAGCAAATTAAAAAAAATCACATTTATTTTGAAATAAGGGTAATATATATATATATATATATATATATATATATATATATATATATATATATATATACTCTTTTGAAGTAGATGTGGGTAGGATGAATGGATTGGTCATTTCAGTAGCTAGAAAACACTTAATGGTACGTATTGTCTAAATTATTATTTTTTATAAAGGAACTTGAATTCAATTTTAAGAAGCCAAATTAAAGAAGTAAATTATAATTTGAGTAAGGGAAAATGAACGGGAAATTTCAAACAGTAAATTACTTTAGAGCCGGTTATTGGGTGGTTTTTTTTTCTTTTGTTAACAATCAAACATATTTTATTAATTGATGCAAATAACAATGACTATCCACAAACACCGGATGCTCAACCCAAACAGTGAGGCTTACAAACTTACAAACGTTATAAACGTAAAAGAAGCCCAAGAAATACAACCGGCAAAAATATTGGCTTGATGATCAACTAACCATACCGAAAAATGCTTATGCACACGAAACACAATTCGGTATATCCGAAGGAGGCTGTCTAATTTCAATAAACGTCTCTCTTTAAAAACAACTCCATCATAAACCGCCTTTGTGATCACACGCTTTGGAGAGTTCCTTCCTTCCAAACAAAAATATGATATGTTGTTGTCAAAGAAGAAACAATCAAATCAACAATCAATTCATCGTTCACACCGTGTGGTAGATTGAGATTAGCCAACACAAAATCAATACATAAAACCCTCAACAAAGGAGGGAAAATAAAGGCCCTCAACAAGGGAATGAAAACAAAGGTCCTCAACAAAGGAGGAAAGTTCAAAGCTCTAACAAATGGAGAGAAAACCAAACTTCAAAATAGAAACAACATTATGAAAAAACTAGAAATGACAAAACAAAAATAAATTAGATCATCAAACAATTGGTTGTAATCACAAAAATTACAAACAATTGTTTGAGAACAGTGAGCGTCAATCAAATCAAATAACAAAATAATGTTAAAATTTTGATGAAGAAAAGAGAGAAGGAAGAAAGATTTTTGAATTTTACAATATGAGGGAAAGAGAAATTCAAAATACTATGCGTGTGTGTTTTTGGAAGTTTTTTTTTTTGCTTGTTATTGGGTGGGTTTAAACTACATTAACGGGGGAGTTACTAGAATCAAGGATTTGGTTGCTTCAAAAAGAAAAATAAAAACAATCATCGATTTGAAAGTAACTACAGACTATAAAATTACAGTGTTAAAAGTATAAAATTAAATATTTATTATTTTTTTGGTAAAAAGTGTTTGGTATTCAATGTGTCGAATGCTCAATTTTATTGAAGGATATGAGTGCAAATGTTTTATTTTTCTTTTATGTTTTCTGCTCTCTTCATTCTAAAATGATAGTCTATTTCTCTCCCTCCTTAATTCTCGCGCACACCAAATTTATGCACATTATTACGAAACGAAAGGAATATATTTTGAGTAGAGCCATTGATGCAGCGGAATACAACCTATATCAACCACAACAGAAGATCTAGCATAAAACAGAAGGAATGAAACCTTCAACAAGCCAACAATGGCTTCTAAGGTTTGAACCCACAAAGTTGCAAAGCAAACTTTAAAATTAATTAATTAAAACATAATCAATACAAAAGTAGGAAAAGAGTATTTATACCCTAGAACTAATAAAAACATAACCCTAAAATCGTTTTTAACAAAATACCAAAAATACCCAAGTTTACTGCAATAAAAACAAAAGACGAAACATAAAATTCCTGGCAGTTCGGCGGGCACGGTCGTGCTCCAGTTTCAACACGGTCGTGCCATTCCTTGCGAAGCTCCTGTCTTTTTTACCCATTTCATGCACGGCCGAGTGTTTGAACTACAGACTATAAAATTACAGTGTTAAAAGTATAAAATTAAATATTTATTATTTTTTTGGTAAAAAGTGTTTGGTATTCAATGTGTCGAATGCTCAATTTTATTGAAGGATATGAGTGCAAATGTTTTATTTTTCTTTTATGTTTTCTGCTCTCTTCATTCTAAAATGATAGTCTATTTCTCTCCCTCCTTAATTCTCGCGCACACCAAATTTATGCACATTATTACGAAACGAAAGGAATATATTTTGAGTAGAGCCATTGATGCAGCGGAATACAACCTATATCAACCACAACAGAAGATCTAGCATAAAACAGAAGGAATGAAACCTTCAACAAGCCAACAATGGCTTCTAAGGTTTGAACCCACAAAGTTGCAAAGCAAACTTTAAAATTAATTAATTAAAACATAATCAATACAAAAGTAGGAAAAGAGTATTTATACCCTAGAACTAATAAAAACATAACCCTAAAATCGTTTTTAACAAAATACCAAAAATACCCAAGTTTACTGCAATAAAAACAAAAGACGAAACATAAAATTCCTGGCAGTTCGGCGGGCACGGTCGTGCTCCAGTTTCAACACGGTCGTGCCATTCCTTGCGAAGCTCCTGTCTTTTTTACCCATTTCATGCACGGCCGAGTGTTTGAACTTGCGCAGCCGTGCAAGGCTGGTCCGGGCGGGTCACCTCCAAGGTCCGGGCGGATCTTCATGGATGGAATCTCACAAAGTCTTCTTCTTGCTACATCATACACCCCCACTTTAAAATGATTCGTCTCCGAATCATGTACCATAAAAGGACCACGCATCTTGGGAGTAGGCAGCTTGTACTTGTCACGGGAAGTCGCATGTGTTGGATGTCTCTCAACAAGAACTGGTGAAACTCGAAACGCATCCTTTCGCTTAGCTCTCTGTGCTGCAGTAGCTAAACCAATTGCCCGAGCAGTACCTGAAATAAATGATTTTGCAGCACACAAGGAAACAATTCCTTTCCCTTTATCGATGCCAGGAAGAACCCCTTTGTCTCGCAACGGCATAAATTAATCTTGACACCCTCCTTCACAAAACTAATAACATTAGTACGCCCATTGTGAGTAGAATCAACATCATAATGCCAAGGATGCCCAAGCAACAAATGGCACGCACTCATATCAACAACATCACAAATAGCAACATCCTTATAATTACCAATAGAAAAAGGAACGACACATTGTTCAGTTACCTTTATTTTACCGGTAGCATTAATCCATCCCACATGATATGGAGTTGGATGTTTCTGAACCTCCATTTTTAATTTATCCACCGTCTCCCTAGCAATCAAATTATCACAGCTCCCACTATCCACAATGACTTTGACCTTGTTATCCGCTATAAGCCCAATAGTGCAAAAAATACCATGTCTGTTAGGAGGTTCATCGACCACTGGAGTTGTCAAGGTCACTTTATTACACACAAATGCCTCATGGTCACCCTCATCACTTTCCTCATTCGGGTCTACCCAAATTTCCGGAATGTCATCCTCAGCCTCCGTCTCTGCTAGATTAACGTTCCCCCGATTAGGACAATTATTGGACAAATCCCCAGGTTGCCCACAACGAAAACATTTATTACCAAAATTATTGGCATAAGGATTGGGATTTTGACGCCCACTAGCAGGATTAGTACGCCTCCCCACCGGTTGATTTGGAACAGTATCCTGTTTCTCATTAGTGTTTTAGGCCCTGTAGACTGTCCAGTTTTAACTACTGGGGATTTAGAACTCGAAGATTGTCCAATATGAGTGGGTTGATGGGACTTAAAAAGTGGGCTAGATTGGTTATGATCAACAGTTTTAGCACGAGATATGGCCCCATCAAGGGTTTGAACAGGATACAATTGAACTTGAGATTGAATACTAGGGCGAAGACCATTCACATACCTCATTGTCTGTTGTGCTTCTGAGTCACCCAAATCATTACACGCTGAAAGTGTATGAAAATTGTGCGTGTACTGATCGACAGTCCGATTGTCCTGCTTGCATACGAGGAACTTCTGATAAATTAACTGCTCAAAATCTACAGGCAAAAATAGCTGTTTCAGAGCTATCTTCATACGCCCCCATGTGCGAACCGGTAATTTATGCTGCCTTCGCCGGTTGTTATTGAACTGCTCCCACCATGCAGATGCCCCACCGCGAAGCTTGTAGGCCACATACTGCACTTTCTTCTCGTCCAGAATATTCATCAACTCAAAATACTTTTCCACCTCTGACAGCCAATCTGTAAATTCCTCCATGTCGAGCTCACCCGTGAAAAGGGTAGATCAGATTTAATTTTAGGAGACTGATCCACGGGTGCAGCAATAAAATCATCTTCACCCTCCGAATCTGAATCCTCTCCTCCGGCTGGCGGATTACGGTTGTTTCGACCATTTCCCACAGGAGCTGCATTAGCCCCTGCCCGTTGCCTTCGGCGACCATCAACCTGCAAACCCTCCAAAACCCTAACAAGATTTGCGTGACGAGCTGCAACCTATTCTTCACGCTGACGGTCTCGTGCTTCAGCTTGTTGGTGTCTTTCTTCGGCCGCTCAATCCATACGATCAAGGATTGCAAGAACAGGGTCGTTGTTGTTTCCGTCGCCGTTCACCATCTTCTCTGGATCTCACCTTACTGATACCAATTGATGCAGTGGAATACAACCTAGATCAACCACAACAGAAGATCTAGCATAAAATAGAAGGAATGAAACCTTCAACAAGCCAACAATGGCTTCTAAGGTTTGAACCCACAAAGTTGCAAAGCAAAATTTAAAATTAATTAATCAAAACATAGTCAATACAAAAGTAGGAAAATAGTATTTATACCCTAGAACTAATAAAAACATAACCCTAAAATTGTTTTTAACAAAATACCAAAAATACCCAAGTTTACTGCAATAAAAACAAAAGACGAAACATAAAATTCCTGGCAGTTCGGCGGGCACGGTCGTGCTCCAGTTTCAGCACGGTCGTCCCATTCCTTGCGAAGCTCCTATCTTTTTCACCCATTTCATGCACGGCCGAGTGTTGGAACTTTTGCGGCCGTGCAAGGCTGGTCCGGGCGGGTTACCTCCAGGGTCCGGGAGGATCTTCATGGATGGAATCTCACAAAGTCTTCTTCTTGCTGCATTAGCCGTATAAGCTAATATATATATCTTGAATTTACAAAGAATTTTGTCATAGATTATTAAAGAAAAATTGTAATAGTTCCTTAAGAAAAATCTGTTATAGCTTAGTGTAGATACCCCGGCGTGAGCGGGGCCTCCGCTTTGTTATTTGTTTAGTTTAGAGTCGCCACCTATGTTTTAAAGGAACATAAAAAAAACCTAATAGTGTCCTATGTTTTGTTTATGAAAACCAGAGATTCGTGTATTTGAGGTTCGGAGGTTAGGTTACAAAATGGGAAGTACTTAAACACCCATTTCGCCCAACTAACGTAGGTATTGCTTCTTCATATTCTACATAATAAAACATGTTCTTCCTAAAAATGAATAAAAAAAAAGGTTTGAAAGAGGTTGGAATGTGGGGAGATAACTCCTTAGCCAACTTCAATGTAATGAAGTAGCCTTTGGTGTCATATCCCAAAATGGTTTGGGTTGATTGCACACTTTGATAAATATAAAAGAAGTAGAGATGAATAGAGAAAAATAGAAGAAAAAGAAAATACCTAAACTTCAAGTACTTCAAGAACTTCTTTGGAGAATGGTTGAAGATGCCTTTTGAGAGAATTTTTTGTATAGTTTTTTTGTGTTCTAAAAGTCCTTTTTTGAAATGGTGGAGAAGGGGGAGTTTTTATAGGTGAGAAGAGAATGTTTTTGGTGCCAAAACAGAGTCAACAAAGAGGGAATTCCAGGGCAAAATCATGTAAATTGAGCAAGGGAGGGATTCTTGGAGAGAATCTGTAACTGACGCCCAGAAGCGCGCCCCTCCGGCCTTTGGGGCGGAAGGCGCACGCGTCTGACCTCCAGGGGTAGAGGCGCCTGACTCAGAGAAAACAATTTTGATAGAATGGACTGGAAAGTTAGAACTGTTATTCAATTTAGCCCCCAGACTTAACAGAGTAAGTCAGGAACTTAACGGAAGTAATAGGAACTAACGAAAAACACTTAAAACAAGATGAAACACAAAATCAAATGTGTAATCGGGGTGAGAGGTCCAAGGCGACGTGTCTACAGAGCCCCTCGGCGGCATGTATTGTGAAGCAAAGCGCGCCGACAAAAGAAAGACATCCTCCAAGGACATCACTAAGGAAAAACAAAGACTCGATAAAGGTGGGAATTTGAAATTGCGAAGGATAGAGGTGCGCTCCCTGTGTGAGTGGCTTTTGGTGGAAAAAGTGCGGCGATATGAGACGGCCCACCATGGCCAAGGTTTAGAGTCTGGTTGGCAGACTAAGGATGGAGCCATTTAGCGGGACCGTTATGCCTGTTTAAAGTCCGTTGAGCGGACTGGCTGAATCCGTTTGCCGGTTTAAAGTCCGTTGAGCGGACTGGCTGAATTCGTTTGGTGAATCCGTTTACCTGTTTAATGTCCGTTGAGCGGACTGGCTGAATCCGTTTGCCGGTTTAAATTCTGTTGAGCGGACTGGCTGAATCCGTTTGGCGAATCTGTTTGCCGGTTTAAAGTCCGTTGAGCGGATTGGCTGAATCCGTTTGGCAAATCCGTTTGCCGGTTTAAAGTCAGTTGAGCGGACTGGCCAAATGGAGAGTTCGTTGAGCGAACTAATCATGTTGTGTGGTTCACCTTGAACGATCTTTGAAGCTTGTTGTTGACCTTTGTGAGGTGCAGGCACAGTTGACTGTGGACAATAAATTTTTCCCTTTTCGAGAGAAAATGCTGAGATTGACCTTGAATGAGGAGAAAGACACATCCTACCTTAAGCTTAGCGAGATTTTCTATCTTATTTCAATTTATACACGCCTTAGGGGTGGACCAAATCAATATGTGCCCAAATGTGCATTCGAGGGCGGAGCTTTCGTCATGATTTCAGCTGATTCTGGGAACGTCTGGACTGCTTTTTGTGTGGTTTTCTTCTTTGACAAGGGTCTGTTCTGTTCTATCCGTCTGTCAAAGGCGCGCGCCTCTGGCGTTATACATAAGAGCCGCGCGCGTCGCATCTCCAAGGGCGGGGGCGCCCGCGTCTGGGCTATGGATTTACAGCCCCTTTCTTTTCTGAACAGGATCCTCCGACAACTATAAATTTAAACCCATTCCGACCAGTTCATTCACACAGTAGTATTCTGCAATATTCTTCATTGTTTCAAACTTTAAATTCTTGTCAATAATGGCTCCCATGACCTTTTCTTTTGAGGTGAAGGTGTCCGTCCCCGAAGGTGAGAAGTGAAAACCCGTCCCCTTTGTGAAGGCGTGCCCTAGTGTCTTTGACCATTTGGGGAGACCAAATGAAGTTGTTTTTAAGCCTCCAAAGCTGGTGATTCGTCTTGAAGCCCCTAAGCCAAATCATTTTCCCAAGAAGAAAGGTAAAGGCAAAGGCATCTCTCCTTATGTTTGGAGACGTCCGTCTAATGTCCCCGCTAAGGCCTCCTTTGACAAAGGTAAGGGGAAGGTTGTTGATGAAGCTCCGTCCCGTCCTAGCGTTTTCTCTCATCTTGGTGGTTCTGTGAGTGCCCCGCTCTCACTCAAGAAGGTCAAGGGCCGTAGTCGAAAGCAATGGGTTCCCAAACCGAAAAAAGATTAGATTTTTCTTTTGTACCTCGAGATTGCAATTAAATAGACCATTTGTTAGGATTTTAATTTTTTGATGTCTTTTATTGCTCAACAGTTCCGTTATTTAATAACGAAAATGTTCCAAGAAATGAATAAAATTTCATCTCGTTAATGAAATGGTTGGGTAGAAAAGATTGTTTTAGACCGCACCTGAAGGTTGCCTACGTTCCTCCAGCTTTTGGGAGGCTCTGGTCTCCGTAGTTCAAACAAATGAAGACCTTTTTTTATTTTTTTTGTGCACCCTATTTTTTGCCTAGACCGCCCTTGCGGGTTTTCAATCTAGCGGGCTTCTTTTTTGCACTTTGCTCTAATTATTGCCGAGGCCACCCTTGCGGGTTTTCAACCTAGCGAGGTTTTTTTTTTTTTTTTTTTTTGGTCTTCATTTGTCAAGCGTAGAACTTCTTGAGTTTGTCGAGGTTGACTTCCTTTGGCAGTTGGTCGCCATCCAAATCTACGAGTCGGACTGCACCGCCACTTAGTATCTTCTTGACTACGTACGGACCAATCCATCGGGGTCCCCATTTCCCAAGGGGATTCATGGCATTGGGAGGATGTTGTCTCAGGACCAAATCTCCCACCTTGATATCTCGGGGATTTACCTTCTTGTTGAAAGCCCTAGCCATTTTTTGTTGATAGGCCCTTGTACGTTTAAATGCCCTTAGCCTCTTCTCGTTGAGTAGGGCTAATTGTTCATATCAACTTTGCATCCATTCAACCTCATTAACTTGATTTTCGAGCAAGACTCGCAAAGAGGGAACTTCGAGTTCGACCGGGAGCACGACTTTGGAGCCATAAACCAATGTGTACATGGTTTCTCCCGTTACTGACCGAATTGATGTGCGATATCTCGACAATGATAGGGGCAATTTCTCTGGCCAATCCCTTCCTGTTGAAGCCATTTTCTGTATAATGGTCTCAATTGTTTTGGTTGCCGCTTCGACCGTGCCATTGGTTTGAGGACGGTACGGGGATGACTTGTGCTTGGTAATTTTGTACTCGACCAAGTGTGCATCCATTTCTTTCTCAAAGTGAGAACCATTGTTGGAGATAATCTCGTGAGGGATGCCATATCGTCACATGATATTGGTCTTCACGAATTCGGCCACTTTCTTGGCATTGAGAACTCGATATACTTGTGCTTCAATCCATTTTGTAAAATTATCCACGGTCACCAGAATGAATGATTGTCCGTTGCTTACTGTGGGATTGATCTTTCCGATGATATCTATGTCCCAATAAGAGAATGGCCACGGCGTGGTCATGTTGTATAGTTGCAAAGGTGGAGAATGTTGCAAATTGGCATGGAATTGGCACTTGGCACACCTCTTGACTTTCTCGATGCAATCTCATTCCATAGTGCTCAAATAATAACCAATACGGAGTATTTTCTTGGCCAACATGATCCCATTCATGTGGGGTCCACACTCGCATTCGTAGATTTCATGCATTATCTCTTGAGCTTCGGTCTCATTAGCACACAAGAGATTGATTCCTTCGTATTGCCTCTTGTAAACTCGATTCCCAATCAGCACGTATCTTGATGCCACCTTTCGCAATACCACTTGAGCTTTCTTACTGCTTCCCTCAGGGAAAGCACCGTCCTTGAGGAAATTCATGATGTCAGTGTACCATGGAGGGCTTGCTTGGACTTCGTTGATCTCAATGCTCATGCAGTATGCCGAACTAGTCATTCTTGAAATTTTGAAGGGCTTCACCATTTTACCTTTGGGCATTTCGACTATCAGGCTATGGTGGCCAATGTGTCGGCAAAGCGGTTCTTGTCTCTTGGCAAATAATTGAACGTGACATCTTGGAATTGTTCAACCAACTCCTTGAGGTGTTGACGATACTGTTAGAGGGTCGGGTCTTAAATTTTCCTTTTGCTGAATGTTTGATTGATGATGAGCAGAGAATCACCAAACACTTCTAATTCTGGGACATTTCTTTCTAGGGCCACTTCTAGCCCCGCTATACATGCTTCATATTCGGCAATATTGTTGGTGGCTTTGAATTCAAGGCGGATTGGAATCGGAGTATAGACGTCTTTTGGATCTACAAGCAACATTCCTATCCCATAACCATGCTTATTGGCCACCCCATCGAAAAAAAGTTGCTGTTAGGCCCAATTGGTAGGAAAATAGGCTAGAGGGGGGGGGGGTGAATAGGCTTTTTTAAAACTTTTCGAAGAAACACTTATAAATGCAATGTCACTTATCAGTTTGCAAACTATTATCAGTAAGCGCAGCGGGTAAAATATGACTTAGTTTTAACTCACACAAAATTAGTGTATAAAAGATTTTCAGAGCTTAGTTTAAACACAAAGTTGTTTCCAAAAGTTCAATGCAGTTTCAAGAGATTGGTCAAAGGAAATAATGATGAATCAGCAAGAACAATAATGATTTGCCGGTGATAGGGTTCAAACCGGCAAGAACAGTAAGTAACAGATGACACAGAGATTTGGAGAGGTTCACAGTGTAAATACTTCTACGTCCTCTACCAAGTTTGGTCAGAACTTGGATTTGGTTTAAGAGCACTATTAAATATCCCTAGTCTATTACAAGCACGGCTTTTCCGGATACAAAGACTAAATTCTAGAGATAGTTAATGAATCGTAAAACAAATATCTGACCAAGTGTATTTGAGCGGCAAGTTCAAAAGAACTTATCTCACTCAGGTGGGTGTGTGAAAGACTCAAACAACGTATTCCTTAAAATGATCTAGTTCGGGAATACTAACAATGTTGTTGAGTTTGTGCACAAGTGTATTTCCTATTAAATGATCTAATGATTATCTGGACACGGAATGTTTGAGCTTCAATGAATGCTGCAAACAACCAACTCTCTTCAATGCACTAAAATCACCAACCTTCTTCAATACACTGAGTCCTCTATTTATAGGAGGAGTTAATGTCTTAGCTTGTTGAAGAAGGATAACATTTGAATTTCCAGCTAGGTAGGTGAGGAGCATTTAATGCAGTATCCTTGGCATTAATGGCGAAGATACGCGTGCCTTAAAAGTCTGATGGGTAAAGACCCATTTGTCTCAACCGGTTACCTGCAAAAGCAAGTAGAGACAGAGTATAGCTAAAAGTAGCTATGTGTCAGACGGCGCAGTAATCATTTCAGAGCAGGTAAACTACTTTATGATAAAACAGTATAGAGACAATCAGCAAGGTTGACTTTAATGAAATGATGTCACCTGACTGACAGTGCAGACTGTCTATTATATCAGCATGTTGAGAATGGAGTTGATCGGAAACTTCTTTAATAAGTTGATCGGTAACTTGTGTAGCAAGTTGATCGGCAACTTGTCGCATGGTAAGAATAGAGTTGATCGGCAAGTTGTTTACTGGTCTGCTGATTTGCTTCCTCTGCTGGTTTGTCTTGTTTTGAAGAGTTGTAATACACCTGTGCTTGTCACAAAGAATCCTAAGGGTACTTAAAAAGGTTCTGATAAAATTGGGGGATCCTAAGTGCAAACATGATTGGGATTAAGTAATTCTATGATCTAGGAATCTATTTGAACAACAATCTCCTCCTAATTACTTAAGTCCAATCACCCTTAATACTAAGGACATCTATTAACTTAGGGAAAGTTTTCTATGGATATCTAGGTAAAATCATTTCCTAAGATAAGTCACACTAAATGTCTAAAGTAAAAGGTGGATTCACCAAAATAAATGGTGAATCCGGTTCAAAGAATCGGCAGAATGTTAATCTGCAAAGAGGATTAACACAGAATAATGCAGATAACATATATATAAGAAAAACATTTTAGCACAAACAAAATATCATTAAGCAAAGAGATTTGTCTATGAAGGTCTTCATAAGATATCTACATCATTGGCTATGCCGACTCAAGAATCAGCAGCTGGATCAGAAGTCTTGGGATCTGCTGGAGTCGAGTCCTTTGTAGATTCAGACTTTCTTGCTTTCTTCTTTGCTCTTTCTTCTTTCTTTTCAGCTTTCCTTTTTGCCTTTCTCTGCCTTCTCTGAGCACTCTATAATCTATCAGAAAGCATCTTGTTGTTTGCCTCAAGAGCAGCAATCTTCAATTTGCCTTCAAGAAGTTCATTCTGAATATCAGCAAGTTTCTCTGTTGAGTGATAAGAGAGCCATTTAACTCAGACAGATTAAAAACGCGTTCAGTTCTATCTTGCAGCAGATTTTTCATGTCATTGTAAACAGATGTCCTGATTCTGATCACATCCTCCTCCTGATTGGACTTATGAATCTGCTTGGAGAGCTCCTTTGTGGATTGTTTGAACAGGCCCGCAATGGAGTGGGAGAAGTCAACTAAATCACCACGAGTAGGAGGCGCATTCTGATTAAAATCATCTCCTTCTTCAAAGCAATGAAAATCATAGAGGCTGTTGAAGACAATGGGTTTATCAGCATAGATCGGTGCAGCAAAAGAATTTGGATTTCTGAGAACCAGAGAAGAGATAAACTCCTCATTTTCCAGATCAGCATCCTCGATCTGTACCTCATCGGCACCAATCTGCGTATCATCGTCAGAAATAACAATCGGCAGAGGAGAAGAAGGAACAGGAACAGGAGGTGGAGGCAAAGATAGAATTCTTTGTAGCACGGGATCTTCATCATCAGCAAGATCTAAGTCATCAGCACAACCATCATCAGCAGAAACAAGATCGGCATCATCAGCAGGAGCAGCAACAATCTCAGTAGCAGAAAGAACATCAACAGGAATGAAGGTGGAGACAATATCACCGGCAGGTCTTGAATAAACAATCTCCAGAGGAAAGTTTGGATGGACAATAATGTATCTATCCCCTGAAAGATAAAATATGCCGTTGTCTTCCATAGAGAGCAGCAAAGCAAGCTGAAATTTCAAACAAGCAATGCCTTCCAATATCATGATCACCAATCTGGCATTCATCAGCCTAGATGTATAAACCATGTGATCGGCACGCTGACGAGGATGAAACATCAGCAGAGTAATGGCAAGTGCAGCTGATTTGACTAAGTGCACAAGGCCACGAGCGTTGAGATGCCGATACTCCAGAATTTCTTTAAGCTCATCATTGATCATAGAGCATCTCCTCATCCAACCATTTGAAGTGATGTGAACTTCTTTAGGAGATAGACCAGGGAGAACAATCTTACCACCTATCTTCAGTTTACCAGGTAGTAGACATCTAGGTTCATAGACAATTTTTTGCTTCAGTCTAGAAATCCGAGGAGTCTTCCCCTTAGTACGAATATGGTCATCTTTGATCCATGGAAGGAATATTGGTCTGTCACTGGTTGAAGCACCAGAAGAGAATGGATGCTTGGTGACATGAGGGTGATCTTTGCCAAAAGGAAGTGGACACCTTTGGAGGGTATATTTGAATGATAGCCTCGGATGAACATTAAAGAGAGGCTGTCCAAAGATGTTGGAAGGGATAGAAACATTGGTAGTGTACCAGTTTGAGCACATCATATCCTTCCCATTCTGAAAATAATCATAGCTGGGAGGTGGAGAAGTATCAACAGCATCAGGATCAACAAAAGCTTGTTCTCCAACCTCCATGTAGTCAGCAGGATCAGCTTCATCAACATGATTTCCATCGGCACGTACATCAGTTGGAGCAGGAAGAGGAAGGGGTGTAACAACAGTCGGCAAGCTGAATAAAGGCTGTAGAAGATTTTCTTCGAATTGCAAGCTAGCAGCAATGTCAGCATCCAAATTAGGAGTACTTCCTTCAGTACCCCTCCCAATTCCACAACTTCCTTAATACCAGTAGGTGGGACAATCTGTATTTCAGGAGTAACTGTCACTAACTGAGTGTCCGTAGTTTGCTTAGCAAGATGAGTGTCGGCAGTTATCTCACCAGTTCCTTTATCAGTAAATACTCCTCCTGAAATAGATACATCCATCTGTTGAGTGTCCATAGTTGTCTCAACTGGGGAAGGTAGGTCGGTAGATACATCTAACAGAGGTTGAGTGTCTGTAGTTGTCTCAACTTGAAATTCCACTATCTCCTTAAAAGATTCATCAGCATGACTTCCTTCAACACTATTATCATCCTTCAATACAGACTCTGCAAAGACTTCAGCAGAGGGAGCTTTAGTCATGAAAGTTCTGATTGGCATCTTGTCACTATCTGTTGTAAGTGAAGTGGAAGGAGAGTCAGTAGCAATTTTGTGAGCACAAACCAAACCTCCAAATAAATCAGCACCATCATCATCAGCATCACTATCAGTAGAATCACTATCTTCATCAGCATCATCACGTCCATCGGCAACAAACTCTTTATCAGCAGCATCTGCATCGTCGGCAGAGTGAACATCGGCATCTGTCTCGGTCTTGCTGTTGCTGGGCGAAGGAACATGAGCATCTTGATCGGCAAGGTTTTCAGCAGCACGGCGATCGGCATCTTGCTTCAACAGAAATTCATTAGACTTTTCAATCAAGTCCATAGTGACCTTCTTTACTGATCTATGAAAATGAGCATTGAGAGGACTGACAGCAGGAGCCTCATCATCATTGTATGTCAGCAAATCTTCATCATTTTCAAGTCTTCCAATCTGATAAGGATCAAACTCTGTGAATTGGGGGAGCTGATTGAAAGTTCTGGCATAAATGATCCACACATCTTGAACCATCAAGTCTTGTTTGATTCGATCTTGAAAGAGATAGACTTGGTTCTAGTGTAGTGGTAGAAGGTCAAAATAGCGACCAAAATTGATCTTCAGTTCAGCCTCTTTCAACTGCTTGAACTTAGAGAGAGGGAAGAACTTCTCATTCCACATATCAGTGCGAATGTTCAAACTCCGGTAATCAACATAATCAGAAGTTTTCCCAGATAGCACGGTATCCTTCATTTCTTCATGAAATTGAAGAAGACGACGAATGAAAGGAGGCAGATGATCAATCGGAAAGACCCATTTCTTATTCAAGACCTTATTAGTGAAGGACCAAGGGTTCCTGTAAAAGATGTGGAAGGTGGGATTCCTGATGGGTGCACATTTCCTTGAAGTCTGAGACTTGAGCTTTTCAATCACATCTTCAATACTTTTGCCATCAGCAAAGTCATCAGTGAATTCTTCAGAAGGAACTTCAACTTTGACAATAGGATCGGCAGTAAGAGAAGCATTGGCAAGATGAGAGGGAGCAAATCTAATCAATTTTGCTCTTGGATCAGCAGAATCAATCGGAGCAGAAGGAACTTCGTCGGCAACAAGCTTTTGCTTCTTCATCAGTGAGGCCATCTTATCAGCAACTTGAGTAGACTTCTTCATCGTCAAGACTGGTTCATCGGCAACCTTTGCTTTCTTTGACACAACCTTGTCAGCAACCTTCACCAATTTTCTTTTCTTTGGAGCACCAGGAGTAGAATCGGCAAGAATTCTATCGGTTGAAGGAGCAGGAGTAGAGACTGCTGATTGGGAAGCAACTAAGGGAATTTTCTTAGCTCTTTTCTTCTTTGGAGCGACAGCAGCAGCAGGAGCATCAGCAGGAGTAATAGCACTAGAAGCATTTTTTGCTATTCTATGCCAATCTTTAGCATTATAGGACTTTAGCTTGCTGAAGGCAATACTGGATGGAAAACGATCTGCAGCTACTATGTTTATATTTCTCCTTAAGATCATGCTGATTAACAGATAATGGCAACCTTTCCTAGGATTGGGTTTGTTCTTCAGCCTATCAGAAGACCATTTATCAGCAGCAGTGGCAATGATTCTGAATATGTAGGCACACCAGTTGAACTCAATCTGCAGAACAATGGCGGCCATAGCTTCAAACTGAACGTCAGTGACATTGCTATGAGATCCATATCGGCAAATAAGACATCTATCAACTATCTCAGCCAAAGCATAGTATCGGCGAGGATAATGAATCTTTAAATGACTGGTGCCACTGAGTCTTGTACCAGCCCCTCTCATGATAATCCATGCCCTATCCAATTCTTTATCATCAACTAAAGCACTCAACCCTTCATTCCTGAGAGAGGGAAAAACTTCAGAAATAGATGAGGGAGTAAGAGAGACTTGCACGCCCAAAACAGAGGAATTGATGGAGACGATGACTGAAGAGTCAGCACGAGAGCAGACAACAAAGGAGTTTGAGAAGAATTCTTTGACGAGATCCAAGAACACTGAATCAACTCCAGATGGAGTGATGAATGAGTCGAGCAGGGACCCAATAAGAAGATTCTTCAAGAAAACCCCGTCGGCTTCATCGTTGAAGTAGTCGGAGTCAACATAGCCTCCGTAGATATCTTTTTCGCCGGACATTTTCTGCAAGATTACTCAAACAACTCACAATGTTAGAAACAAAGACAAATCAAACCAAGAATGATTAGAAATGAGCAAAGTTTAAACATTAACACTTACCAGATTAAGAAGATATAAGCAAATAAAACGATTACTCAATGAACTGGTTAGAGGAGCGAGAGAGATAGAGTAGAGAAGAAAAATGGCAAAGAAAGCTTAAAGGAATTTTGAAAGGCATTATATATGTTATGGGGGAGAGAGAGAATATGAGAGGACAAGGAATAGAGAGAAATAACTATACCTATAACCTCGGTGAACGTGCGCACGCAAAATTTAATGCGTACACATACCGGTGAGAAATGAACAGTTAAAAGAAAAAGAGAGAAAGGGTAAATTAGTCAAAATTAAAAGAGAAGTGATGATGACATGTTACCTTGCTGATGTATCGCATTAAATGGAATACATCTTGACACGATTTTGGGTAAGAAAGGTACACACACGTGTCAGGGAGATGGTGTGACCGATGTACCTTTGATTTGATTGCTTACGTCATGTGTCAGGAATCTTATCTTTTTGCAGAGACGTGCTGATTTGATGTTTTAAATATCGGCAAGATAGTTTGAATTGGCAAGATAACTTAGTCGGCAAGATAAGATGATCGGCATGATGTTGTTAGCAATATTTTGTCGGCAATATAATTTGGTCGGCACGATTTTCACATTTGCTGATGAGATCGGCAAAATAATTTGGCCAGCAAGATTTTCATACTTGCTGATGAGATCGGCAAGACTAGCACAATAGGTAGAGTTAGCACAGTTTTAACCATAGAAATCAATCATACCTAGTTCACCTCTTAGGAATTCAAATCTTTTCTGGTCTAAGGGCTTTGTCAGTATGTCTGCTCTTTGGTAATCGGTATGAACTTTGAGCAGCACCATGTTTCCCTTTTCAACATGTTCCTTCAGAAAGTGATACTTGATGTCTATGTGCTTGGTTTTGGAGTGCATGACCGGGTTGTTTGAAACTGAGATTGCTGATTGGTTGTCACAATAAATGGGACAAATTTGAGATGGAACTTCATAGTCAACCAACTGCTGCTTCATCCAAAGAATCTGTGAACAGCAACTGCCGGCAGCTATGTACTCAGCTTCAGTAGTAGAAGTGGAAATTGATGCTTGTTTCTTACAAGACCAAGACACCAGTCTATCACCTAGGAATTGGCAAGTCCCACTTGTACTCTTTCTGGTCACCCTACAAGCTGCAAAGTCTGCATCTGAATAACCTATTAGATTGAAAGATGAATCTCTAGCATACCATAATCCAAGGTTAGCAGTGCCACAAAGATATTTAATAATACGTTTTACAGCCTGCAGATGGGATTCCCTAGGGTCAGCTTGAAACCTGGCACAAACACAAATAGCAAACATAATATCTGGTCTACTGGCAGTAAGATAGAGGAGTGAGCCGATCATACCTCGGTAGACAGTCATGTCTACTTTCTTACCAGACTCATCCTTGTCTAAATGAATGTTAGTGCCCATAGGTGTGCTTTGAGAGTGAGCATTTTCAAAGACAAACTTCTTGATTAATTCTTTTGCGTACTTGGCTTGACTGATGAATATTCCCTCATTGGATTGCTTGACTTGAAGTCCAAGGAAATATGCTTAGTTCACCCATCATGATCATCTAGAACTTTCTCTGCATTAGCTTCTCAAATCTCTTTCAAAGTGATTCATTAGTGGAACCAAAAATAATATCATCGACATATATTTGAACAAACAATGAATGACCCTTGTGCTTGGCAACAAATAAAGTAGTATCGATTTTACCTCGAGTGAAACCTAAGCCATCACTAAGTAAAAACTTAGAAAGGGTTTCATACCATGCTCTTAGAGCTTGCTTTAGGCCATAGAGAGCTTTCTTCAATCGGTAGACATGATCAGGCTTCTTGGAGTCCTCAAAACCCAGTGGTTGTTCAACATAAACTAGTTCTTGGAGTTCTCCATTCAGGAAGGTACTTTTCACATCCATTTGATATAGCTTGAATTCTTTGAAGGCAGCATAGGCTAAGAAAAGTCTTATAGCTTCCAATCTTGCAACAGGAGCAAATGTCTCATCGTAGTCGATTCCTTCTTCTTGTCGGTAGCCTTTAGCAACTAGCCTTGCTTTGTTTCTAATGATTTTCCTAGCTTCATCCAATTTGTTCCTGTAAACCCACTTAGTACCAATAACTTGCTGAGAAATTGGTCTTGGCACAAGTTCCCATACTTTTCATCTTTCAAACTGATTTAGCTCCTCTTGCATAGCTTCCACCCAGCCAGGATCAGCAAGAGCTTCTTCATTCTTTTTGGTTCCATATTGGAAACCATAGCAGATGAGAAGAGACTCTCGGCGAATGCTCTACTAAGATTTCTTGTCAATCTTGGTCCAAAGACATCACCAATCACATTTTCTAATGGATGATCACGAACTGTTCTAACCTCCCTTGGCACATCTTGTCTGACTGTATCTTGTTATAAAGATTCGAGAGGAGGGTCAAGATCAGCAGGTGGAGTAGGAGAATTAGAGTTTTGGGTGAGAGGTGGATTAGATTGAGAGCTTGTTGGGAAGGGCCTTATAACAGAAATTGGTTGAGGGTTTGATCTATTTTCAGAATGATCAGCAAAGTTTGCATCAGCAAACGTATTATGAAATTCATCAGCAGGTTCTGGTTCTGCCGATGAAGGAAAGTACGGAGAATTTGCTGATTCTTCTACTGAAATGACTGGATCAGCAGCTGGTACTTGATCTGCAGGGTTAGTATTACTGGATTCACCTGTCTCATGAGCACTAGACACATTAGTACTATTTGGAGCCTTGTCAGACTCTAGCAAATCAAATTCATCAAAGGTTACATGAACAGATTCAACAATTTTTAAAAGTTTCTTATTGAAAACTCGAAAGGCCTTACTGTGTTTAGCGTATCCAACAAAGATTCCTTCATCAGCTTTCTCATCAAATTTACCTCTGTGCTCTTTACCGTTGTAAAGCACGTAACATTTGCAGCCGAATATTTTGAAGAATCCAATGTTGGGAATTCTGCCTCTCCAGAGTTCATAAGGAGTCTTGTTATGGAATTTGTTAATGAGAGATCTGTTCTGAGTGAAGCAGGCGGTATTGATGGCTTCAGCCCAAAAGTATTTCGGCAGCCTGGCTTCAGCAATCATGGTCTTACCAGCTTCAATGAGAGTTCTGTTCTTTCTCTCAACGACACCATTTTGTTGTGGTGTATAGGCAGCTGAGAAGTTGTGGTCTATGCCATGATCATCACAGTACTGAGCAATACCATTGTTCTTGAATTCAGTGCCGTTGTCTGATATCATACTGATGATATCGCTCTCCTTCTGGGTTTGTAGTAGTCTGAATAACTTGGTAGCAACTGCATAGGTGTCATCTTTGTGACTGAAGGTTTCTACCCAAGTATATCTAGAGAAATCATCTACTACAACCAAAGTGTATCTACTTCCCCCAATACTTGTAGTGGTTGTGGGGCCAAATAGATCCATATGTAGCAATTGGAGGCACCTAGAAGTTGACATGCAGGGCTTGCTTCGGAAAGATGACTTATGTTGTTTTCCAAGCTGGCAGGCCCTACATTTCTTTGCACGATCAGCAGCACTTGAGGCAGACCGGTTACCAGATTTGAACTGGCAAGCTTGGATAGATACTTGAAGTTCAAGTGACTGAGTCTCTTGTGTCATAGCCATGAGTTCTCACTGATGTTCTTAGCTACAAAACAAACATTAGCAACACCAGTAATAGCACTTAAGTCTACTACATAAATGTTACCTTTACGTTTGGCAGTGAGAAGAGTTTCATTGGAAGCAATGTCTTTCACATAGCAACTGGAAGTAGTAAATACACATTGCATTCCTTTATCACAGAATTGTGATATTGATAGAAGGTTTTGTTTCATACCATCCACTAGAGAGACCTTCTGTACAGTAACTGCACCTCTCTTGATGGTACCTATACCGATGATTTTTCCTTTGGCATTATCACCGAAAACCACTGGGGGACCTGATGCTTCTGAGATATCGGCAAGTAGATCTGCAAATCCTGTCATGTGTCTTGAACAGCCACTATCTAGAATCCACAAATCCTTGCTTGCACCAGTTGAGGCCATGAAGCATTCCTGAAATAAAACGGTATGCTTATGGTCCCCCTTATTCTTGGGTCCGAGGGTTAGTTCCTCTTTGGCAACCACATCTGGCCACCACTAGAGGATGCAACCTCAGTGGGTCTAGATAGGTGCTTCAAGAGGCATTCATGAGCCTTGTGACCATAATCAAAACAATTAGAACATCTCACTTGACTGATAGGCTGTAGAGTCGGTAGAACATCATTCTGTTTAGTCAGTGCATCGGCAGAACTAGGAAATTGAGCAGGCACAAACTTAGTAGGTTTAAAGGTGCCAGTATTGCCTTTCTTTCCATTCTGTTTACCTTTGGCAGTTACCTTTTTAGGCACTTGTCCATCGGCAGCAGAGGAGATTAGATCGGCAGCACTTGCTCTGCTGATGTATTCACCAAGAATACCGTTATCGGCAGACTCAGTATCAGCAACCTTAACATATCTTTGTTTGTGCTTATCATTCCTTTTGTTCTGGTTCTTAGGATACTTCATTTCCACAGCACTGTATATTGGCTTAGCATCCTTATGCACTGAGTTAACAGGACTACATTCAACTTTCTCATCCCTTTTCTTGGTCGCACAAGTTTCAGTAGAGCTACTGCTGCTGGAATCAAATCCTAACCCAGATTGGTCCTTATATGACATTTGGGTCTGTAGAATTGTTTCAACAGCAACTCTAGATTTTGTGTAAGAATCAACAATCCTTGAGAGATGATTGTTTCTTTTCACAAGATCTTCGATCTGAGCTATCAATACTGCTACTTGGCATTTGAGATCCAAGTTTTCTTTCTTTAGAGAAATAGACTCAAGCTCGTGTCCTTTGAGAACTGAGAGTTCAGACATAAGCGAGCTATTCTCGTTAGAAATTCTTTTGAAATCAGCAGCCATCACTTTATGAACGTTACTCAGCTTCTCATAATCAATAAAAAGTTCATCCATTGTCTCTACCATCTCAACCTTAGATAATTCTGGAAGAGGGTCGGCTGAATCTTTAGGAGTAGAGAGAATGGGTTCAGGTTAGAAGTCAGGTAGGGAAGAGATGGGTTTCGAAAGGCTTTTGGCAATATTGGGATGTTCGGTGAATGAGAATTTTCTTGTCATCGGCAAGGGTTTTGTTTTAGAAGCATTGAAGTGAGAAGAGTTACACTGTCCATAGAGTGAAGTTCCCACTTGATGAACCTTGTATCCTATTGGATTTCCTGCTTTGATGCTTACTTCCTTGAAGTATGGTTGAGCTCTTCCAGTTGGTATTTCTTTGACTGGAGTCTTTAGCGGCGAGGGATCTCGGTAGATTGGAGTCGGCAAGGATGAAAGATCGGCATCATCTGAATCTAATGCCATAAAACTTACATCGGCATCTGCATCTTCATCAGCATCTTCGTCTGAATCAGTTTCACACCAGACCGGCAAGGCTTTTTCTGTGCTATCATCGGCAACATAACTTCGAGACTTTGGGTATCTCTTGTTTACTGATTTCCTCACGTATTCATACTTTGGCTGAGGACATTTTGAGGCAAAGTGACCAGGTTTTCTGCAGTTAAAGCAGACAAGATCACCTTTGCTGTTTTTGCCATCGGCAGCACTGGTACTTGGTTTGTTGTAGCTTGCTGATTTTTGAAATGGTGGTGTAAAAGATTTTTGTTGCAGGTGACTTCCTTTTTGCATCTTTTGAAGTCTTTGAACCTCTTGTAGTTTCTGGCGAAGGCGGCAAACTCGTCTTCTTCCATTGTTTGTTCTGAAGGTGTTTCTGAGGTTTTTGAACAGCAGGGTGTTTGATGGGGATCTATAGGAGGGAATTTGGTTGAAGGAAAGGATACCTGAGATTGAGCTGATAGAGACAAGTTTTTGAAATTTTTATCGAGAACGTTAAGTTTTTGCAGTTCTCTCTCATACAAGAACAGACTAGACACATGATTCTGAATAGAGGTCTTGTTTAGGTATCTAACTTCTCTAACAGCAGTGACCTTAGTATGATACTCATTTCCTAAAGAACTTAGAAAATGAATATTAAGATCTTTCATAGTATATACTTTACCTAATGAAGCACATAAATTACTTACCTCGCAGAATCTGTCGTAGGCACTTCTTAGAGATTCACATTCTAGTTTCTTGAAAGATTCAAACTCCGCAATGCAGTCGTAGAGTCTGTTATCTTTCACCTGCTCATCTCCTTCAAAGTATGCAAGGAGTTTGTTCCCGCATTGTTGAGCCGTGGAGCACAAGTCAATCAGTTTATATTACTTGCCGTCCAATCCACATGAGATAATGTGGCACGCCTTTCCATCTAGAGCAACTGAAAGTTTGTCTTCATCAGTCCATTCTTCTCTAGGTTTTTCAATCAAGGTTTCATCAAGTTGAACATACGTTTCTTGTTCAGTGTCTTGATCAGCATGAGCAGTCAGAGGAGTGGAAGGAATTGGTCGGTAGGTAGTTGAGACCTTTAGAGGAATGATTGGACCACCTTCTATTACTTGCATTAACCGGTCATCGATTGAGTTCATATACTTTATCATACGAGATTTCCAGACACCAAACTCATTGACGTTCAACAACGGAATGGTAGTGATGTTGAACGACTGCATGATTTTTCCTGCCATGGTATCGGTAATACAAGCTGCAAAGCTTGGAAATTTCTTTCAAAATTCCAAGCTCTGATACCAATTGTTAGGCCCAATTGGTAGGAAAATAGGCTAGAGGGGGGGGGGGTTAATAGTTCTTTTTAAAACTTTTCGAAGAAAACACTTATAAATGCAAAGTCACTTATCAGTTTGCAAACTATTATCAGTAAGCGCAGCGGGTAAAATATGACTTAGTTTTAACTCACACAAAATCAGTGTATAAAAGAGTTCAGAGATTAGTTTAAACACAAAGTTGTTTCCAAAAGTTCAATGCAGTTTCAAGAGATTGGTCAAAGGAAATAGTGATGAATCAGCAAGAACAATAATGATTTGCCGGTGATAGGGTTCAAACCGGCAAGAACAGTAAGTAACAGATGACACAGAGATTTGGAGAGGTTCACAGTGTAAATACTGCTACGTCCTCTACCAAGTTTGGTCAGAACTTGGATTTGGGTAAGAGCACTATTAAATACCCTAGTCTATTACAGCACGGCACCCTTTGTGCCGGATACAAAGACTAAATTCTAGAGATAGTTAATGAATCGTTAAAACAAATATTTGACCAAGTGTATTTGAGCGGCAAGTTCAAAAGAACTTATCTCACTCAGGTGGGGTGTGTGAAAGACTCAAACAAAACGTATTCCTTAAAATGATCTAGTTCGGGAATACTAACAATGTTGTTGAGTTTGTGCACAAGTGTATGTCCTATTAAAATGATCTAATGATTATCTGGACACGGAATGTTTGAGCTCTCAATGAATGCTGCAAACAACCAACTCTCTTCAATGCACTAAAATCACCAACCTTCTTCAATGCACTGAGTCCTCTATTTATAGGAGGAGTTAATGTCTTAGCTTGTTAAAGAAGGATAACATTTGAATTTCCAGCTGGGTAGGTGAGGAGCATTTAATGCAGTATTCTTGGCATTAATGGCGAAAGATACGCGTGCCTTAAAAGTCTGATGGGTAAAGACCCCTTTGTCTCAACCGGTTACCTACAAAAGCAAGTAGAGACAGAGTATAGCTAAAAGTAGCTATGTGTCAGACGGCGCAGTAATCATTTCAGAGCAGGTAAACTAAACTACTTTATGATAAAACAGTATAGAGACAATCAGCAAGGTTAACTTTAATGAAATGATGTCACCTGACTGACAGTGCAGACTGTCTATTATATCGGCATGTTGAGAATGGAGTTGA